>OX377203.1:3928073-4358909 GCA_947396885.1 Heligmosomoides polygyrus polygyrus
AGCATCCAATCAAACCAAATGGAACGCAAACACTACAACAAAAACAATAGATGGACAGCGAAGCAGAAGAGGTTTTGAAACAACATCTCACTTTGCACCAATCTTATCTTTGAATTGCCACCGTAGTACTTGTCGCCATATGAAAAAATAAAAATAAAAATAATATTAAGACTATTATCATATTTGTTCACTAAAAACCTGTAAATTGGCGACCATTAGGAAGGTCACCAGGGATATATTGTCGAAAAGAGGAACTTTATGAAGTTAACCAAGCCATTGGAATGCTAAAATCATGCAATGTCGAATCATGGAAAAAGAAATTCAGAAAATCCTGAGCACGCGTCACCGGGCGGGCTCCGTGTTTCAGGAGCCTCATTATACTGGTACGCACCACGGGGACGGCCCAGGAATAAATTTTTTGGTACCAGACGTGTCTGGGAAGGATAAAACGCTGAGTTGTTCATCGGCTGGCCACCGAAAGTCATTGTATGGCCAAATACGCATTCAAATCGCCTCCACGACATCCTGTGGAAGTAGGATGCATGGCGCATCCCAAAAAGGATTGAGTAGCACCGTTCTTTATCCTCATCCTGTAATGCATTTTGGAGCTAGAAATTTCTTCGCCGACCCTCCAATCTCAACGAATCCACAAAGATACTGGTCTAACCTCCTCGTAGGATATGCCTATCCTCACATGGCGTTGCTTATCCCAGAATACCTTTGTTCGCCACCTGGAACAATCGAGACGGAGAGAATGTTTTTAGCCGTTTTCAGACGTATTTTAAACGATTTCAGAAAAGACGTGTCACACGTTTCTGCAGTGTGGGACCGTGTGACATGATACCGCGTCACGGTCCCGACGTTGCGAAAATGGATTGGTCCCGCGCACTAGGCGCTCGAATATCGTGCGTTCGACAAAGTGTTAACATTCCACTGATGGGCTTTTAATTGTATTTTTATTAATTCCTTCTGTACTTCATGGGCTATTGCTCGTATCGAGAATGTATATGCTCGTGGAACAGTCACACAAAGCGGTTTCGCAAAGAGCTAGGGAAGCGGGGAACTTCGGGTTCTGTCTGATCGCACATTTTATAATAGGATGCCTTGCCGGTGATAATCTTATTGATGTTGAATTGTTCATTTTCATTGCAGTGTTACAGTCCTTTCCTTGAACTGTAGCTGTTGACCTCTTGAAGTTGAAACCTATAAGGTTTTCCTTGATTTTTTTCACTTGAAACAATGGTTTGCAGCTAATTGTCTTTTTAAACAAAATTTAACGATCTACCGAAAATTTAACGAAAATTTTCCGTTAAAAAATTCGTTTAAAGAATTTAGCGGACAGAATTTTGTGTGCACCCCTGAACGGTGATCAGGACCTCGGCAGCCTTAGTCACCCGTACCTACCGTTACCTATCGTAATCGACCGAAATTTCATAAACGGATATCAGATTCGTGGTCTGTCCAAGTTAGATTCGTGATCATTACCCTAAATAACCCCTCTGGTTGAAGTTTGATAGAAAAAAGCACGCAAAACGAAAAAGTGGTCGCCAGGGACATTACGAGCCACCGATGGCTCATAGCGCACGCGCGCGTGTGTCCCACGTGGCTTTCTGCCGCAAAACGCGATTGTCGTCAATGTGTTAAGATACAGATTCGATTTGTTCAAGGAAACTTTGGTACGATTTTCTCTGAATTCTAAATTCACCTGTCCCAATAGGTAAGCAGGCACTTGAAAATTTTATTTTTCCAGGGAAAAAAATAAAATTTCTTTTCCCAGGGAAAATATTGGTGTGCGGCTCACTTCAAAGTGTAGCATCATTCTTTAGTGCTAAAAAAATATGCGCCATGTACTCGGTTAGCGTGTAAAATTTCGTTTCATTGGCAGTAGAAGCTCTATTTGAGTGGAGCTCAGACTGCATACTGTAGAAACACACAAAAACCTTCAATTTGCTGTTTCAAATAAGCGGCTCAATCAAATTCAAATCGCGACTTGCTGGACCATTTTTTTAAACAAACTTAAAGATTGCTGCCTTTCTGCACTTTGAAATAAGCCCTAAACTATGACTTCTCTTTAAAAATAAAATTTTAATAAAATTTCAAATGATGTACCCACCTTTTTACGTCTTCCTTTCTGTCTCAAAAAATGTATACACTGTTTGGAAGGTGATAACTTTGCTCACAGTAAAGGTGCTGAAGAAGTTGAGGGCTCCTATGAATGCCAAAGAAAATAGAAATTCTCTGACATATGAACGGTGTGGAACGGAACGGAACGCGCTCGTCTGATATTTTCCATTTTACACTCGATTGATTGTGTTTCGCTTGAATACTTGCTATAATTTCTTCACAAAGTGGCCGTTTCGATTTATTTGAACTTTTTTTAAGGTCTATAACTTAAAAACGCACTATAGCTTCCAAAAAATGCAGGGTATCCTAAAAAATGCAGGTACTATTTGAAAAGTTCTAACATTGCTAATAGTGAAGCTTTTGAAGATTTGTGAGGCTTATATGAGAACACCAGACGTTCAGCAGCCTAGCAGCTGCCAATCGTCTGGTTGGGGGCTTCGCCTCCAAGCCCCGAGAATATGTAGAAAAATCCCAACCTTCCTTCATTCTCCTTTAGACCTCCTTATTTTTAATAAATAAAAAACCAGTTTTAATATATAAGTTAGTGCAGCAGGATATGGTGGGGCCTTCACTGCTTCTATGAAGCCCATCCAGCCTCTATCGCATTTAAAGGATTTATTCTCCAAAGTGCCCGTTTTCTACGCGGCGAGTAATAGGTCATGAGAGTCCCAATCCGAAGTGCTTAATCTGCAGAAGCACAACACTTCCCTACCTATGTGCTGGCCGAGAAACGGAGTGAGGGTCAAGCACGCAGGGTCAACTCACGTGTCCCCACGTTGCCGCGACGTCTACGACACTTCTGCACCCCGACACACGTGCCACGACATCTGTGACCCGTCTTCAGAAACCGGACGCACATTGGACAATATTGAGAGAAAATACTGTCCCCCCCCTTAACCCCTCCCCCCATAGTGGTCCTCCTTTCCCCTCTTCAATGGTCCCCCTGTTACTGGTCCCCCTTACTCAGAATCGCTACGCATCTTGTACGACGTCTTCAGCACGTATTCTGAATCCCGATTCACATTGGACGATATTGGGGGAAATCCTGGTCCCTTTATTTCCCCTCTTGTGATCCCCTCTGCTGATTCTCTCTTCACTGGACCCCTCCTACTGGTCCCCTTACTCGGAATCCCTACGCAGGTTGGACGTCTTCTGAATCCCTACGCTTCGCACTTGATCCCAATACCGTGACGCGTTGCTCGCTGAATATATCGTAAACTTGGACGATCCGCCGCCAAGGACATAGTTCGCCAGCGATCGCCCATGGTTAAGCTCAAAGTATGCCCGGCTGGCATCCGCCGCACAGCCGTAGGGATTTCTTGGCTTCAGTCCTCCCTCCCCGTGACGGACACGTGACATTAGCCGATTATATATAGTAGGATAGGATAGTGTAACGAGATTTCTGTGGAGTGTAAATAGTCCAGATCGCGCCATGCCCTGCCTAATGCCCCTTTTATACTTCCGACGCCGAGCGCCACGACTGCACGCAAAGAGGCAAAATTGATCGATCGCGTCGCCCAGTCAATATGGCCACCGTATGTGGCGTCACGTCGCTTGGCGTCGAAGTATAAACGTGCCTTTCTGTGGAATGTAAATAGTCGAGATCGCGCCATGCCCCTGCCTAAAACCTTGCATTTCAGACTCGATTGATGGTGCATTGGCTGAATGCTTGTCACAATCTTGTTACTACTTGGCTACGTTAACCTGTACTGTGCTTCTTTTATCTTTTTTCCGTGGCCCAGTAGCTACAATTGCGCCGATTAACCTTTCCATTCAGCTTGAATGTTGCTTCGCCATCCACAGAATCTGTCTTGGAAAAGGGGGATCCTGCTCACATTTAAATTGTGAAATCAATAAACTTGCATGCCGCGTGTCTTACACATCTTTTTCAGGTTCTAAACGTTGAAAGAAGCACAACACAGGTTAATATGGCCAAGTAGTAACAATATTGTGACAAGCATTCAGCCCATGCACAATCAATCGAGTCTGAAATGCAAGGTTTTAGGCGGTGGCATGGTGCAATCTTGACTATTTACACGCCACAAAAATCTCATAACCCTTCGCTTTTACAAGAGTCTCAAACATCTTCAAATGCTTCACTAGCAGCAATGTTAGAACCCTTTAAATAGTACCTGCATTTTTTGCAATCCGCAGCATGTTTTTAAGTTATAAACCTTAAAAGAAACTCAAATCAATCGAAACGGCCACTTTGTGAAGAAATCATGGGAAGCATTCAAGCGAAACACAATCAATCGAGTGTAAAATGCAAAGTATGAGATGAGCGCATGGCACATTCCACACCGCTCATATGTCGAAAATTTCCATTTTCTTAAGCTTTCACATGAGCCCTCAACTTCTTCGGTACCTACTGTGAGCAAACAGTACCGACTATTCCAATAATTCGAATAATTTATTGATTTGTTTATTATACGCCAGCCTGTTCTTTCGTTGAGGTTTCTCACCTACTACTGTAATGATATCGTTGATTTGTTCGAGTAAGCCTTAGCTTATACTTGTGCCGTTACGCGGCGCGGCACCATGATCACCGTGGATATCGATTTTCCGCGCAGCCCAATCGATATTTATTCCGATTGTGGAGATGCCCCACGCGGCGGCGCAAGTATAAACTAGGACGAAGAGCCAGTGACCGATTTCATTGGTCCATATAGCGTGCCAGAGTAGCCCAGTTTGGGTCATCTTCGCTCTACCGACACAATTACTAATGAGACCATACCTTCCTAGGTAATCCATACTTGTCGTTCGAGGCAGGACTGTGACCCCAGGCATCCCAGTAAGAGTGTCAGAACCGCAACAGGACCTGCTTTAATAGGAATGATATGAAAACTGCTTGCTGTTGCTCACACAAGAAGAGAAGTGAAGAGTGAAGACATTTTCAGGAAACCCTGTACAAGAGAATTTGAAGAAAAAGAGACAAACTCAGCAAAATCTTTATTCGAATTCTGAATTCGACACGATGCCGCTTCAGAAGACGCCTCTCACTTGAGCGTCATCAGTGTCACGGTCCTGGCAGGGCAAGGACAATAGGTCGCGTCGGGTCCGGGGCGACCAGGTGCGCCGCTATTTCCCGGCATACCTGGTGTGCCGGCTGCACCCGGCTTGCCAGGCGGACCACCAGGTCCCGGAGGACCGTCAGCGCCCTTGGCGCCAGGCTCGCCGTTCTTTCCCGGTGGCCCACTAGGTCCAGGCATGCCCGGCATACCTGGATGGCCTTCTGGTCCGGGCGAGTAGACGGTGCCCTCCCGTCCGGGATGTCCTGGCGCTCCAGGATTTCCGGGGAATCCGTCCGATCCGGCCTTGCCTGGTTCACCGGGTGGTCCTCTGTTGCCAGGCATTCCAGCCTGACCCGGTTGTCCAGGTAGACCAGGCGGTCCTGCGGGACCTGGCTCACCAGGAAGGCCAGCTGGCCCCGTTGGTCCTGCCGGGCATTGTATGCACGCGGCCTCAGTCTGCTGCCTGACCATCACCGCAATGCCGCTCAGTCCCGGTTCTCCTGGGGTGCCGTCCTTGCCTGGTTCTCCGGGTGGCCCTGGCTTTCCCGGCGGACCCGGTGGGCCAGGTGGACAGGCGGTCGCCTTCAGGGCACAGTCGCACACCGCTGCTGCTCGCCTGCTTCGTCCGCTGACGAATCCGAGCAATGTCTCCGGCATCTTGCTGTCTGGATCGAGGTACTTCGCCATGATCATGTCCCACGCATCGTCCGTAGCGATCTGGAACGGTGCACATTAATTGGCATTTTTCAAACTAGAGCTGGGTGGAAGTTCGAATTTTCAATTTAATTCATTCTTTATGCGAACCTCTAGATGTCTTAATCAACTTCCACTGGATCTGATTTCCGTAAGAATGCTAAAGACTTCAGAAATAAGTTGCGCAAACGGCTAGGTGCTCCGGAGTCATTCTTTATTGAATTGTCCTATATGAGCAACACAATTATATTCGTTCCATTTGAAGAAAGTACTTTGTTCAGATTAAGAGAAAAACAAAATTTTCACAATTTTTAAGCCTACCCAGCCTCCTAAGAATCTGCCCGGACGGTCTGATAGTTTCCTGGGGCCGGATTCATCAACCACTTACCTCCTGTAAGTGGCGCAACTAACTACGAAACCCGCCATTTGTCCGATTCATCAAAACGTGGTTAGTTGAATCCGGCCTCAGATCCGGCATATCTGTTACTAGGCTGGAGTGCCCGGCAACCGCTACCGGGCTGCAGCGGTTGCGCTCCACGGCTAAACGGGACCCAGTCGCAACGAATTGCCATCACTTACGACGGATTTGATGAATCGCAGCTCGCGGTTGGTGAGCCGCTGACGGATAGTAACGGTAACAGGTGATAAGATTTACCTCCGTTCTCGTTGATGAATCCGGCCCCTGGACTGAAAAATGTCACAGGTGCGGGACTAGGGGCGGAGTCGAACGATACTCTTGTAATTTCTCCAAGCCCCATGGTTGGGAAACCCACGCTTAAAGAATAAGAGCCCAGGTTCGACACAGCGTTACGATAGCAGTACTTCATCCCCCAAAGACTCACAAGGGAGGGGTCTGAAGCGTATGCCTGACGGAAAAGCGGGTCATATAGGAAGAATCCCCACCCCTCAATTAGTGTCGTGACTTTCGTCGCGACTCTTCAAGGACGCAGAGTCTCTGCGCCCTCATGGTCCCGCCGCGCACGCCTGTCGAGTAGCAGCCTCTATTCGCTGCGACGTATGAACGCGCGCGCGGGCTTCATTCTTCGCCTGTTGCCGCCGCCCCAGACGGTCGTGTCCGGTCGTCCCCTCTTTGTCATCTCGCTGGACGTCGCGAAGCCGGAGTGTGCCGATACCACCGCAGTCCCGAGGAGCGCAGAGCCGAGCTGGAGGAGGATCTGCCCTGGCAAGGACGCCAGAAGGAGGTGCGAGGCGAGGAGCACCGCCTCGTGGGCACACGCCCCAGCAGGACTTCGCCGGACCCTAGCGTGCTACTGTCGGGGATTCCCCTAGTAAGAGTAGGAGGGCAGGTTGCATGACTCGTAGGTGTGCACGCTTTTAAGTAGTCTTGTGTAGTTTAGTAAATCTGTGTATCCATTTGATTCTGCGGAAGTTGCGAGGACACCGGTTGAGTCCAACATCATTTATTGATCGCAACACTATGGGAGAGAGGGAAGGCGCAGAGATGTGCGGGGAAGTCGGCGCAGAGTCATAGACCGTTCAGGGAGCTAATGGTCATCGCAGTGCAGGCGCAATGGTTCGGCTGGGGCAGTAGGGCCTACGTAGTTGGGATCCACGTGGCTGGAAAGGGAAGAGCATTAGCGTGCCGTAAGACTCCGCCGGTCGGCCACACACGTGGCCTCGGGTCTGGACCACCGTTACCGATGCCGGTGGCGGCCAGCCCGGGGCACGACAATTAGTATAAAAATGTGTTTCTTTTTTGCCAAGTCGTTAAACGCAAGGAACAGCGGGTGCTTGAAGTCACAATGGAATCGGCGCCTCACAAGTTCGTGAGTCTTGTACGCCCGCGAAGCTTCTGCTGGCAAGCGGCTCGGAGCGCAGTGGATAGCGCGTTGCTTCATGAAAGGGAGGTCTAGGGTTCGATTCTTCTGCGTGGCTGCGTTTTTGCATTCCAACTGATTGGTTGAGATTTGGGGGCATTCTGACGATTATTCCATTTTCAGATGTTTTCAGCGCATTTTTCCCGCTGTATGCTGTGACAGTAACTTCCTTCCGACTTATTTATTACTGACCGGTTTTTAACCAAAAGGCAATGAGAAAGCTATTCAGCATAGCGGGGAAAACTTGCGGAATGCACAGACCTCGTTTCTCATGTTAACCATCTTTGACATCACACTGCGGCTGGATTCATCAACGATTTGCAGCAATTTAACAGAGAAAATTGCAGCCGAAATCCCTGATAGCGCGACTTACCAAGCGATACGGTGAGTGATAACCTGTCGCGGCAGGCACCAGCTGCGCTACTTTTTCATGAGTTCTCACCCCCGAGACCTCAGACGGACAAAAAAATGGTGCATTCACAGTTCGCCTACAGTGTTTTCTTCCTTGAAAACAGAAAGTACAAGACGTCTTCTTTGTATTCTAGAAGGATCGCCCTCGCGGTCTCATTCTTGTTGAGTTCCTTCGCTCTGGTAGACCGCTTTTATTGTACAATTACGAATAAACGGATTATTAATTAATTTTGCGTCAGAGGCAACGGAAGCCCACACATAACCCGCGTTATCTAATTTTCCGTTGTGAATTTTCTGTTAAAGTTATGTAAGTCGTTAATGAATCCGACCCCTGGTCTCTATTAAAAAAGCAGAATGGTTTTTCCCGAGGTTATTGGTCTATGTAGGGAAGCAAACTGTGAGGAGCCTGCCAGTATTGTGACCAGCGACGCTTCATGCGCTTTTTGCTTGATGTTTAACATTTATATATCATTACGTTGAATACCACAGCATACAGCTTTAAAAAATGAGCAGAAAACGTCTGAAAATGGCAAAGACATCAGAATCCCTCAAATCTTAACCGATCGGTTGGAATGCAAAAATGCAGCAGTGCAGAAGAATCCAACCCCGACCTCTCTCGCATGAAGCAACGTCACTATCCACTGCGCTACGAGCAGAGACATCGCGGGCGTATGAGATTGCCGCTCTTGTGAGGTGCTATATTCCATTGTAACTTCAAGGACCCCTACTCCTTGGGTTTAACGACTTAGGAAAAAATGAACACATTTTTAAAAAATGAACACATTTTTATACTAATTGAGGGGTGGGGATTCTTCCCATATGACTCGGTTTCCCCGTTCAGACATACGCTTCAGACCCATCCCCTTGTCAGAAGAGACCGCAGTAGCCTCATGCAAGGCAGCAAAGTACTGTGATTGTACTCGCCCAGGGAGAATTCTCCTACAGTACCGATATGCTAACTCTCATGCAACCATTGGCCGGAATCACTCTCGTTCTCTGAAAATCTTAAAAAGTAAAAGCCTTTGACGATGATGTGCAGGGCACCTACTCGGAAGTCCTTCATGCCGTCCATGATCTGACTGTGAAGACTGTTCAGCTCGCTGACAATCGTCCCGATGGCGACGAATGCCGCAATGGTAAGCAGGGCGAGACTGCTCGACACCAGCCCGAAGTTCTTCCACATCCTGCAAGAAAAGAAGCGTTCTGAAGCAGAAGGCAGACAACATCGGGAAAACCAGAGGTCGGATTCATCAACGAGTTACATAACTTTAGTAGAGAATTCACAGCGGAGAACTCAGATAACGCGGCCTATCGTTCACCATATGCTTGGTTAGCCGCGTTATCTGAGTTTTCCGCTGTGAAATCTCTGTGAAAGTCATGCAGGTCGTTGATGAATTCGGCCCAGTTAGTAGGACACACCATACACCTCACTTTTTCATGGGATAGTATAGTGTTGCCAAGGCCGTTTACCCCATAGAAAGACATGAACGAGGAAGACGTGACAAATCAGCGTTAAGTTTTTTTTTTAATCAGCGTTAACCCACGAACAACTATACAGAGATATGGAGTACGGTGTTATACAACACCGTGTACTAATTGAAACCGCTACAGTATCCCACAAATCTGCACATCAATCCGCAATTCAAACGGCAGTAAGGGATTAGCTTTAAGTAAGATCGTTGCACCCTGGAGCCGGATTCATCAAAGTTACTGCAGTAACTTTAACGGAGAATTGTAAGCAAAAGCTCAGATAACGCGGCTTATCGCTCACCATTTCGCTTGATAAGCCGCGTTATCTGAGCTTTTCGCTTACAATTCTCCGTTAAGGTTACTGCAGTAACTTTGATGAATCCGGCCCCTGGCAGGCATTTGAGGGCGCAGCATTCCTAAAAGGCGAACGGACCCCCCCCCAAGCGGGTCAAACGCTGAGGAAGAAGATGAATGAATGAATGAATGAATGAATGCCTCAGTTGCCCGTACGCGTCCAAACAGCGTCTACTGGCTTTGTGACACATCGCATTTTTGAGCGGAGTCAGAGGAATGGAGGCACCGGTAAAGTATCACTGGTGCCTAACTGGAAGAACTAGCCAATCAACGGAGTTAGATTCCAGCCCAGAGTGAAGTGCATGGCGTATACCAAGGAAATGAGCTCTAGTAGCGCGGAAATATCACATTATATTAGCGGCGCTGTGATTGGCTAAACTAAGAGCGACCAGGGCCAAGGAAAGCGTTTCTGACTGAACGACGACTGACTGCATGAACAGTGTTGTCTGGATGAACAGCGACATTTATTGCTCGCCACCTCGACGAAAAAACTCACCGCAGCGGTTCCACACCGTCTACGGTTCCATTCGCGACTGCGATTCACCGAATGAAGAACTGTTTGATGAACCGTCGATGCAGGAAACGTAGACACTTGCCGGTTGACAGAACGTTTCGGAACAATTTAGTCAAGCAGGGAAAGAATTCATGATTGAAGCGAAGAAGATGATGTGACGTGAAAATCTCCGAAACCAGTCTTTTCTGTGGAAAAGTGGAGAGCTGGCCGTAAAGGCATGCAACACTAGCACAACAAACACAATTACAAAAACTTTTCAATTCAGTCAACGATATAATCCCCTTTTCAAAAGCGATATAGGATGACGGTCTCACAACGGTTGTTCCTACCTATGTGGCCGCGGAAAGTTTCCCTTGGTTTGACAGCGCTGTGCTCCTGCGCCTTCTAAAGTGTTGGCCTTCATCCTCCTCGGTCACTCCTGATGACATTCCACTAAGTTTTATTCAGATGATTGCTGATGTTATCTGCTGTCCGCTGGCATACATTTTTAATCAGTCTCTTATGCATTCTCAGATCCCTGCGCGCTGGAAGCATTCTTTTATTCACCGATTTTTAAAAAAGGCGACCACTCGAACCCTGAAAACTATAGGCCTGTTAGCGTTACCTCCATATTTTGTAGACTCTTTGAGAAGGTTCTTATTACACACATTATGGAGTTTGCAGAAGGAGCTGGGATCTTTCCTTTTGGACAGCATGGTTTTATGAAGGGACGTTCGGTTGAGACGAATCTGCTGGAATGCTTCAAGGACTGGGGTGATGCTTTAGATAGGAGACTCAGTTGCGATGTAGTTTACTTTGACTTTTCGAAGACCTTTGATCGTGTTTCCCACAAGAAACTTTTTCTCAAATTGAATAGGCTTAACGCTCACCCTGTTATTGAGAATTGGATAGGAGAGTTTTTGAGCAATCGAACGTTTCAAGTCCGCCTGGGTCAGTGCTATTCTGACGTTAGGTCGGCCGGTAGCGGAGTACCCCAAGGTGGTGTTTTATCACCGATTTTGTTCAATCCTTATAACTCGGACTTGCCTAGGATACTTGAATCCAGTGGGGTTACTGTCAAGATGTATGCGGACGACATTAAGCTCTACAGGACAATTATCAGTTCAGAGGACGCTAGAAGTCTTCAGGAGGCCGTTAACGCGCTTTCCTATGGAGCAGGGAGTGGCAGCTTAAACTGCCTCCGAGCAAAACTGTTTGTATGCCACTCAGCCGTGGTCAATCGCCGGATACGCGTGAATATTTCATTGACAATTTTCCTTCGCGGCCGTGGGCTCTGTCAAAGACTTAGGGTTTCACTACGATGCCAAGCTTGATTTCTCGGAGCATGTGACCACTTGTTGCAGACGTGCTCAGCATAGGACCTATCAGATTTTCAAAGTCCTTACCACTGAGAATAAGAGTGTGCTGCTTAGAGCTTATAAGACTTACGTTCGACCGCTGGTGGAGTCATCCACCTCGGTTTTTTCCCCTAGTAAGAAAACTCTTATAAACCTTATAGAAAAGGTACAGAATAACTACACTCGCAAGGTTTTTACTCGCATTGGCGGGTTCCTTTACTCTAAGGTACCTAAAGCATCGATAAGAAAAAAAAAATACCTGGGTCTTTACACTTTGGCTTCTCGCAGGAAAATCTTTGATATTTGTAGGGCTTATAAGTTAATCCACTACTCGCGCTTCGGAGGCTCTAAATATTTTATTTTCTGCGTGCTTCTCAAACTAAGGGGGAGCCGGAGAAGATTATCATCAGTCGGCCTAGGAGTAAGCTGAAGGTGGCGCTTTTTCCTCATGGGGCAGCCAGCACATACCTGAAGGCGACGAGATGCATGCCGTCCTCCTTTTCCCTAGGTCAGCTTGAGCGATCTCTTAAAAAGTCGCAGTTGAGTTATGAAGTTTAACACTTTGCAGTCTTCCCGGCTTATTTGGTTTGGCTAAACAGGCTTTTTATTCATGCCTTAATTAGTCACAGATCTGACACTGGTTTGACTTGCTATACGTGTGTCATCATTTAGTTGCTTTACATTTGTTCAATTCGCTTTAGGTTTCTTCATATTGTTGCGAATGTATTAAATAAATAAATAAATAAATACACAGATATTCTTCACCATTTTGCGGACAGGGCAGCTTTTCAACTCCTCTCCGTCAGAATTCCGGAGTCCGCGAAGTACAGAACCAAGACCTGCATCTCCATCTTGATCTCCCGCCCCTACATGGGAAGGTACACATCTGCCCATACAGCAGACAAACAACTGACAAAAAGAACTCATATATACAAGGATTCATGAAGACTGCTATAAGGTGCGAAAAGAACTGAACCAGTTCTATTACGTTGTCCGGAAAGTCCTCAGCGTTTTGAATGCTTCACTACACGCGGCAGAAAAATCAGGGCAAGTAAATGCTACCTCGCTAGCGCGTCCGGGAACATTTACCGCCAAAGCAAGGGTTTTGCTCCCCTGCTAATTTCTGACCCAACGCAACGACCCTGGTCCGTTGCTAACTCACCCGCCAAATCAATACTCGAAAGGGGCGCCTAGAAGGCGAAATACTCGCTTTGGCGGTCATGAATCAAAAGCAGAGGTAAGTTCCCGGTAAGTGACCGGTAAGTGGCCGCCGAGGCAAATCGGGGTAGGATTTACCACCGACTGCGTTTATGAATCCGGGCTTTGAATGATATATCAAGTTACAGGTTCATTACTCCTTACCTGAATCATCCTACGGAGTTCTATTCTATTTCTATATTACAGAACACACTATTCTGTATGCAGATTTATTAGTATCATACTGTATGGTAAAAGAGGAGATGAGGGGTGACGTGGGATGAGATGGCTGGCCTTCTCTCTCACGAAAAGCTGACAGTATCAGACGACCCTCCGGTGTGGGTGGCGTAGACCTGACTGTCGGTGGCGTAGCCTTGCAGCAGGGCGTTGCTATCGGTAGAAGGGCGTCGTCGTCCAGGGTACGGATTGGGTGCAATCCGACATCTATCTTCCCACAGTAAGTTCGTCTTCGAGCTTAAGAACATCATCATCGTATTGTCGGTTGATTATCCTCCGAAATAAAGAAGTGTCAAATATACAGCAAAAGGATATAGGAACTACATAGTAGTCACGCTATAGCTTAAGCTATACGGTGAGTTATTGACTGAAGGAGGAACGTGTGAAATTGTGGTCTGTGCTTAATTCAACGGACGGCTTTCGATGAGGATGAATGAATGAGGTCTTCGATGAGGATGAATGAATAGGTCCTGTCGGGTTGTACCCAATCTGCACCTTCGAAGCCAACGCCTAATGCCATTGATAGTGACGACCTACGAGAGATAGCAGCTCCTTGCTAAGGTAGTCACGTCTACGTCGCCCCGAACGGGAGGTCGCCCGTCGCCTGCAGCCTTGAGAGGGCTTGCCTGCTCTCTCTTCCCTTCCTTTCTTCCCCCTTTGCTCATAGTCCAATACAGTATGCCTCCCTAATAAAGATGCATATTGAGCTTTACTCTAGAACATAGGAACAGGTATTCCGTAGGATTCATCAGGTAAGGAGTCGCTATCCTTCAACCTGATAAATCCTACGGAATACCTGCACAGCAAAAGGATATAGGAACTACATAGTAGTCACGCTATAGCTTAAGCTATATGGTGAGTTATTGACTGTAATAGGAACATATGAAGTTGTAGTCTGCGGTTAATTTACCGGACGGCTTTCGATGAGGATGAATGAATGAGATCCGCACAATCATTGAGAACAAGCTCGTCCTTGAGCTTGCCTAGGAGGTTGTGGATGAAGCGGATAAAGTGTCGGAGGCAATGTTCAAGTTTTTCGTCTCGAAGGATAGGCAGGTGAGCGTGGTGATGAAGAGGATTGAAGAGACGATGAAGAGGTCTTAAGTCTTCTCTTTTCATTTATTGATAGAGTTGGTGAAGAAGATTACGATAAATTCAGTACTATATTCGGTACAGTACATGATTTGATAGGTCATACATAATTCAGTACCTTATTCGGTACAGCACACAATTTAATAGGTCATACATATCTATTATGATAATGAAGACCACAATTATTTTGCATAAAACCACGAAATTGTTATGGATGTGAGATATGATAAAAATAAAGGGTGCTACAAAGTTTAGAAAAATATCATGCACACATATGCGAGCAAGAGGAATGTGGAAGAGGTGTTATTAATGCACCATTAAGAAAAGATTATGTTATTACACTATTAATACGGTGAGAATTCCTTTGCATTTTTAAGAAAAAATTATTTCACATATTACGAAATCAACTTATCCATTTGTTTATCGCAAGCTTTATACAAACGATTTGTCAAGTGTCCGCCTTAGGATTTTAAAACTAATTCGGTTAGCAAAGGAGCGAGTTTTTGAAAAGAGAGAAGAAATAAGCGCGAATTGGAAATTCTTTAAAGTGTCCATTCAAAGAATTTGGTGTTTAACTTTGCGCGAAGCAGCGTAAATGATTTGACGTGAACTCACAATACATTGATCTAGGCACCTTTGGAGGTACAGACCAGTGTCCATAGTCCATATGTTGTCCTGCTGAAGTATATTTCTTCTGCAATCGCGGTGAACGTCGCATGGGTTGTTCCGCCGTGGTGTCCGGTACCGCTATCTTGCAGCAGGGCGTGCTATCGGTAGAAGGGCGTCGTCGTCCAGAGTACGGATTGGTGCAACCCGACAGATATCTACTCGCCAGCGTATTTGTTTCCACATCAGGCGGCTACTTCTGAACTAAAAAGATAAAAATCGATAATACTTCCCACCTCGGGAAGAACAATAACATCGATCGATATTGCTGACATAATGGGAAGCTCGTCAGGCAGCCGGCTTATTCACCTAATTCCCACCTCATGCCTACAACTCTAAGCAGAAGTCGATAATGTTGGGCGAGATGTTGTGTAGTCTTTCGACCGGTTATTAATTTTGCGCGGACGCATGGATGGAAGTGCATGCGTACAAAGCGACAGATGGACTAATTTTTTAACATAGTAATAGGCTTGAGAAGCTTGCCTGCAGAACACAAAGTCATTCTCATCTCAAAAAGTCAACTGCCCGGGAAAATCTGTATCGTTGATCAATACTGATCAATATTGACTCGTCGGTCGATTTTGCTTAATTGCGGAGGGTGGTTATCATCACAATATTCGATTATATCGAAAGTTTGGCCGAGGCTGACGCAGCTACAAAACATGCCCGGCGACCTGCGATTTTGCGAGGACGCACAGACGCACGGACGCGACTGGCTCTTATGCGTTCTACAGTACACAAGAGAGACCGTTTGCCTTCTAATCCAACCATGCACAAAATTAGTGGCCGGTTGACAGAATTTACCATAGGAAGGTGAGCTGGGAATTAGGCAAGTATGATAGCCGCTGGACGGGCTTCACAAGAGGTAAACACTATCGATCGACCATTAATATCGATCGATTTCTATCAAGTTCTGGAACAAAAGCTAGCGGCAGCGAACCTTTCAAAGAAGAGGTGATGTTGAAACATACAGGACCTCCATACGTTCCTAGTATCAAATTTCAGTTTAGTTTGTGAAGCATGTGCAATTTTGCGCGGACGCACGGATGCACGGACAACATAATATTCGATGACTCGTATGCATTCTACAGCACACAAAAGAGACCGTTTGTCTCCTGGTCCGCCCGTCGCAAAATTAGTGGCCGGTTGGCAAAATTTACCACAAGAGATGGGAATTAGACAAGTATGATGGCCGTTGGACGGGCTTCATAAAAGTAAACCCGATCGATCCACTAATCAATATCGATCGATTTCTACCGACTACAGAAGCAAATCCTGCGCCACTGAGTGATAGAAGCTCAGTTGAGGAGTTCAGGAGTTCCCTCTAACGGCACCGGGCTCCATACGTTCGTGACATCAAAGTGTGGTCCCATCTTCACAAGCGGGCAGACCGCCGAAGACGCCGTTTCCAGTCGTGTGTGCTAATTCAGGCGGCTGGTCGTCGTCGTTTTTGCCCAAGGGAACCGCTTCCGATTAGGAACTCAACGATCGTTTCCTCCATAGTACCGAAGCACTACAGCTAATCAAACGGACATAAGAGTCACGATGGTATGTGGAACTAAGCGCCGTTCGCCTCATGAGCGCCCCGAATGGCCAGTTGAGTTCCCTGTAACGACACCGGGGTATAAATACGATGTTCAGAAACGCAGCCCGTTTCTGACTTCAAACCTCTCCACTAAGGAGACACTTAGCGTTTGCTCGTAAAACGCAACATCGACTGAAGATCTTCACTTGGAGGCAACCTTAGTCTCGTTCAGTGTGTTGTTTCTCGTTTTCTCGAAGTCCGTTGTAAGGTATAGCCCGTCGATCACCTTCAGTGACTGCTTATCTCAACGTCTTCACTTTAAACTACCGTTATCTTCTCAAATCATATCGGATTTAGTCGAAATAAGCACCGTTCGAGCCAGCACATTTTTGCCAATGGACTACCGGTCGACTTATTCCATCAGCGAAAAAATAGGTGGTCGAGATTCGACAAAATCCACGAAAGCTGTTTTAGCTTGGCCCTGATTTACGGAGGAAAAAGCCAAAGCGCTGCTGATGTTGCGGAATGCCTTTGCCGCAGAGTGTCCCAATTTAATTTCGCAAAGCACGATGACTCGGGAGAGCCGTTACCGACTGGATTCCGCGGGATGTCAAGAGAACATCAGGACGCCCACCAAGGCGTCGGTAGGACTTCTTCGTGAAAGCCCTGAACGACCGCTATGACGCTCTTCGTGTCCCTCGAGCGGGGAGGATCCATTGGAGCACTCTGGCACGCGACAGGGACGAATGGAGACGCTGCTGGCGCCCGCTCAAGAAAGTCGATGATCAACGGGACGACAGATGATACAAGTGATGATGACTCGATAGTCGCATCAGTTCATGATTTTACGGAGTCCTGAAAAAAGGTCGGGTAGAAAAACTGGAGCGACATCAACATATGTTTTCTGAAAAAGCAGAAAAAATCTACCGAACCTATGTGTGGCTTTCCCTGAGACGGAATGATCTAGGGGAAAAACTTATCTATTTATACATATCTTAGTTATCAAAATAGTGAAGCTCGATGTAGTCGAATCTCTATTGACGACATTTCGGGCCTTAAGCCCTTCTTCAGGTCTAAAAGAACCATGTCGCCTATATATAATATGATATGATGCATACACGCAGACCCTGAAAATGGTTTCAGGTCCGAAACGTCGTCAATAATAACTCAACAACATCGAGCTTCACTATTATGATAACTAAGATATGTATAAAAGATAAGTTTTTGCCTTAAATCTTCCGTCTCAGGGAAAGCCACACATACGCTTGGTAAATTTTTCCTGCTTTTTTAGAAAACTAATGTGGATGTCGCCGTAATTTTTCTAGCCGACCTCTTTCAGGGCTTCGTGAAATCATGAACCGACGCGACTATCGAGTCATCATCACCTGTATCACCTGTTGTCCCGTTAATCATCAACTTCCTCGAGCGGGCGCCAGGAGCGTCTCCATTCGTCCCTGTCGCCTGCCAGAGTGCTCCAATAGATCCTCCTCGCTCGAGGGACACGAAGAGCGTCAAATCGGTCGTTCAGGGCTTCCACGAAGAAGTCCGAGCGACGCCTTGGTGGGCGTCCTGGTGTTTTCCTGACATCCCGCGGAATCCAGTCGGTAACGGCTCTCGCGAGTCACCATGCTTTACGAATTTAAACTGGGACATTCTGTGGCATCAGGTAACCTGAGCACTATCCTTATGAACGAACGGTGAGACTCTGCTTCGAAATATTCGCTTCTGGCGATTTTGGTCTTCAAGAAAAACCGGTTCGGGGACGCAGGCAGTCGCTTGACGATGAAGTCTTGAGGAGAGCCGTCGAAGCAGATTCAGAAACGAATTCATGTACGTTAGCAGAGGACCTTCGCGTACATCATAGTACGGTGGCAAGACATTTGACGAGAATCGGCAAGGTGAAGAAGATGTCGAAGTGGGTGCCTCAGGAGCTGAGCGATGAGCAGCGTCCGGCACGTTTCGACACCAGCACCGACCTGCTGGTTCGCTTTAGAAATGAGCCTTTTGTAGGCCGTGTTATTACTGTAGATGAGAAGTGGGTCCCTTTACGATAACAGAAAGCGGGGATTCGTCTGGGCGGATAAGGATGCTCCTCCAACACCCTTTCCTAAACCCGACCTTCACCCCCAAAAAGGTATGTTCACTTTGTGGTGGCGTTGTAAAGACGTAATCCATTACAGCTTTTTGCAACCTGGTCACGCAGTCACAGCAGAGCCTTACTGCTGTGATTTAGACCAAATGTATGAGAAGTTGCAAAAATTGTGGCCGGCAGTGGTGAATAGAGGAGGGCCGCTGCTGTTACAGGACAACGCAAGCCCACCTCACCAATCATTCGGCGAAAATTGACCCATTTAGGTATCGAACTTCTCCCACATCCCCTCACCCACTATATTCTTCCGACCTTTCTCCCACTGACTGCCACTTTTTCTTGATATTGCTCTTGATTCTCATTCGCGTCGGAAACATTTCACTAATTTGGCCGATTTTGAATCTGCCCTCCTTAATTTCTCTAATTCCTGTGATCTGAGTTTTTATAGTAAAGGATCAGATTCGTAACCTATTCGATGACAAAAATGTACAGAATTTGGTGGTTTCCACTTCGATTAACAAAGTTATGCCGAAGCTGAGTGATAGCAGTTTGAAGGAAACGGTTCATTTCGGCGATTAATTTTGCGACAGCCTAATATTTGCTCCTCGTCCGTTATTGTTCCTGCTATCATGATACTGGTTCTTTCCTTATGGAATGTTGACAACTCCTTCATCGTGGCGGTCAGTTTCAGCGATTAATTTTGCAACGGGAAAGGAACGCTTTCGTTCTGCATCACAATGCATCATAATCCAACGTTCGTATTGGAAGCTTAGCGATGATTCTGGTGTCTATTCTCTACTTCTTCCTGTCGAGCACAGCGCCTCAATATTGGAGCAAGCTGGAGACGTTTTCAGAATGTCCTTCTCGTACACAGTCGGTACCAGTACGACGGCTGTGGTCATCATAGTGTCCCTGATCACTATGGGATTCATCGTGAACGACATCAATCAACTTCACAGCGAAATCCACGTCGAGATGAGCGAGTTTCGAGTGAGTCCCGTCAGAATTACTCCTGCTCCTGGCTTCTCCATGAGCTTCAATTCTTCAGGAGACGGCGAATGGCGCTTGGAACCTGATCATGGCTGGGTATGATGACGAGGACAGCGTCATGCCGAGCAGCCTTCCAGCACCAAGGCGGCGACGTCAGAACAACAACAACAACAATCACAACAACAACAACAACAACAACAACAGTAACGACAACTGCAATTGCGGTCTGAAGGCGGTGTTCTGTCCACCGGGACCGGATGGTCCACCGGGTGAGCCAGGTGCTGCAGGAAGCCCGGGTGAAGACGGACAGCCGGGAATGCCGGGAATTCCTGGTCTGGTGCTCGCATTCAACGACGGCAGCACATCCGGCTGCATCACCTGCCCCGCCGGTCCGATGGGTGAACAAGGACCGCCGGGTGAGCCCGGACCGGTCGGGCCACCAGGGCCACCGGGCAGAATCGGACTGATCGGTATGCCCGGACCGATGGGCGACATTGGTGCGGAGGGCGAGCGAGGCATCGACGGCGTGCAAGGAGTTCGCGGTGGACCGGGTCTGCCTGGAGAGCCGGCCACGCAGTACCTGGAGGGCATGGCCGGAATGCCCGGATTCCCCGGCCCACCTGGCATAGAGGGACCGCCGGGAAAGGACGGCGAGAACGGCAAGGACGGAGCGAACGGCGAGCCGGGACCTCCTGGACAGGCCGGCATAGACGGTCTTCCGGGCATCACTGGCCGACCCGGGGTCTGTGGGCTCGACGGACGGCCGGGGCCAGATGCCATGTACTGCCCGTGTCCTTCAAGAAGCCCTCCACTGGAATGAGACTGGAGAATTCATCGGCTCACATCTGAAGCAGTGGAATGGTTCCTATTGCTTCTTGTTTCACAGAGTTCTTAGAAAAATAAATCTATTTGAAACTGCTGCGTTGTGAAAAATAAAAAATACGTGGAATGTATGGCAATTTCAGGCGAGTCCGAGAACGAGATCCTCTATTTCTCCAATCCAGCTGAGCGTTGCGGTCGCGTCGCGTGCTCTTGTCCTGACGTGTCCCAGCAGGAAAGCGCGCACATGCAACACGTTCGCGACGTGCAGCGGTGTTAAAGGAACGGTTTCAAATACCGCCACACAAGCTGCTAAACGATGGACAGTGGCAAATTCTATTATAGTGTCCGTCCGTCTGTTCGTTGTCGGTGCAAAATTAATGACCGCTGGTGTGTGGGCCCCTAGATACTCACAAAATCAACGAAGCGACCGTTATCTGGAGAGCGAAAAACTCTATCTTGTTGTTCGTCTGTCCGTCCGTTCGCGCAAAATTAATGTCCGGAGGCGTGTGCGTCCGAACAGAATCAACGGAGCGACCGTTATCTGGAGGGCGACAAATTCTATCTTGGTGTTCGTCTGTCTGCACGTCCGCGCAAAATTAATGGCCGCTGGCGTGTGCGTCCAAACATACGTACAAAATCAACCGAACGACGATTATCGACTGAAGCAAGGTATGATGCCACTGTGCAGGCTTTCAAACAGGAAATGTCGATTTTCAATCAATACCGATCGATACAGTTGGTTTTTGCACAGAGACAACTGTTCGAGATGGGAACCTCCGAAGGTGGTAGTGGCTACACAAGGGTCTGTTCATACTTCGCGACGGCAGCAACGGGAGCGACCGGGCAAATCATATGTATCGATTTTTGTCCACCGATCTCCCAGCGAAAATCGATACGTATTAATTGACCGGCCGACCGGTCGTTCCCATCGCGAAGTATTAACAGACCTTAAGCTTCAAAACAATGTATAAGTGTCGAAATGTCAATCAATATCGATCGATAATATTAGCTTTATGTGGACATTTAGTTGGGAAAAGAACGGTGGCGATAGACCAGTATTGATTGGCAACGAATATCAATCGATTCAATCGATTTTTCTCAAACTAACAGTCTTAGGCCCCGTTTATACTTCGTCGCGGCCAGACGCGATGGCCATGCAATGAGGAGAAATTGATCGATCGCGTCGCACAATCAATATGGCCACTATAAGTGGCGTCGTTTCGCGCCGCGACGAAGTATAAACGGGCCCTTAGAACGGAGTCAAACAAAAATGACAGCCGACAGAAAAAGTGAACAATATCGATCGATATTATCAATACCGGTTCTGACCTAGATAACGGTTGTTGGTGAATAGGCTTCAGATCAAGTAAAGCGTATTCATGTACCAATCAACGCCCATCGATATTATGGTGATCGATTTTTGCTCACCATTGGCATCACAGGAAGCTCATA
Organism: Heligmosomoides polygyrus polygyrus; assembly: GCA_947396885.1. Classification (NCBI taxonomy): domain Eukaryota; kingdom Metazoa; phylum Nematoda; class Chromadorea; order Rhabditida; family Heligmosomidae; genus Heligmosomoides; species Heligmosomoides polygyrus. The sequence goes on from OX377203.1 coordinate 3,949,896, forward strand.
TTATTGATCGTCATCTAGGTTATAGTCAAACAACGCTCGGCTATGGAAATGACTTTTGAATGTGAACAATATCATCGTTATTATCAATATCGCCGAGGTGACACTGTGTTTGAGTCGAGGGAGTGGGCAGTACTGATCCTCTAATCGATATCGATCAACAGGTATCGACTTCTGAGGCGAAGTGCCGGCCAACAGCTAGCATGGGTCGCCAGATCGGTGGGTTTCCAGCATATAATTCTCAACAACAGACGTCATAATTTCCAACAACAAATCCACGATCAACGGGAGAATTTTTTATACTTGTCGTTACTGTGGCCTACACGTCGAGACAGAACGCATCAGCCAATCACAGCCATTCAGAGCAACGATCGAACATATCGCCATCCAAGCAGAGCATTAACACAGTGCGCGTAGCCACTCTGGTTGGCACGTCCGAAGGATGCACGCTGATTTGTGTTTCGCGTTCCAGGCTCCCAATGTAGGCCACATTAACGACTAGTTCCAAACTTTTTCCAGAACGAAGCAAAAAGAACGTAAATCTAATGCAAATATTTATTTTAAGCATTTGAGCACACGGTCCTTTTTCCACAGTGATTTTTTGCAGTCAATAAATTTTTTAATTCACATTCATTGCTACACTCCTGAAGGCATCACGTAATCTTCTTCGTCGTTGAAATAGAACGGTGTCATTACCGTTGCGTTGGCTAAATTTCAAGAGTAAAATGATTGAAGGCGGATTCGACCAACAATTTTGGAATGCGCCATGCATTGCTTTTTCCATTGCGGCTATTCACGTACATATTTAGAGGAGCATTAAAATGGAAATAAAATCCAAAAGAGGAAAATACTGAGCCAGGATTTGAAGCCAAGTCAAGTCCCAACGATCGAAAACCACATACCATTTTCGTCGTTGTACAGCACCTGGACGACAGCCGCAGTGTCCGGACGCGAGCGACGTGTTCCTTGGCCGGTGATCTTCCGTAGCGGCATCATCCAGCCGGCTCTCTTCGCTCTCCAGAAGCCAGTGATTGCCGAGTGCAGCTTGCTGATAGCTGTCTAAACGGATCTAGTGGCTTTTCATTAACTATTAAAGTTGTATTTGGGCCGAGTTGTAAAATCAACGCGTTCCTCTTTGGAGAGGGGGGGGGGGGGTACGCTATAGTTCGAACTTCAGACTCTTCAAACCGACGACGACCTATAACCTCATTTTTAGCACATTTTTGAGCGCTATGGTAGTTGGGGGGGGGGTACCATAGCATGCCGCGGCGGGGAGATGAGCCACACCCTGGAGTCCCTTCCCCGCCCAAGGGCCTGTTCATACTTTGCGACAGTAGCGACAAGAGTGCAGCGCGCGCAGCGTGCGCAGCGCGCGGAAGTATGAACAAGCGACTGCGGCGACTAGAGCGACTAGAGCGACTGGAGCGACAGCGCCGGCGCTAGACTATGAACACTTTTTGACGGCGCGTGATCGATTTGCATGTTTTGCACGGGTGACGGGAGCGACGAAAGCGCAGCGCGTGGCGTGCGCAGCGCGCGAAAGTATGAAAAGGCGACAGCAGTGACAGGAGCAGCTAGAGCGACAAGAGCGACTGGAGCGACAGCGCCGGCGCTCGAGTATGCACAGTACTTCTGCGACACCGCGACGCGGGAAGTGGGGCGACAGCCACCTCCGCGAAATCCAGCGGTGGCGGCGCCGGCGCGCGGGTTTATACTTCGACGCCGAGCGACGCGACGCTACGCATTATGGCCAAATTGTTCGATCGCGTCGTTCGATCAATATGGCCACAATACGTGGCGTCGCGTCGCTTGGCGTCGAAGTATAAACGGGGTCTTAGAGCACCGTTTTACGCAACGAGACCGACGTCCCCGTGGATGCGGCGCCGCCAGGAATGGCTTGAACCATTCCAGCCTGCGGCACTCAGCGCGGCGTCGCCTGCGAATGCCGCCGCGACAGTCGCAAGAGTGTGCATGCCCCCTCCCTTTGGCAGTGTCGCAACGTCGCGCCGCGGCCGTCGCGGCCCTATGCTTCATCATGGCCGCGCCGCGCTGTCGCAGAAGTGTGCGTGGGCCTTATGGACACTTTTCGCGGCGCGCGCTCGGTTTTAATCGATATGCAGGTTTTTCACGGGCGACGAGTCGCTCTTGTCGCGAAGTATGAACACTCCCTAAATCTGCGTTCTCCTGCGCTGACTCGGAGAAGAGCAGAGATTTAGGCGGGGGAAGGGACTTCAGGGTGTGGCTCAAGTGACGCACCGTGCTAAAATTGCCTACATCCTGAAGTTCCCTCCCTTGCCTAATTCGGAAGCAGGTAAAACGTGGATATCCTACTGTATACATATAAAAGTAAGCAGTTGTGTCTGTCCGTCGAACATAGGTCACAAAATGCAAAAAAGGCGTCAGACACGGGAACCGAACCAATGAATCCAATCCTGTAGAGCGAGCACTCTACCACTGCGCCCCGCCGCTGCTGTCAGCACTGCCAACCGAACCGCTGCGTACTGCGCCCAACGCTGAGTGAACGCGCCTAACATACGGAGGACATCGCACCTTCCGCCGCTCACAACTCGCTCAGGAGAACCATTTAGAAAATTCGGTTCACATCAGGGATGAGCGGATAACAATATTTTTCAAACCCGGATAACGGATAACGGATAATTTTGTTCAAAAATCGTCGGATAACGGAAAAACGGATAACGAACAAACAACAAAAATAAAACTGGGCTTAAACTGCTCTAGTTTCAATATCAGACATGGAACACAACTGCTGTCAAATTATAAGTCCTTTCTAACGACTTTAATGGAGTTTTTTTAAACATAGTGCAGTCGCTTTAACAAAGCCCTATGGGATTCTCACGAAACTTCAGTAAAAGAAACGCTTCTTCATTGCCATCCAAACCGATGCCGAGTTCGAATTGCGAACCACGATTCCTTCACCAGGTTCCACGAACTGTTATCAAACTCATCAGGGAGGACAAATAGCAAGACCACCAAGCTGTGAAAGTAAAACTGTTCTGCAAACTCTACTCTTCTGATGTTTCGCTATGATCACCTTAATTTAAGTCTGGAAAAGATGAGGAGAGACTTTGTTCATCCAAGCACATTTCCATGATACGATCTACAATTTTTCATATTTTTGCCGTTTAAAACGAATTGGAGGAAGGAGGCAAAGGATGCGTAAAACAGCCCAACTAACCGTATGGAAACATTCATAAGTCGCCCTTGGAGGGAGAGATGTGAGACTCATTCACCTCTTATTCACTCACATTTTCTTCATTGAACAGCAACTTGCCCTCATTTTGTCAGTTTCCATTGTTGGGTGGTTTTAGTGATCAAGCGTCAAGTTTTCTTTTTGAATTAAGACTGTGACCAAACAGAATAATCCTTGGATGAATGGCTCCTCTGATGCCTCTTGACTTTTCTATGCTAGGCCGACTCAGCCGAATAAAGTCTGCATAACAATCTTGGTTTCACGCGGATCGATACTTTTGTTCGACAGTATCCCAAGATCTAAGAAGAATGTGGAATGAGATGGATGAAATATGCAGCTTTCTACAGGCTAGCCACTACAAGCCATTGTGCAGTCCTAATGCAGAGAGATATGAAAACTAGGAAAGCAGAAGTAGAGTGTCCTGAAAAGCAATCTTAAATTAAAATGAAGCTCCAACATGCGCTGTATGCATTCTTGGTCTGCATATGGCTTGTGGTGAAAAGCTCATGAAGAAATCAGCCCATAGTAGGTTTCATAGATGTATGGTATAAATGGACGACCCTGGAAGGATGGAAGTTAGACGTCTTTCCATCTACATCACCAGTACCTGAACTCACCCACCTCCTAGATTTAAATGCCTTCTATTGTTGCTCGCGATCACTACTATGATTGTGAAGCTTACACAGCTATACAAAACCACGCCCAAACCTGGGTACCAGCCAATTTGTTGTTCGTTATCCGGTCGAAAATTGCCGGATAACGAACAACAAAACGGATAGGTCAAAACCCCCCGGAAACCGTATAACGGATAACGGATAACGGATAATCCGCTCATCCCTGGTTCACATATCTGTGATCAGCGTCTCGAGCTCTTTCACGCGATATAGGTCTCAATCCGAAGTTCGATGGGACGCTGACGGCATTCTCTGGTAAGATGCTTCGCTTACAACTGTGATGAGCTGAGCGGAAAGTGCCTCCGACTAAAACTTAACCATTGTATGCTCAGCAAAAGTTGAGGCAATAACATCAAATTAGACAGGTGGTCTCAGTCAGAGAACGACGTACTGGAAATGGTAAATGCGTCAAAGGCCGTCAAAAAAAGAGGTAGTGGAAAAACGAAGAAAAACGTCATGATGTCAGGAGGAAGTGCAATGGATAACGTAGTGTTCTAGAGAAGATCTGACGCTACTTGTAGTTTTTCGCTCTTCACAATAATCTTCTCCATTAGGATAAAGGATAAAGGACGGCGTTACTCAATCCCTTTTGGGATGCGCCAGCGCATTCTACTTCTACGGGATGTCGTGGAGGCAACATGAATGCGTATTTGGCCATACAATGACTTGCGGTGGCCAGCCGATGAACAAGTCAGCGCTTTATCCTTCCCAAACAAGTCTGGTACCAATTCACCGACCCCGGAGGGATGGAAGGCTTGGTTGGCCTTGGCGGGAAATCCGAACCAGGAACCTGGTATCGGGTGCACGCGACAGTCGCGCCTCCTCCGACTGCGCTACACGCGCCCAATCTTCTCCATTAGTGTTGTAATACTTGAAGTTTTATTTTGCGTTTCTGCCATTCTGTAATATCTCGGAGCTCCCGATATTCTTCTTATATGTGTAGCGGCTCGGGGAAGCTCCAAGATACTAAATGAATATTCCGAGGGATAAAAGATACACGAGTACTAGGCATAGGTTTATCTCCATATAATATCATACATACTTTAATACATGAAATACATAAGGTAGGGCCTCGGCCGGCAAGGACGTTGGCCAGGAGGCGAAGCTGATGGAGCCACGGGACACACACTGAGCACCCTTCCCCCCGATACGAAGGCGGTCCCTCCTATTTACGGCCCAGCTTATCGGTGGTCCATCGGACGGCTGGGTGGCACGGAGGGATACGGGGTATTGTTGACCTTACCCCGTTGTCCCTCTTATCTTTGATGAGGGGGAAAGACGGCCAGCTGTTCTATTACAATTAGAGACGGGCCCGATCCTAATCCCTTCGGCGACCTACATCCCCTCCTAGGACTACTCCCTTACATCCCCGGCCTTAAAAGAGTCCCGGTCCCCGGGGCTATAGATTGGGGTGTCGACGAGGATCGGGTTCACGTCGAGTTGTTCGGCTCGGATCTCGACGTATGTAGAATATCGTCGTGTGTAGGTATAGAAGAAAATCGATCCCACCAGCAGCCATAGAAGGTGCTGTAATGGTTGATATGAGATTTCATGGTAGCTGAAAGAGCATGGTAGGTGCGAAAAAGCAATAAAGAAAAAATCAAAGAAGGTATGAGATAAGTACTATTTAGCTTTCGGAAAAAAAATTTGAATGAATTTATGTAGAGGTGCAACAAAATGCTTGGACCTGAGTAAGGTGAGGTAGAATGCTGTAGCGCAGGCGAGCCTAAGGAAACGTATGCGCATGCTGGAGAGTGAAGGACTTCTGGTACTGGATAACCGCAATAAGTGATAAAACGTGGTACGTTTGCTTAATACCGTGGAATATTTGGTATGAAGACTATAGTTTGGGGAATCTGATCCATTTGTTTCACATGATGGTACAATTAGCTATCTTTTGGGCAAAAAACGTGGTGACTTGTATGTATATGAAAGATATATAGTTTTGGTCCCTAGGAAACAAGCTTTGGCTGTACGTACAAGAAAATACAAAACAGTACTGTAGTCAACTTCTAGAGTTGTGAAACAGCCAACCATATGGGATCTCGTTCTTCCCCTTGGTGTAGGGATCATCGAACGGTAGGAGGAATAAGTATTGTTCAATACAACTCCTGGTTGATGTTTATGCTCTCTTTTTTAGTTGATAAGTATGTAAGCTGTTTTGAATTCTTTCGAATCGAGCCTCAAATGATGGAACTGTAGGGCACAAAACCATATTCTTTCATCTGGAAAGAGCGACTAATGTCGCTTGGGATGTTTTCCCTCAATTCGATAGCCAATTGATGACCTAGCGTGTGGGTGGTGGAGTGATTCCGTGAAGTGGGCGAAGTAGATTTTATATACCACTGTATATGCTTACTTGTACCATGAAAAGGCGAAAACAACGCCTTTTGCGATTGATTGCGGTTAACTGTATCCCGTGCCTTCAACTGTCCGAGCGCGCACATGCGCTTCACTGCCAATTTGTGCGCCTTGTATAATTGGAAGGAGAAATTATAGTATAAAAATTCAAATGATAATTTTACGTGTCGTCGTTTTGCTTCGAAGTTGATACTGAAGTTGATCTGCTTGTTGCTCGATGATAAGAGTTGCTGCCTTGTTTGAATTGGTACTACTGTACCTCTAGAGTTCAATTAGGAAATCGCGAATGACAATGTTATTCGGCAGCACAGGAAATGTGGCGAGGGAGAAGAGATGAAATAAATGGGGAGGATGTCAATTGCATTGGTGTGCATGCTCGCTCTCTGCTCCTTTTTGTAGTCATCGCCTTACTTTGAAAGATTTCTGTGCGCTATTTTTGCTTTTGTGTAGCCTGGCCAGGTCTATCATGAACATCTGTTCTAATTCGAATGTAGGGTTTTTTCCCTATTTACCAAGAATACTTGGTTCTATGGGTTATAGTACGTTCCTCTTTCTTATCCGAGAGAGGACTCAGAATTGTACTCAGCGCGTGTGTTCCTCTTTCTTATACGAGAAAGGACTCAAAGGATTTAAAAGTGAAGGATGGCGGCATTAGTGAAGGGGAAGGGAAATGGAGCAGAGTGTGGGCTGAGCGGTGCAGTTTTATGTATAACGCGAATGTTCCTTTTGAAACTCTTTGGCAGATTTGTGCCTTTTTTCCCTACTGTTACTTCAATAAGTAAAAGTATGAAAAAATATTAAGAGTCTAGCTCTTATGGCTTTTGTTAAACCGTGCCTATAAAAACAGCACGAGAAAAAATTTAGACAAAATTAATTCAACTTCAAAATTGTTTTTTTTTTCATATACGGAGATATATAAAATAATGAGGATCGACGATTCACGAGTAGGAGGAGGAAGTTATAAGAAAAAACTATGCGAGCCGGGACCTCCATGTAATATCTCGGAGCTCCCGATATTCTTCTTATATGTGTAGCGGCTCGGGGAAGCTCCAAGATACTAAATGAATATTCCGAGGGATAAAAGATACACGAGTACTAGGCATAGGTTTATCTCCATATAATATCATACATACTTTAATACATGAAATACATAAGGTAGGGCCTCGGCCGGCAAGGACGTTGGCCAGGAGGCGAAGCTGATGGAGCCACGGGACACACACTGAGCACCCTTCCCCCCCGATACGAAGGCGGTCCCTCCTATTTACGGCCCAGCTTATCGGTGGTCCATCGGACGGCTGGGTGGCACGGAGGGATACGGGGTATTGTTGACCTTACCCCGTTGTCCCTCTTATCTTTGATGAGGGGGAAAGACGGCCAGCTGTTCTATTACAATTAGAGACGGGCCCGATCCTAATCCCTTCGGCGACCTACATCCCCTCCTAGGACTACTCCCTTACAATTCGATGAGACGATTGCGCCGAGCTTCTTATGTCACCGTATTTCTTTTTCGTTGCATTGCTGATCTTTGAGGTCCAAATTTCAGGCAGAATCAATTTCGATAGGGTACATAGGCAAACGTTTCCCGATGATGTAAGAATCTTGGCCGTGCGAAGTTGGGAAGAGAGACAGGACGGTAGCTGTAGTAGGATCGTAGTAGGCAGCCGGGTTTACACGTCAGTTGTGGCGCGCTGTCTGCAGTCGCAGACGGCGGGCGCCGCGGGCGCACGAAGGCCGGGAAAGTTCTGGAAAAGGCTGTTTCAGTTGGCTTCGTGTTCCGGTGGCGGGTGTTCCGCGTGCTCCGCGCGCTCCGAGCCTTCCGTGTCCACCGCGTCTTCCGCGTTCTCCGCGTCCTCCACGTCCAGCGCCGGTCCCACACATCTGCTGTCAGACGTAGGGGTGTTTGGTTGTTATTGCCCCGTCACATAGTTGCCGCTGCTACTGTACTGGGCAGGTCCCCCTATCCGAGTGGGTTGCTTCTCCGCTCGCGTCCTAATCACCGGGTCGTGAACCCCGTGCTGTCTAAGCGACGATTGGTTTCTCGTGTAGGTCTTATGTCATCATCATCGTAGTCATCGTCATCCGTGTGCTGTGCCCTTGCGTCTTCCACGTGCTAGTGCTTCTCCACCCCACCGGGCTGCTACATTCAACTACACATCGTTACCGAATCACGTCAGCGTATTCATTGCCTCGCGTCGGATCGCTAGTGGAGCTATCCACCCCGTCGTGTCGTCATCATCGCTGTCGTCAGTTGCCCGCTAGTCAGAGTTCGAAGCACCAGCATTCCAGCACACACGGATCTATTCTAACCACTTCTCGTTTTCCAAGTCGTATTTTGTGTTCACGTCTGTTCATTTGTTGTGTTCGAAAACAAACGTTGTTTGTTCACCGAGTACCTTGTGATCAAACAGGGGTTTCGCCTAAACCTTTGCATTGGGATCTTATCTAAATTATTTAAAAAAAACCTAACTGCGAACAATGTCATCGGATCCTTTTATTAGCCCTAATACACGTCCAAGAGGCCAATTTCTGCGTGGAACGGGTGTCTCCTATTGTAGCACTTCGTCCTGGATGCAGACGTGGCGAGTGTTCATTTGACTTGAAACTACTTTGCTCATGTCTGTTCTGTTTAGTTCAGTTCTGTTTAAAAATCTAATTTTATTGGTGATCATCAATCACCGCTCTCACCGCAAGCGCACACGCACGGACAGCCAGAGCTCAACCCGGGGAACTCCGAGAGTTTGAACTTGTTCAGACATTCCATTTTGCAGTTTTGACCACTGCAACTGTAGTCAGCTGTGATCCAGGTCTCCACCTGATGTTTCACTGATGGTCGGAAACTTTGCATAGCAGGTGTTTTAGCGTCAATCTTCAGGCACGAAGGATCCTAGTGTGCGGTAAGCCTCCACCGAAGGGCCACACAACGGACATTGGATTCGAACCATCCTTCACCGATGTCGGTGGATTCATGCCAGGGCCACAACAACTCGTCACAATCTACTATCAAATCTGCAGGTTTCAATATGCTACAAAGTCGTGTCTGCACGCCTCTCATCACACCTCACATGATCTTAACTCATTACAGTATAAAGATGTGGAGTGCCTCGTTCATTTTGAACTGCAATAGGAAGCTTCTTACCCATGTAAATCCTTCAAAATAATCCGAGTGATCTTCTAAGAAAGGAAATATCAATGGCGTCGTGGACGCCTCTCGTATATTCGTTCCAAAGTGTAGGAATAGCGTCAAAGAATTGATCATTCGTGGAATGTCAAGCGATCGCGATAGAAAACCGCCCGGCCCCGCATAGGAGACTTCCACCTGAAGATTCACCTGATTAGTGAACACAGTAATGATAGCTTATTTATTTACTGCACTAAGAAGTGTATGTGCGTGTGCAGTTGATCAAATGAACCAAGTTAAACACTGAAGTAATCGAATGAAAAAAGCGAGTCCTGGAAAAGATTACATTATGCGTGGCATGACCTGTCTAATGTACTTTCCTCTGCTTGTGCCTTTGCATAGGGGAATACGGGAGTGCAGACTTACCGCGCGAAACCAACAAGTTGGTGTAAGCTACCCATGAGTTGCGATCTGCCAACACGCAGTAATGTAGCAGCTCAGTTACATTCGTTTTGACATAATCGGTATTCACATCAAACGAATGACATTCTGCTCCCAAACAAACCTCGTAGGTAGAACTCAGTGAATGACAAATGATAAAAAACTCCGAACCAAATTAAAATGAACCGCCGCCATCTCATTGTATCCATAGCGCACTCTTCGGCGGTATATCTCTTTATGACTGCCGTCTACTCGTTTGGGCTCCTCGTGGTCGCTCTTTTCCTCGCCGCTCTTAAGGCCCCCGCAGACTTCTGCTGCGTTGCCGCTGCCCTATCCTTCGTCATAGGGCAGGAACGAAGAGCTCGCCACCAGCGGCGAGCCCAGCGGCGCCGTCCAGCGGCTCCGCTGGCCGGTCGGCGGTGCTGGCCAGTCAGCGGCGACGGCGAGGTACTGTAGTCTCTCTAGTCGGAACCAACTGGTGACGCACCGCCGAAAAGCCGCGACCGCCGCTGGCCGCAGATGTCTGCGGGGGCCTTTAGGCCCCGTTTATACCTTCGACGGCGCGCGGCGCTACGGCATGTATAGTGCCCCATTGATCGATCGCGTCGCCCTATCAATGCGGCCACAATACGTGGCGTCGCGTCGCTCGGCGTCGACGTAGCCTTATAGGCAGTGTTGGTAAGGCGAACTTGCAACCCCCTCTCATCAACCTGGACTGCCGTAGCGCAAATCGCGCAAAGATGAACGCTTACCTTCTTATCTCTGATGATAATCATTGGCCGAAAGGAATCAACTATTCCCGCTTTGCGAAGCCATGTAAATCCGCGCTCAAAGAGGTTGTTCAGAATCACCGAAGGCTCCGATTGACTATTAATTAAGCTTCCAAAGCTGAAGCAAAATAGCAAATGAAACTGGAACAGCACGTAAGGGAAATGAAAATGGTGATCCCATGATGGAAGTCATTTCAATTGAAGTTGAAAATGAACAGCGTCGCTGACAGTCATCTATGGCGATCATAGAATGCGCGTCACAACGTCACAACGCAGCAGCAATGGCGTGCCCCAATCTACCGCGATCAAGTGCCGATTTCGAGGGCGACGCAATACGACGTTGAGTGGCGCTATTGGTCGCGGTTTGACGCGATTCACTCCGGCCTGATAGATGCGATCAATCAATCTGGCTTCTATACATGCTAAGGCCTATGGTATACTCCTGCGTCGCTCCGGCGACGGGCTCGGCACAACTGTCAATGATGCGCCTTCGCTGCAGTGCTGGAAGCCGTGCAGTGCAAAGCGACGAGCGACGGTCGCAGAGGGGGAAGCGCCCGTCGTGCACCATTTTTGCACTTGATTTGACCTCTCGTCGCGAGGCATCGCCGTTGAGTGTAATATCGCGTTGCTGCGGTGGACGGGAGTATGGACCGCTCCTTAATGTTAGAAAAGCCATACTTACATCGAAATTCGCTGCAAGCCAGTTTGAAAACAGGTAGGCGCAGGTAAAGTTCAGTTAAATAAGTGGAACAGAGAACCGAAGATTACCTAGTAGAAGCAGTCATGTGCAACTGATCGGTAGTTTTATATTCGCACAATCCAGAGTTCGATTCTCGAGCTGTAGCAATTTTTCGCACCTTCTCAAATAGCAAGTAATCGCTCGTCAGGATGAAAGACTTCATTGACTCAAACTGCTTGAATCGTATGGAAATTCGATTTAAAACGCAAGTGACAACACCGCTCTCTTTCTACAGGCCATATGCATCGTTTTCTCTTGAACCAGACTATAGCAGACCATAGAAACCTCACAAATAATTGTGTGGTCAAATTTCTAAGACACTTTAAATTTAAGAATAGGATTAGTGTGAAGAGCTAGCCTTTCTTACCTTGTTCCTATGGATGAGGTACATGCGATTGTCTGCTGTTTCTTAAAGTCCACCAAGGAGAAGAAGTTGGCAACGTATGGAACTTGCTTAAAAACGGGAAATTAGTAAAAATTGCTTAGACTATAAAGAAATATGAGGACTAGAACCGTAATAGACGGTTACTATAGGATGCGTCAAGCATCCTACTTTTATCCTATATTACGCAAATCGACAACTGCTGCCAACTGTATTAGGCCCTGTTTATACTTCATCGCCGCGCGACGCGATGGCCACGCAATGAGAACAAATTGATTGATCGCGTCGCCTGACGTCGACGCCAGCCATCCACAGTAAATCGCGTGAACCCGCGACCAATCGCGTCGGTCAGCGTCGGATCATGTCGCGCTCGAAATGAGCGCGACGCGATGGATCACGGTTGTTGAGGTGCGACTTTGCTCCTACTAGCTGATTTTCGCAGTGCGGACTCGCACTTGGCCTTGCTCTTTGCTCTATTTTTCGTCGACAACACCTTTTATAAGTTTTGTGCTCTCTGCATAAACTTTTCAGTTTCGTTTGAGGTCGCCGCCTGTCTGGATTCCTTAAAGACTAGCCGGATTCCCACCAGGAGGTGAGTGTCTCTCCCAGTTTTGATGATTTCTCGTATATATACCTAACTGATTGTTTTGTGTGTTTTCTTAGTTGTTGATAACGTTAACGAGTTTAATTTTTACAATGTGTTTGACCTTTGTGTTCGATTTCAGGTTTCGACCGTCCGGATTCCATGAAGGCGAGCCGGATTTCGCCAAATGTGTGCATAGTTGCGTGTATAGGCAATCGTTGATCGCGTCGCTGGCTGTTCGGAGTGCTCAATGCCGTGCGAAACAGCGCGACGCTATTAGATGCATCGCGACGTTCGAACCGTGTCGAACGACGATGGAAGTGTAAACGGGGCCTTAAGTGTTGTCGCGACTGCGACCGCTCTACTCCTGACGAGCATCTCCCGGTCTGACCGCTACCGACAGGGACGGCTAGTGACTTCATGCGCGCGCGTGGTTCCCGCGTCTTGCTGCTGGGTGCGCTAGGACGCAAAAGTGTGTTGCAGCGGCTGTCGGCTCAAAGTGCTTCAAATGCGTGAGGCCAAATGGAAAAGGAGAAAACGATCTGGTGAGAAAATTTCGAAACGAGAATACGGATGGTTATTATCAAGAAGGGGTACTAAGCGGGCTGGTGCTCGCTACGAGATCGCACATGGTTGTGGAACACTTACAAAAACACGGTTTCTGTGCTCCCCTCTGTGTTAGTGGGGGAGAGCACAGAATTCAACACTATGATGCATAAACGTCCAACATCAGTGATACAGAGACACAAAGTACATGAAACAGAAACACTAATCACAATACGGACAGCTTGCAAAGGCTACAGGCTTCTCACAGTTTGCTTCCATACATGGACCAATGACGTCGGCTCCATAGACCTACCTTTTCCTCCTAAACAAGAGTTTCATCCGAAAATTTCATCATATGTCCGGCGACATTGTGTTGTTTTAGAAAACCTTCGGAAGACTTCTGATTTCCAGATGACAGGCAAAGATAAGGGAAAGAGTGTATCCGTTTAGGTTAATTTGCAGGATCCATACACCTCGTTTCTCATTTTAACCACCTTCGACTCACACCCTGGTCTCCTTTGAAAATCCGAGCAGGATGGTTTTTCCCGAGGTCATTGGTCCATGTATGGAAACAGACTGTGAGCCCTGTAGCCTTTATACGTTGCCCGTATTGTGCCCAGTGGTGCTTCATGCACTTTGTACCTGTGTATCACCGGTGTTGAACATGGAAAATAAAAAATTAGAAAATCAGGCAAAAAACCTTAGCAAATGGTCTAGACTTCAGAATTCTTAAGTTCTCAACCAATCACATGAAATGCAAAAACGCAGCAGTGCACGAGAATCCAACCCCCGACCTCCCTCGCATGAAGCAACGTCACTATCCACTGCGCTCCAAGCCGCTTGTCGGCAGAGGCATCGCGGGCGTGCAAGATTCCCAAACTCGTGATGCGCCGTATTCCATTGTGACTTCAAGGACCACTACTCCTTGGTTTTTTTTATACTAAATGAGGGGTGGGATTCTCCCTATATGAGCCGCTCTCCCCGTTCAAACATACGCTTCAGACCCTTCCCTTGGTAGAACCACGTTAACTAATTTTCCTTTTTCACCAGAGTTGTTGAACCCATCATGAAAATTCTTACTTCTCGATTTAGAAATCCACCATACAGTACATCGTCCTGCTCTTCCGATGGCTCTTAAAGCTACTCCATAAGTCTACAACTTGCTTCAACACACTGCCTTGTGCCGGCTTTTCGAACAGCTGGTTTGACGCGGAGCCCAGGTTTAGCAGCAGAACGGAAAATCTTCGAGTACTCCTCCACCTATCGTCACAACTACGATCTGGCAGGTAAAATTTGTGATGAACGCCTCATCGTGGCTATGTCTCCCCTTATACCTCGTATAACCGCGGGTTTAGCTGTTGGTGAATCCGGCTTTATGATAACTCAACGTCAAGACAACAGCTAAAGCCTTGAGTATAAAAAAGGACCTGTCAGCCCTTCATTACCTTTATGCCGTCGAGTTCTTCATGACTGCGGCTGTCTTGTGTTGAAAAAAGTTCTTCATCTTTAGATGATCTTAAATTGAGCGCTAATAAGAACAAAACAGTCCATGTAGGCATACGTGTAAAACCCCGCTTATACTTCGACGCCGAGCGACGCGACGCCACGTATGGTAGCCATATTGATTGAGCGACGCGATTGATCAATGTGGCCACTTTACAAGCCGTCGCGTCGCTCGGCGTTGGAAGTATAAACGGGGTCTAAGAACCAATCCTTATTTTGATCTACCTACTCTACGGTAATGCAAAGCGTTCAAACAGTTTGGTAGATCCCATACATGAAACAAAGCGGTAAGAATAAAAAGAGTCTAACTCGTTACGTGTACTCTTCCTTCTTGCAATATTGATCGCCTTAGCAACAGTTTCATAAGCGAAGAAATAGGGATCATAGAAAGTTTCAGGCTTATCGCTCCCAAACGAATATATCAGGTCATCTAAACATTATGGCTCAATATTATCACTGCTCCAGGGTCGGATCATTTTTAGCGTACTGATGCTGAACACTTACCTTCTTCAATTATTTTTGCAATTTTCTTAGCTATACCACCGACAGCCTTTAGAATAATGGATGCACTTCGAGGCTCGCTCGGAGCACAAGCAAAATATTGCTTTGAATTTGCAGTTATATTCTTGGCTACGCCCGGAACCCAATTGTCTGAAAACATTAAAATGCATCCAAATCTGGTTAGCCTCCGAATAACTTCTACTTAAACTACTTGTTCACTCATAGCTTCAATCAACGAATACTCTTAAAACGTTCTTGCGCCATTAGTGTAGTAATTTCTCAAACCTACTTTAACCCTCTTACTCCAACACTCATCGAAGTAAATTAGCCATCACTGGGCCATTGCCTTTGCTTCCTGGTCTTGTTTCTGCTTTTGTAGGATGAGAAGATGAGCACGATACTATCATTAACGAGCGCAAGTTCGAGGGCCGAGGTTGAGTGTGTCTAGCACCCATTAGTTTCATGGGTAGCTATGTTACTGCAATTATTAGGTGTATTGCCGTGGTCATACATTTAAAACCCGGAACACTAGAGCTTTGCCTTATTTATTGCCACGTCTTAAGCGCTTCAAGATTAATGTCAAAACGTGCTGGCTATTCGGGCGCCTAGAGTGCAATCGCAGGAGGCTCTAGGTGTCGCGGGTGCTTACTTTAGATACCTCGACAGGGCGGAAGGGTGGCGCGAGCACATGCATTCGGACGAGTTTACGCGGTGCAAGAGTAAAGGGAGAGAGAGGTATCGGCATGCTGCTAGGTCGAACTTTAAATGGATATACGAATTAGCAGTAATCGATTAGAAGTAATGCTGTGAGCGGTGTCAATAAAAGCGATGGCAAATGCGTTGCATTCAAGAAACGGTGCTTCGGTTTGTTTCGGTTTAGAGTTGTGGGTCGAAACGTCGTTCTTTCATAAATGCTGGCCCGTTCAGAGTTCAGAGAACATGAGAAAAGAATAAAAGAGTAGCAAGAAAACTCGTCAACACAGCTTGAAGATAAACGATGCAATACTAATATCAGGTCGAAAGGTGTATACTAATCTATATCTACAAGGGTCTAACACTAACATACTCCCACTTTTCAGTGGAAAGTTAAAGGTGTACGCGGTGGTAACCTTATGGATAGCAAGAAAATCTGGCTAAAGCATGACAATCTATACGAAATAATTGCCAGCACACTTCAAAGAGAGCAGTTCAAGTTACTGGCAGGTTTGGAAATCGCAGTTTTGTCGGAGCATCCACTATAGGGTATCACCCTCCTGCTTATCAAGAAGGGTACTCGATTTCATCGAGAAGTGCAAGGTAACCTTCATGAAATAGCAAGATAGGTAGTGTATATGGGGAAACGGAGATTGGTGATATTAAAAGCGACTAGGGGTTATTATCAGTTGCATCCAATATAACAGCTGACGGCCGGTCGCAGCGCCGGCCCATGACAACTCGTCCGCGCGGGCGGGGCTACCAGGAGGCGAGGTATCTAAGGAGTATCTAACGTCCGGAACTGGTTCGCGTGCACCTAAAAACTGGCCCTTGATTCTGATTTTACGCTCAGGCCAATTAAGCCTTCCAACCCTCCGGTGTCGATTGTAACGTACCTGTCTGTGGACGAAGAAATATGTACTAATGTGTTCATCGATTCGCCATCGCGTTAACGTACAGACCGGCGATACATTCAAATCGCATCCGTTAAAACCCATAGAAGCAGATGGATCATCCCAAAAGGGAATGATTGACGCCATCCTTTATTGCTTTTATCCCTATTTAGCAGTTGAAACAGTTTGTAAATATACTTCTATCGCACAGATATCCTGTTGCATATACGTATAAATGCCATCTCCGTTGACGCTGAGTAGCACTTTATCACGCATAGCTTTTTCCAATACACCGGTCCAATATCGACTCCAGAACATGCAATGGGCGAGCGAAATGATACATTTTGTGAGGAAGTTTTGCTCGTGGGTGGATCATCCTGCTATGATCACGACAGCTTCACGGATGGTGAGCCTTTTTTCAACGCCCACGCTTTATTTAAGTTCCACTGTCGCGTCCTTATGAGTGTATTTATAATATATAAAAATAAATAGAAAATAATACGTTCGAGCGCTTCTGTAGTTCTGCTTTAGTTACAAGTTCCGCTGCCTAGAATCACGAAAAAACACCTACCAAATTCAAAATCGGTACTATTGAAAACATGCGATATTTTTGGAAATAAGCGTCGAAACTGCAAAAAGCATTCATAGCATAAAAAAATGCCCTACCGTTTTCTTGTTATTGAAAAGAAGTAGCTATTCTCACATCAGACAACTTCTTGTCCCATGCTTTAGGGTTCGCAAAACTCTGTGGGGCCGTAGCAACGTTTCCCTCCACTAATCCATAACTTTTGTCATTCAATGCGAACCTAAACCTTTTTAGAATCAAGTATTTACACTTTAACAATCACGAAACTGGCTCAGGGGTCACAAGGTGTGTCGAAGCTTCGGCACTACAGTGTACTCTGCTAATTTCAGAGCGTCATCGCAATTTGTACTGCCTTACACTGTACTTTACTATAGTCAAGTACATTTTCCGGCTTTTGTCAGCACATGAGGACTGCGAGGTAGCCGAACTGGTTCTCCTGTCGTCCACTATGAGAGAGAAAGCTCTTGTATGCAATCAGTGACAATCGTGTAGTTCTTTGGCACCTATTGGTGAGTTACCTATTGGGCTTACGGTAGAGACGTCAATGCAGAAATGGTGGTCTAAGTTATTTATTTATTTATTTATTTATTTATTACAGCTCTTTTATCGCAACGGCACAAACAAGTATCTTCTTGCTTCTATTGCGAAGAGTACAGCATTCTTCTTCGGATTCCCTTCAATCAGAGTGGTTCAGTTCCTCAGGACTTTTTTATTGTCTCACATATACTCCAGCTATCTTGCGCTTGGCCTTCCTTTACTTCATTTTTTTATCAGGTTTTCAATCGGCTGCAATGCGCGCCCATGAACGTTCGGTTTTGGAAATGGCATTTGCGAACAACCACTTCTGTTGGACCGCATGGTGAACCCAACACTTGAGTTCTCGTCTGTGGCAATAACTCTCGACAGCATCTCGTCACCTAAAAGCATACCAAGAATCGCTCTTTCAAGTCTTCGTTGGGCAGATCGTATTGTTGCAGCCGGTTCTTTTGACCATGTCCATGTTTCGCAGCCACATAAAGCCACATGAAGCACGTGAGCTAACAAGTTTCCTTTTTTCTGCTGGACTTCGACGGTCTTAGAAAGAAGGAACAATCGGTATTTGAAATAGACTTCTCTTTCTGCTCGAATCCTTCTCGAAAGCTCTTTTAGTTTGATAAAAGCTGCATTAGGTAGATAAAGTCGCTGACGCCCTCCTTCATTTCACCGTTCATTCTTATAACGTCTCCCTCCGTGTCGGTTGCGTATGATGTGCGATAGAAAATGTCACTCAAGTAGTCATCATCAGTTAGAAGCTAGATACCCAGAGCATGCACTGCCAAATGGCTCGCTTCTTCAGTTTGTTATTGAAAAGCGGACATTTTCGCAGTTTGATACTTGGGACATGCAAGCTGCATTCCCTTCTGTGTCGACTTTTCAGTTAGACGGGTACGCTAACTAAACCCACAAGAGTTATTCGATTGTTATCGAGTCACCGCACTGAAACAATCAAAGACAACCCCATTGGAAAGGAAATTGCTTGAACATCCAACCACAAACGGCTGAACACGAATAGAGATGAGAATTTCGATACGTTGCGGCTTATCATTTTATTCGCTAGGAATATCACTGACGTTGAATGATGTTTGCTCGTAACTCTAACGAGCTACGTAGAGGTGAGCGCCTGCTTTTTATAGCTGAGGTCCAAGTAACTCTTAAGTAACTAGTTCCATTACAGCTCCAAGTTTCAGTCGTGACGTTGGTTAGTTTAACATGGTAAGTTGATTGCACGTTTGCTTCGTTAGTGCTTAAGGCTATTAGGTTGTCACACAAGTTCTGATCGATTCCGACAGCCTTTACTTTTCGATTGTTTTTTTTCATGGGTAGAAATACTACTTGTATACAAGTCGTATATTGTTTTGTTGCGCTTGTTTCGTTCTATAAAACGAAATGGTCCCTTTAAAAAGTCGTGAACATTGCATCGTTTTAGGTGCTGGACGCAACCATGGAAAAAAATGCACTTGCGGGTAATAATGCTTCATGATCATGAGTCCAAGCTTGGCCACACTGTGAGCGAAGTAACTCAAAACATCAAGATGGCATGGAGGAGGACTCCTCTAACGAACGCAGATAATACCAGGAGTTCCACGCTGGAGACGTGAACGTCGAAGACAAGGACCTTCTAGGAAGACCACCAAAGTGTGATGACGCACGTTTGAAAAAAGAGTGCAAGGCGATCCACGAGGAGCTGTACATGAGATGAGTAAAGAACTTGGGCTAAGTCGCACAACCATTTCGAGGCACCCAGAGGCGATAGGAAAGGTGAAAAGGCTGGATAAGTGGGTGCCCCACGAACTCACTGAGGAGCAGCAGAGTTGTCGCCTGGAGATCTGTTCTTCCCTTACTATAAGGAACGAAAACGATCCATTTCTTTACCGGATAATTACCTGTGACGAAAGATGGATTGTGTACGACAATCGAAGAGGATCAGCGCAATGGCTGGATAAGGAAGAACCGCCGAAACACTTTCCCAAACCTAGTCTCCATCGGAGGAAGGTCATGCTCAGCCCATCAGACATGCAAGTTGTATTATCCACTACGACTTTTTGAAGCCTGGTGAAACCACCACGGCAGAGAGGTACTGTCGTGAATTAGACGTGGTTCATCAAAGGTCGCTTGAAATGCGACTTGCATTGGTGAATCGAAGAGGACTAATCCTTCTTGATGACAACGCCCGTCCGCATGTTTCGCATCTGAATATCCAAAAATTGAATCAGATGAGGTATGAAGTTCTCCAGCATCCCGCTTATTCATCGGGCCTAGCCCCGACGGACTTCCATCTTTTCAAACACCTCGATGGTTTCTTTAAGCATAAAAACTTTTCCAAAGCAGCAGGTATCGAAACTGCCTTTAAGTGTTTCATTGCCTTTAGGAATCTAGATTTCTTCCGAAATGGAATTAATGGTCTTTTATGTATCGCTAGCAAAAGTGCTTCGATTATAAGAGTTCCTATTTTGATTAATGAACTTTATTTTCTGCTAAGATGTTACACCGTAAAGTTGCCGTCGAAAATCGGACAGAACTTATGTGACAACCTAAAATATAATATGTTCTTAGGCCTAAGCTTTCAAACGCCGAGATTTAGCCAATAAAACGCTAAATTAAAGTCACAACATTACAATTTCAACCACCTGGAATAGCTCTATACTCCAATATATTTTTGAAAAGGTTACCATGGAGTATATGCCCTAAGCATACATATCACCAATGACGGAGTCACACCGAATGTTATTCAGCGTTATAAGAACCGATTGCCCAAGTTAGAACCTCTGGGGCACGTCTTCTGCGCCTTCTGGAATTCTGACCCTGCCTTCGACATTTGAGATGCGGATTAGCAGCTAGCTCTACTGGAAAACACTTAATTGAATGGGCTATGCCAAAAATAGAGTGGTCCCACGTGACAGTCAGTATACAACGCATGTTTCATGGCTAACGTATCTACGTAAGAAGATTAGTATAAATATCCAAACTTACCCGTAATTCGACATCATTGCCAACCAGGTGTCCATAATGCGCAGATGCCTTCCCAGATTTGCGTCGATGTTAAACCGCCTCGACTCCTCGCTGAAGAAGCAACCAAATTAAAGCGTATATGGCCATAACTGTATGATTTCCTTTTTGCAAGATAATCGCCTCGCTTTCTTACCGAAAAATTTTTCGAAAGAGTAAGTCGCACTCGCTCCTCTTCATTTTTGAAGCCAATGCCCGTAATGTATCACTTTCTCCAGGCTGTGTTATCAACAAATCTCCTAAATATAACATCAATTGGAGCTGAGCATAATCATTTCTTCAATAAATACCGATTCCAGAAATGATATGAAAGCATCACTTTAGGGGCCGGGTTCATGAAACCGCTGGAGCGGGTGATATGCGATATCATCTCTCTTCCGCCTCGCTCACTCACCTCATCTACCGTCTCTCATCCCTCTCTCCTACCTCGCTCTCTCACCTGATCGCTTCCCGTGGATAACCGGGAACGTTCCAGGGAACGTTCATGAATCCGGCTACAGATCAATTCATGTTTCTCAAAGGTAACGCTCACTTTCGTGCGATGACTTTTTGATGAGATCCGGATTGTCATAGAACCACGCAGGAAATCGTGCATAGCCACGTGTTTGTATGCACTCCCCAGTCTGACTGAAAATATTTTTTTTGAAGCCAAAAAACTAAACCAAGCTATTTCTTCTGACATCCCTTGGAGTTCAGTCAGTTATGGTTGCCGTCATGCGGATGTCAGCAGAACGACTACGGTTGGCCCTTTAAATCTGCGACGACTTGGGACAAGACAGAACGTCTCTGACTCTGGGACGTCGACGAAGCTCACTCTCGAGACGACTTCTCTTACTTGCGTGAATCGAGTCACTCCGTCTATTGTCCTCTCTGTGCGACGCTGATTGCGGTTCATCTTGTTTTGATAGGCCAAAGTCTCCGAGCCACAGGGAGAACAATGGAGTAGAACAGCTGGGCAGGGAGTCGTTTGTTTTTGGTCTTTTTTCTGCGAAATAAGAAATAGAGAAGCTAACAACAAACACTAACAGGAACCGATTATCTTCGTTTCAGGAAGAAATTTCGCAGGTTAGACCAATCATCGCAAAATGTTTTCCGTTCACACAGTTCACATGTTGCCCCAGGTAGAGTAGTTTACTGATCTAGGTTGACTTCAGCTCTCTGGTCATAGATAGAATGCTTCTCAATTGACCAGGTCAGTATCAGTCAAATGTGCTAGAATTTATCAAGCCAAAACTGCACACTACAGTGTGCACATTAATTATGGGCCTCAAATAGTCGCAGCGCCATAGTAACACAAACAATTTAAAACGGAGAACAACACCTAGAAATTACAATCCTCATTCCAAGTGCCCTCCTCAGGCGCGTATGCAGCTTCTCAAACGAGTCACGAAGGCGTCACAGGTGCTCCTCATGGAGATCAGTCCACATTTTCGTAAGCAGCTAACAGCTTTGAGCGAATTGAAGTTGTTGAATCTTGTAGTTGAGATCTCGCGCTCTATAATTGACTAGACCGAAGAGTCAGCTGGATTCAGATCTGGTGAAATAAGTGGCCATCGTTCGTGGGCGATGAAATGTGGGAGCTCGCGTTGACATCACGGCTGAAGGCACCATGGCTTGTCTCCAAAGTGAGAAATGACCATGGCTTCAAAACTTAATTTCAGGTACATTTCCTTATTGATCTTCACTCCAGCATTCACGAACAACAGTGGTGTCTTCCCATCTGAGTTTATCGCACCCCAAACCACAGCAGAGTTCGGATGTTCAGTTTTTCTTCTTGAAATGGGCTGCTTCTTATCTTCTGCAAGGATCCGATTGTTTTGTTGATTCACAATAGGTTCTATTGCGAAAATTTTCCCGTCACTGAAAACGATGCTCCTGTGCGTGTCATCCGCGAAGTGCTTCAGAAGTCTCCTGCATCTCTTCAGCTGGACGTTCTTCATTTGGGCCGAGAGGAAATGTGCCGCCTGTTGTCGGTAAGGGCGAATCCTAGCTTCCCTTTGACAATGTTTCTCATAGCGGTAGCGCTGATGCCTTCCTCTTTCCTCACCCTCCTCATTGAACGGCGAGGTCTCACGAATCCTTTTTATGATATCACACATTGCAAGCGAAACGTTTCTACCTCGTCATTTCCTGAGCGATGTACTTTCAAGCTCCGCAAACCGTTCAACTGTCTTTTGGACCGATCGCTGGAAAAGAGATGGAATATGAGCGGTTTTCTTCGACTCATCATGACCTTTCTGTTGCTGAGCAAATATAGTGACGCGCTTCGGATGAGCTTTAACCATAGTCTAGAATACGGAGAACGTGCATAAAACTTTCTGAGTAGCATACTATAAACAAAACACAAATTAGTGGCACTTGAATTTCCAGAAAAAAATGTCTCTCGCGTTCAAATCCTCAAATTTTCACCGAGACCCATAATTAAAGTGCACCCTGTTAAAGCTGATGCCATAGTAGCAGATCTTTATTCCCAATTTTACTGCCCTTCCTTGTCCTCGTTCGGTATCCTGCGTCACCGCTATTTCTTTTACGCTACTCCGCGAGCGATGTGCGTTGCGCCCACGTGGCAATCTTCGAAAACGTACCACGGTCAGTCTACATTGAAGACGGTCGCTGGTTGGTCGGCGGCCGATCGTGGCTCTTCCACCGCCGCTAGGGCCTTGGATGAACCCCATTCTGGAGCCCTTGAACGGTTCTGCGCTCGAAGAGCGCAAAATCTAGCTGCGCACTTCCGGCCGAGCGAAGACAGCATTTTTGGTGCAGCCTGTGCAGCACACTCTGACCAAAGTGGAGCACAGTGGAAATAGGCGCAATACGGGTTCGGGAAGTGTGAACTTTGGCGATTCGGGAGCGATTTGTCGGTCAGGCAAAACATACATATCGATTAAAACCAAGCGGCGCCAGTGTAATCTGTTCATACTCGATCTGTCGCTGTCGCCTCATCGCTTCCGCAGCTGCTGTCACGCTGTTCACGCTTATCGCTGGCGACTCGAACGATAGCGGTGACAGCGCTAGCGTTGGAGCTAACGACAGCGCGCCAACTACCGCACCTGAGGGTCGGAACAGCTCGAAATTTGTAAAGCGCTCGATCAGTTTAATCTATTATCCAAAAAGGTAACCTCGATGTACTTTAGTTTGATAAGTAGAGAGTGGGACCATCCGCCTAGATGGCGAGACATTTCCAAGGGTCTTTTAGATTTTCATGCTGATCAAAAGAAAATTCGGCGCAATGCAAGGAAGAGGAGGGCAGGCCACCAGCACTCAAACACAAGCAAGAGGTGACGCGGCATTTCTCACTTCTACGCTCAAGGCGGTCGATTTCAAAAAGAGGTGTGAAGACGTGTGCGCAACACTCGTTAACGTCTACGAGACGCCATGAAATGTGGCTCAGTGGCGCAGTCGGAGAGATTGCCGCCTCGCAGGAGTACACCGGCGGGCTTTGCAGTTCGAGTCCGAGTGCTGCTGCTACTTTGGCACGTATTAGTTTGTTGTTATCACATTTTCCCATGATCACAGGTGTCAATTTTAGACCATCAGTGCTTACAATAAACTAAGGCTGTATGTTTGCGCCTTCTTCTATGGTAGCATTGCAACTATTTATATCTGCACCACCACCATTCATACCGTATCACCAATGATGCCGTAATTGCACAGAAATACGCTTTTATTTAAAGTAGGTAACTGGTGTAAAATAACCAGTTCCCTACTTTTATATATTAGTATGAATACCCAAGTGATGTTGCTGACGAACCAAGATTAGTACAGATCCTTTATTCCGGCTAACGTTTCGGCGTAACCGCCTTCTTCAGAGCCTGGAAGAGTCAAGTTGAGTTTGAAAAACCATCCGTCCAAGAGCCATTTCAAACCACAGCGGTGAATCAGAAGTTGGTAAGAGAGGGAGACGAAACACGAGGAGGTAACACAAACAGTCCAGTGCAAATGGGCGAACGGTACCCCTTTTAAGGCGACACATGAGGAGATGAGGTCACCTTCGGTTCACTGTCCTAGCGAGCCTCTGGCAGACTGTCCTCCGGTTCGAGACCGCAAAGGTCAACGTACTGAGCCAGCTCCTGTATCACCGCTACGCGTTCCTCCTTCCTGTTGATCGTGGGGTTCCTAGCGGCAATCCACAGCGCTTCTAGTGTTTTGCGCTGGTTAACTGGTTGCCGTTCCTCAACCAGTTGACCAGCGCAAAACACTAGAAGCAGTCCAAGTCAGTTGTACGCGGGGCAGATTCCATACTAAATGGTATCATAAGCCCAGTAGTAAGAACATCATCGTGCATTTCAGGTCTGCTCATCCATCTCAAACGAAGAGAGCCACGATTAAGAACATGTTCCGAACGGCGGCGGCGGTGTCCTCAGACAGCGATCTCAAGTCAGTGTCATTGCAAATGGTATTTCGAATCGCGGTGTCCAACGGGTATCCCGAGCAGAGCCCGGCTAAAGGTCATCGAACACCGGCAATGGCAGCGAGACATCAGAGCGATAATAAATTCCTTTTAAGGTGCCTTTTGTCTCGGATGATTTCAGTACCGAAGTGCGAAACTGCACTCGCAAAGCTGGTCTTGATAGCATGGTCCGCATGATCGAGGTTCCGCCGGCCAATCTCAAGGCACGTCTCGTTAGGAATCGACTATACGATTCCTGCTGTAAGACTCGCCAGTGTATTATCTGCCCATTCGGTAAGGAGGGAGACTGCTTGGTCTCAGGTGTGGTCTACCTTATAAAATGCACGGGTTGCAACGGCGAGTACATTGGCGAGACGGGTAGACCCCTTGGGGAGCACGTTAAAGAGCATGTGGGCATGCTTCGTAGGTGCGATATCGCCGGTCCATTGGGTGAGCACAGGCTACGAGGTCACAATGGCGCGGGCATTGACGTGGCGGTGACGATATTGGCACGCGACTTCGAGATCTCGGCGCGGAAAACACTAGAAGCGCTGTGGATTGCCGCTAGGAACCCCACGATCAACAGGAAGAAGGAACGCGTAGCGGTGATACAGGAGCTGGCTCCGTACATTGACCTTTGCAGTCTCGAACCGGAGGACAGTCTGCCAGAGGCTCGCTAGGAGCGTGAACCGAAGGTGACCTCATCGCCTTAAAAGGGGTACCGTTCGCCCATTTGCATTGGACTGTTTGTGTTACCTCCTCGTGTTTCGTCTCCCTCTCTTACCAACTTCTGATTCACCGCTGTGGTTTGAAATGGCTCTTGGACGGATGGTTTTTCAAACTTAACTGGACCCTTCCAGGCTCTGAAGAAGGCGGTTACGCCGAAACGTTAGCCGGAATAAAGGATCTGTACTAATCTTGGTTGGTCAGCTACATCACTTGGGTATTCATACTGATCAATATCACGCCAAGATTCAATGACAGTCGAACATGGAATATTTTATATATTATATATGGTATGATATATAAAATATATTGAAAGTAGGTAACTAGAATGAAATATTATACAAAAAGAGTACCACCCTTGACTTTTCTTTTGATTGCAGATTATAACTCAGACCTACGACAGTTTTGCGCTCCGGTGTCTCCGCCTTGTCTGTCATACGCGTGGGTGGCAGCTGGTCACGTTGATGTTTAATCATAACCTTCTCTATACCCAAAGATTCAAGAAAAAAGAAGTGGTCATTCCTTGCCAGGGAGAAGATTGTTTCTCACTGGCCTTTGGTAGATACTGCTGGTGTGACAAGCGCTTGTGTTTTACTTGTTTCATAGCTTTGTACGATAGCTATTGACTAAAAAGGAAATAATAAATACGAGACTTTTTATTTACAGAGAAATGGTGTGGTGCAGATATGAAGTTGAAAAGCTACCACATAAGAAGTCGCAAGTATGCAGTGTTGGTTTATTGTAAGCGTTGATGGTCTAAAATTGACACCTGCTCTCATGAGAAAGCGTAATAACAACAAATAACATGTGCAAAAATATTGGCAGCACGTCGACTCGAACTCAAAAGCCCGCCGGTGTCCTCCTACGGGGCGGCACTTCCTACTTACTGCGCCACCGACGCACATCTCGTGACGTGTCATGGGTATTGATGAGTGCTGTGCACACGTCTTCACACCTCTTTTCCATGTCTTTAAAAAAGCGTTCAGCAAAAACCAACTGTGGTTCCGGACTCCGCTCACAGGGCCCTTCGATGTAGAGCGTCGTAAAAGCTCACCATGAGTTTTGAGCCTTTCCTTGTAAGGTATGAAACGCGCTGATGGTCCAATTCAGTGTTTTTGAACTCAGCGAGTCAATTAAAGTCGAAAAACACTTACGCGTCTGCCATTAGTGCAACACTGGACCCTCCGAGCCCGCCTCGATGCGGAGCATGTTTAGCCAGACATATCAACATCGCATATGCAATTCCATATACAGAATGACCTTCGATGTAAAGCGTCCTGTAAAAGCAACCACTTTTCTCGCTGCTCTAGAATATAAATTCCAAATGTGCGGAGTAACTATTTAATTTTCTATGACATTATCCTAGGGAGGCTCGTCGACTCATAGGTCGACTCATCGACTTTCCTATCGTTAAAGCTGATTGTCAACCTCTGCATTTTTAATGATGGAAAAGATTATTTTTGTCAATTCGGGACTCTCACTAAATGTGAATATCTATATAATCCATTAAACGTTCGTTTTACGATATTATAATTGTTCGTTTGGACTGCAATCTTTAAATATTAGGTTGTTCCGAGAGCTTTCACAAAAGCATCGGTATGAAATGTTTCATTCGTACATCTATTAACAACCAGTACCATTCCACAAAATATTCGTAAGATCCAGGGCGATGTTCAGGCTAATAGTCAATGCACAAAAAATCTGTGCTTCCCAGAGAAGGTCAACACGACTAAATGACAGTCAGCAAAGCTTGTAATCTTTAAATATTAGGTTGTTCCGAGAGCTTTCACAAAAGCATCGGTATGAAATGTTTCATTCGTACATCTATTAACAACCAGTACCATTCCACAAAATATTCGTAAGGTCCAGGGCGATGTTCAGGCTAATAGTCAATGCACAAAAATCTCGAATCTGATTGTGAGTTCAGCACTCCATTGATGAAGAGAAGTACGTACTATTATTACAATCACTACACTACGTACCATTCCATATTGCCGTGTTTTCAATACATAATCGAATTCTGCGAGCGAAGAGCTCCGTAGAATTGGAGAGCAAGCAGTTATTAGCGCCATTCTTAATTACATCCCGATTTGTGGATTTTCTTCCAACCGAAATGGACGGAAAACAGAGCAGTCAGTGAAGGGAACATCGACGATTCATCGGAAAGGGTGCAAGCTCAATCCCAAGTTCTTCCAACTTCCTCTGAGTCCTATTCAATATGGGTACTTTGCCATTACCCATAGCAAGAAGAATTTTGTTACTCTAGCGTACGATTTTGCACGTCCTCTCTAGCTGGGTACAGAACATGTTCGAGTCCATGTCGTGGCTGAAGCCGCTTCTCAAAAGGCTATCTCAACAGAGGGAAAGCAACTCCTTTCGTTGTAATCAAGATGTATCGGCAGTGCTTCGGGCAACATATCGAAGTTAATCCAGTGCTTGAACACGAGAGTCATTCCATGCAAGCGCGAGCTAGCACTTGAGGGGAAAAGTGCATAGATCAACATGCTGCTGTTTGACCAGAGACGTGAAGGCATGGGGATGGGCTGGAGATAACCTCGTCTGAAGTCCCTATACCGTGAATCATGAAATGTACGCAAAGGCTTCTAGCAGAACGATCAAGTAGGTAAGGTGGTAGTACGAGCTGTCTCTTCTGACCAGGAAGTCGTCCGATACGAGAAGATTCTTCGAGCGATTCGTCATTATTCTTGAACTTGCGATACTAAACGAAACGTGTCGCATTAAAAGGATCTCGTTTCTTCATTGTCTCATGTGGGAAGCCATGAGCCTTGACGACAGATCGACCAGGGCTGGCTGGCAGAGCACCTTCTTCAGTCCATCGTGAATACCTCACTGAGAGCTGGACGTGGTATGATCTACATGCTGTTCACAGATACCTACACAGATACCTTCATTACCTACACATCAAATGGATCCCCTCCCACTCAGGTCTCCCTTGTAAAAGACCTAGGTATTACCTACTCAAACAAGTTACGCTTTTCCTGTCATATTGAAAATATTATTGCAAAAATATTAGTTCAGTGTCAAACTACATCCTTAGAGCTTTTAAGACACGAGATGTTAAGGTTCTTTTCCGCTTGTTCACGCTCTACGTAAAGCCGATTTTGGAAGATGGTTCCCCTATTTGGTCTCCATACAAACAGTCTGATATTGATGCCTTAGAAAAGATTCAGGGTAGCTTCACCTACAAGTGCTTTGCTCGTATAGGCGCTTCCTCAATTCCTTATGGGGAGCGTCTCCGTAGACTGCGTACTGCGTCTCTCAAATGCCGCCGAATGATAAACGACTTGAAGCTTACGTATAAACTCACTACGGATGAGCTTTCCCTAAACTTAGCCGATCTCTTTGACCCATCAGCCACTATCGGCACCAATAGAAGACACGCGTACCGAGTAAGACCTTTTAAACCCCGTACTAAGGCTTTCGAAGGGAGCTGCCTTGTTTGAGTTGCTTCTCGTTGGAATGAATTGGACCCAACTTTCTTTATATATAAGAAATCACAATCGTTTTGATTGTTTCTCATGACGCTTTTTGGAAATCTTGGTTAACTCATTAGATATACAGTGCTGCCCAAAAAGGCAAGTGAGTTTTTTCAGATATTTCGATTGTGCTAGCTCTGGTTGGGTCGCAGTGGTCATGCTAGTTGATTTTCAGATTTTTCTTGTCTCACCTGTGGTCCGGTTGCGCTGCTTGCTCTGATCCCTGGTCGTAGTCGGTTTTTGTTGGTTGTGTCATCGTTGTGCTGTCTGGGCCGTAGAGGGCGGTTTTTTTTTCAGAGTGTCTTTTTTCAGAGCGTCTTCTTCCTTACCGTTCACATAGATTATGGATGCCATTTCAGCTAATCTTCACTGCGATTTTCTCCGGCGCAGTTCTCGACCGTCCGGTGTCTCTTTTGTGTTGAATGAATTTCGTGCGTATTTACACAACTTGTGCATTAATGCTGCTGTGTTTAAATTTTGTACTCTGATGTAATCATGGTTTTTTAAATTTCATCCTAAATCTACCATTGTTCATTTTTGTCAGGTCTGGGGTTTCCTCCCTTAAACGCGTTTAACTCCTATTTATATTCATTCACTTCTAGCAGCTGGACCCCTTTCAATTTTTAATGGGACCGATTCACTATTAGATAGCCAGTTGTAATTTTCGATGGTCAAGTTGTGTGGCCTGTGATCCCCTAACGATAGTGCCAAGGCTTTCTTTCGTCATTTTAAAAGGCCCATACACATATACCTATGCAGAGCCTACCTTGGCTACCGTTCCCAGTAGTATCTTGGCCAGCCTCACCGTGATTTATATAATTCTTGATGCCTATTGTACCAACTTCCACCTTCGTCACTGGTCCGCTCCTGCTAGCCTTTTTCTTATTTTTTCACTCGTGATAAAAGGTGGAACCCTGGCCTTTTCAACACTTTGAGTTCCTTCTCTAATTTCAGTTCTTTTGATCAAATCTCTGTCTGTGTCGATTCTGTTCTCTATGTTTTTATATGCTCTTGATCGGATTGATTCAAGTGACAAACAAACGCCTGATCGCTGTCGCCACCCTTCCCTCTACAGATGCCTTCTCTACCTACTACCTCTTTTGTTACTGGTCCACTCCTGCTAGCCTCTTGAGCCTTTTCTTAATTTTTCACTCAATATCTTATGAAGAATCCCGCCCTTTTCTGCACTTTCAGCAATTTGAGCTCCTTCCCTAATTGTTCAGTACACTATGTCCAATCTCTGTCACTGTTGGCTCTGTTTCCATATGTTTTACTACACTCTGGATTTGTATCAAACAAATAGATGCCAGATAAGATATATAAACATCGGACAAATATTCAAAAGCCCTGTCCGATCATAACTTCAACTGGAAAGGATATGCGGTATTAAACCACTCTTTTGTCTAAAAACTTTCCGGACAAACTCGTAGCTGCTAATCACCGATTTCTCATACAACCACGTTCATTGTGAAATCTAATTACACTCACGGGTTTGATAGTTTTAGCCATCAGTATAGCATTTTTGCTTCACAAAGTACTGCACGTGCAGTTGCAAGTATTAGATTGACGAAAAAGATTTGCACCACAGCGTAATTTTTCTCAAAAATTTGTTGCTTTTGCGAGAGACTTCAACTCACAAAGTAACTACAACTTACATCTACAAACTTGTGCCATCTGGGGCCGAATTCATCAACGACTTACAGGAATTTAACAGAGAAAATTACAACCGAAATCCCTGATAGCGCGGCTTATCAAACGACATGGTGAGCGATAAGCCGCGTTATCTGAGTTTTCCGCTGTTAATTAATTCTCTGTTAAAGCTATGTAAATCGTTGGTGAATACGGGGGAGATCATGAAATCTTTTCTCCCAGAATGAAGTCGGCTTGACTCGAAGAAGTGCGCTACCTCGGATTCCAGTTCGGGTTGGTCGTTGAAGCGCTTATCCCTCAGGTGTTGCTTGAGTGCTCGGAAGAAGTGGTAGCCCGATAGCGCAAGATCTGGCGAATACTGTGGGTTGGGCGGCACCCCACCTAAGCGTAGATGTTCGCTATTACTATGGTGCCGTCATTAATGAGCTCATGACAGAGCACTCGTCGAGAATCCCACCAACAGCGCAGCATTACCTTCTTCCGGTGCCTTTGTTTGCTTCGGAGGTGGTTTTCCTTAAGGAAGCCATTGCGCCTTCCGAGTATGCTTAACAAGGAAGACCCAGGATTCATCTCCTGTGACGACATTCTCGAGAAATCCTTATTACCAAAACGAACAAGGAGAGATTGAGCGATAGTCAGTCGCGAACCTTTGTCCGAGTCAGGGAGATCGTGGAAAAATATATATAAATATTATTAATTAGAACATTATAATATTACAATATCATTATTCTGAAATATTCTAAAATGTTTGTGTTACAAGTAGGTGACACCAAACAGCCCTTGGAAGTTCCTGTTAACCCATTGACGACCGCGCGGCCCAATTTTGGCCCGCAGTTTTGCTGTCGCGTGGGACCGCGCGGGCCGATTTCGACCCGCGGTCATAAAACTGTTCGCTGCGGCCCATTTCACAATTTTTCATAGTTTACGAGTAGTCATCAGATATGTTGGATCCTACCAATACTACCTGCAGAGTGGTCCGGGATTCATTTACTTCTAACTAAAGCATTGATAAAAAACAAATAATCAACATCATCAAATACACAACAATAATACACACTATTCAAACTTCACAAAAATCGGTACTATTCACTAACAACTACTCACATCTTACAAATATGGTCATATACAAAATAGTTAGTCACATTTCTTGTGAAAAATTTGAAAACAATCCAGACAAAAATGTTTCAAACACTTGCTACACCGTGTGTTCACCTTCTTTGCGTGACTCGTGGCGAACGTGCGCCCTTTTTCTTTGCAGACTTTTGCATAGCAGGAAATGCATCTTCTACGTTCTGTTTTCGGCCCTGTTCTGGCCTTCTCCAATATGTGACTAACCCTCGGAGAGGGCACTTCATTTGGAGTATCGTGAAGCAGTGATTCCACGAGATTCATCTTGAATTCGTTGATTCGAACTTTCTCTCTCATGTCGCAGAATAGTCGCCAAGAATTTACGACTGCTATATGGATGACAAAATGGAAAAAGATTCTCAAATACCATTTCGTCGTGCGTCGAACAAAAGGTGAGTAGGCTGCCATCTGGTCACTCTGGTCCACGTATCCCATCAGTTTATTGTAGTCTTCAACGACTACAGGTTTATCCGATGCACCGATTTCTCCACAGTGTGTTGTTGAGATCATCAGGAGGTCTCTTTTATCCTTCCATTTCAGAACCGTGATACCATCCTTATTTTGCTGGCAGTACAACTCTCCTTGTTTCAGTTTTATCTCCTTAACAGGAACTGGAAGCCCTCGGCGATTCTTTCTTACAGTGGCGAGCAAATTAGTTTTTCTTTTCAACAGTTTCTTAGCAAGTCCGACTGAACTATACCAGTTGTCACAACATAGCTGTCTTCCATGATCCAGAAGTCCATCCATCAAGGTGAAAACAACAAAATCCGCAACAGATCCATCGCTTGTTGTTTTGCCAGCGTAGACGAGTGTCCTCCATGTATACCCTCCTTGTGAGCATAGCTTGAAAAGTTTTATACCATATTTATGTCTTTTTGATGGTATATATTGTCGGAACGCAACACGTCCTCTGAAGGGGACGAGAGACTCGTCAATAACTACCTCTTTTCCAGGACGGTAAATCCTTTCACAGCTGGCATTAAAAATCTCGACAAACGCCCTGATTTTATACAATCTATCACCATCTGGGGCAGTATTGTCGCACAAATGTAGAGATCGAAGCAATTCTTCAAAACGGGCTCTGGGCATAATCTTTCCAGCGATTGAGTGACCTCCTAACGCAGGACGCGTGCTCCAATAGTCACGAAGACTGGGAAGTTTCACAAGTCCCATCTGGATGCAGAGCCCTATGAACTTGCTGAGCTCTTCTTTACTAGTGTCCGCGAAGGTAGGATCCTTTGCTCTCCCGTATCGATTCGTTTCTTCCTTCATGTGGTTAATGAGATCGTCATTCAGAAACAACTTGTAGAAATCAATGGGTTTGACGCACATCAATACTCTGTCATTCGGTCCATGGCTATCCGAAAAAATCCATGTTCCTCCAGCTTCAGTGTCGCTTGTCCAACCTTCACTATCGTCATCGCTACTATCTCTGCTGGAGTCAGAATCGGAATCGGAATCGGAGTCGTCACTAGGGCAAAGAACCAATGCGCCTGCCTGCGAATTGCTACAGTCAGAATCGGAATCGGAGTTGTCACTAGGGCAAAAAACCAATGCGCCTGCCTGCGAGTCATCCATGTCACCATCGCTGTTTTCAGCATCCGAATCCAGTAGCAGTCCGGCAAATCTCTCGTCTGCATCAGAAACATCGAAAAGTTTTGAGCCCATTTTATTCTGGAAAAAATAACCTCAGTCTCACAGTTTAGAGTCAGTCGGAAGGAGTTGGTTGAAAAAAGTGCGGTCTCGTGGGACCGCGCGGGCTGTTATTGACCCGCGCTCCCGCCGTTGCTGATAAGCGCGCGGTCCCACGCGCCACACGCACGATTTCGCGCGCGGTCGTCAATGGGTTAAATCTCTCCCGCCAATAATCTATCACGGATACGCTTACATTCGTTCGTTTTTACATTCGTTACGTCGCAGGCATTTCACCAAGAAACCCCACGAAACCCCAGTGCACAAAAACAGAGTGACCTGGCTTCTTCGTTGCAGGATTCCGAGTTCGACGAAACAGCAAAGTCTTTAAAGTGGAACGTAGCTGGCAGGGGGCTGAACTTCCATGGTTCAGCCTAAATAATAACAATAACCAGCACTTGGTATACATGATCGTCCGTCGTAAATCTTAGTATGATACTGATAATAAGTGGAATCGTTAGGCTGAGGAATCAAGACTGTTACCCACACTTTATTCGGGCGATGTTACGGAAAAGTCAGGCGGGGTTTAAAAGCGAACTCATCCAAGAACCATAACAGCAGTTTCAGAACTCAATGGGAGAAGAGAATGAAGTCGGAGTGAGAACCCAACTGATCTTATGAAATCAGCCGAGACGTTGGTAAAGCAGTCTCGGTTGGAGGCTGTCGTGACTTTCGCCACGACTCTTGAAGGACGCAGAGTATCTGCGCCCTCTTGTTCCCGCCGCGCAAGCCGTCGAATACGCAGCACCGATTCGTTGCGACGAAGTATAAATGCCGCGCGCGAGCGATTCACCGCAGAGCCGAGGAGGATGAGGTTCGACCCTGGCATGGACTTAGGAAGATGTAACCGCAGGTGCGAGTGTAGGAGCACCGCCGGACCCTAGCGGGTTGTTGTGTGGGATCCCCCTATGAGTGTAGATGGTCACGTTGCGTAATTCGTAGTTTTCGTAAGAGCTAGTAGCATGTGAATTATATTAAACCTGCCTATCTGTGTTTGTGGGAGCTACAAGAAGACTGGTTGAGGCCAGCAACTTTATTGCTCGCAACACTATGAGAAGTTGGGAAGAGCACAGAGTCGTAGGCGCCAGGGAGCTTAAGTCCATCGAGTTCCGTCCCAATGGTTCGGCTGGGGCAGCAGGGCCCTACATAGTTGGTGCCGCGTGGATGGAAAGAAAGAGCATAAGCGTACTGTAAGTCCCCACCGATATTGCCACACAGATGGCCTCGGGACTGGACCACTGTTACCGATGCCGGCGGTCCAGCCCGGGGCACAACAGAGGCAGATGGAATGAGTAAGGTCCTTCCTTTTGAGATACCCTGTCAACGACCATCTGGTTGTCGCCCGCGCTCCGGGGTCAAACCTACAGAGGTCAGCGAAGAAGTTCAGCTCCATCTGTCTGAGAAAGTGATGATAGCCATACGTCAGCCAAATAAAGCATGCACAAACAACCCTGGCTCCGCAGCTTGCACATTCCAGTTACCGGAACTAGGTATTTTGTAAAGAAATGTTTCTTGAAGACAGCTTACAATTGTTGAACGCTGCATTCCATAGACAATAAAAATAGCAAGCAGATAAAGAGCGATGATAAACAGCTCCACGGACGTAATGATGACTAGCACCAAGCGAATAAGTCTTAAAATAGTATCTGTGCTAAATTATATATCTTCTAAAAGTGTATAATTTGAGTGTGGTCATAGTGAAGAATGGAATATTGCCCCGAGAATGCGCCAGGGAACAAGACATTTGCATTTAAATGGAAGCCTTGGTATCACAAGATAGCAGCTGAAGTTCTTAGAGCAAATCAAGTGAGGGGATCTCGTACTGTAGTCCAACAGACAGATGCTTCGCACTTACTTTTTCCTCCTTCGTTTCTCATCCGCCTTTTCCTTCTCCAAACGATTCCGTTTCATTTGCTCCCTGTACTGCTGACTGTCTTTCTGCCCTTCAAGCGACCCTCGTGGATATGTCTTTCCAGTGCTCCGACCAAGTTCCAATTCCTCAGACGTCGTCCCTTCGGTTTTGTCCTTGTGCTTCTCTGCCAATCTCGCCAGTATCGATCTAGCAATTTCGTGATCAGGCCGCGCTCGCGAACTTTTAACGGGTGCTGCCGGCTGCTCGACCACGGTGATTTCTTGCGTGATATCTGACTTAGTCTTACGAGGTGAAAGGAATTTGTCCGACTCCGTCTTCTTAGGAGCTAATGGTGCTGGCGACATGTCCGCATCACTGGGTTCGATGGCCGTATCACTCTTCGTATCGCCGGTTCCGGTTGCTCCTGAAAATAAGATCATTTAGCATTCGAAAATTATAACACTACTCTGTTAGTCTTCCAGAAGGACCATGGAGAAGGTCATCCACGACTTCTACTCCGATCTCTTCGATAGCCACGTCTACCTGCCCCCATGCCATCTTCCGCAGGATGGATACGTCGTTCCCTCTGTTCTCCCTTCCGAAATCCGACACGCCATCTCGTCGGTGAAGAAATGTACAGCACCCGGTCTCGACAGGATCAGACCCGAACACCTGAAGAACCTCCCGCCAGCTCTCATCAACATCCTGGCGCGGCTCTTCACACGATACCTGTCGGAGTGCAAGGTTCCATCTCAGTGGAAGGCCAGCAGGACGGTCTTGCTGTAAAAGAAGGGAGACGTGCACGACATTGGCAACTATCGCCCGATCTGCCTGCTGTCCGTAGTCTACAAGCTGTTCACTCGAGTCATCCTGAATAGGATCAGCAGAACGCTGGACGAAGGGCAGCCATGCGAGCAAGCAGGATTTCGGAGAGGATTCAGCACGATCGACCACATCCACACCATTACAAAGCTCACCGAAGTGTCGCGAGAGTACAAGCTGCCGCTGTGCCTTACGTTCATCGACCTGAAGAAGGCATTCGACTCCGTCGAAACTGAAGCGGTCATCGAAGCCCTGCCCACTCAGGGCGTTCCTACTCAGTACATCAGAGTCCTTCGAGAGCTTTACAGTGGATTCACGACCAAGATCTCTCCATTCTACAACGACGTCGTCATCGACGTAAGGAGAGGGGTTCGGCAAGGGGATACCATATCCCCGAAGCTCTTCAGCGCCACCCTCGAAAACGCCATGCGCGAACTAGAAAGGGAAGACATGGGAGTGAAGGTCAACGGCCAGCAGCTGCACCATCTTCGTTTCGCTGACGACATCGTGCTCATAACACCGAGCATCAGCCAGGCGGAGCGAATGCTGGCCGACTTCGATCGTGTATGAGGTAATGTTGGACTGCAGCTCAGGGAAGTCCGCAGCTCAGTTCTGAAAAACCGCATACAGCTGGAAAAATGGGCAGAAAATGCCTGAAAATTGAATAGACGTTAAAACTCCTGAGATCTCATCCAGTCAGTTGAAATGTTGCAGACTCTCGGAGAGCAAGCGTTCGCTACAGAACTATCGAAGGGTAGCATAAGTAAGTGCAGAGAATTACAAACCAGGGACATAGGGACCGAACCCCGACCTCCATTGCCAGAGCGAGGCGCTCGACCCACTGCACCACGAGCTGCTTAGCGAAGGTGCCATCGCGTCCGCATAAGAGGCACAAATCGCACGGCTTCCGCAAGCGGCTGTGTCGCGTGCGTCTCTGGGAATGTTGCCAAGAGCCTCCCTTCGCCTAAATCTTTCGGCCGGTTAACATTCCCTCCCTACGTCGCCCTCGCCGATAACATATACCTTGCACTTAAAGGGCTCGGCTATCCGACGCAGATCCTGCCACGCGGAGCTGCGCAACGACGCGCCAAGTGAGCGATTTTGGGCCACTCCGGCCATTTCTGGGCTAAAACAAAACAAGACCGCACTTTGCGCGCCGTTACGCAGCTCTATGTGTGGCAGGACCCGCGTTCGATGGGGTGGGTGAGCATCTGAAGTCCAAGGACTATGACTCCTGCCGAGTCCTGTTGGTGAGTGTTTTCCCTTTTATTTTATGTTGTATTTGGTATTTTCTGGATCTTATTTTTGCATTTTAGATCCATCTAGAATGCATTCTATTCACATTCTAGAGTTTGATCCCAATGGGGGGGAGGGCACTCCATAATCGCTTGTAGAGCACACCTAATTGAGGGAAAACACACAGCATAACATGTAAACGGGCTTACCTGGTGCCCTCCCCAAGAAATGGCGGGTCTCATCGCTGGAATATTGAAAAAATTAGAAATTATGTCCGATTTTCCATGAATCTCGGCATGATGTTTCGTGTTGAATTGTTTGTTCTTGGAGCTGTGCACCGAGATTGTTACAACACTTTATTCGGCTTACGTTTCGGCGGTTTCGCCTTCGTCGGAGCCTGGAAGAGTCCAAATAACATTTGAAGAACTACTCCCCCAAAGGTCATTTCATTCTACAGAAAGAAATTCAAAGGTCAATGGAGTGAAGAAAACGATGTGCAGAAACGACGAAGGGCTAACCTTTGTGGTGGAAGCCGAGGAGCTCCACCAGTCACCGTCAGACGGAGGTGAACGTTGGTGAATGACTTAAGCTCTAGAGACCACCTACCCTAAGGACCTCCAAGGGCATGACCCTGTAGGTCAAAACCCACAGAGGCCCACAAAGGGTGCCAGTTCTTGCGTCACCGCCACGCACTCGTCTTTGCGATTGATCTTGGGGTTCCGCGATGCGATCCACAATGCCTCTAGCGTTTTCCGCGCGGACACGTCGCTAACAGTCATGCGAACGTTTTCTGCCAGATCGCCTTTGGAGGAGAATAGTGGGTGAGTCCATTTGCATTTGTGGATCTATTCGCTCTAAGGTTAAAGTAAAACTGCAGAGGAAATTCTTAGGTTTAATGGAGAAGAAGCGATGTGAAGAGTACAATACATCAATAGGGCGAGTGCCTCACATCTTTGACCGCAGCTCTGGAGAATGTGTGGGTGAACGGCGTTGCCCTAGGTTCACTGTGATTGGAGATGTAGCGTTATCGAGCGACGCCCTCGCTGCGCTTGATTTGGGTCCTAGTTTTGCGCCCAGTCAATATCTATGCCATAGCACAGCGCGCAGGATCGTGGGTGGCCTCCAGTCCCTACATGACCGTCTCAGTGGCAGGGCAAAGATCGATGAGCGAGGTAACGGGCATCAAATTGTAAGTGGTCCTGGCATACCGCGCCCTCCATTTCCTAGCACGTATCGCGTGCAACAGGAACCAAACCACGAGATAGATGCAAAATTCCGCATCTTTTCTACTTCTGTACTCTCTGTGTTGCAGCGGTGTACAAGTAGACGACATATATGCAACCTCACTGCAGGGGAGAAACGAGGAAATCAGGGAAATCAGGGAAATGATTGGAGCCGGCAGAATAAAGGTCACTGTTAGCGATAAGGGAGGGGAATTTGTCGTACTGTCCCAGCAGTTGGATAGAGCAATCACAAGGCTACATCTGCAAGATGATACTATCTACAGTCGCTCAACCCAACAAGAGTTTACTAGACAGTATCGCAGATTAAACAGAGTGTGGGCTGAAATTGCCAAATCGGCAAACCTCCCTAGGGCCGTTGTGGTGCGCTTGAAGACCGAACTGCCTACATGCCCTGTGCTCTACGTTCTCATTAAAACCCACAAATTACCCATGGGAGACACTGCGATCGACGACCCTTCGTGTTTCAAAGTGAGACCGATCATAAGCAATGTTGACGGTCCCACTGATAGGATTTAGTGGTTCCTCAATCTGGTCTTGGTGCAACTTTTAAGGTTTGTGCCCGCGCATCTACCGAACACTCACATTTTCCTCGAAAAGCTCCGCCGTATCACTCTGGATGAGGAGGTGGTTATGGAGTCGTTCGATGTCACTGCGCTCTACACGAACGTGCCTAAAGACAGCGCCCTACAAGCAGTCTGGGAGATTCTCACAGAATTTCAGACAGACATCAATTTATAGGGGCTCACCATCGTCCAGCTAATGACGCTCATCAATGAGTATCTCACGTGCAATGCTTTTAAGTGGTCAGGGGACTTCTACAAGCAGATAAGAGGCCTAGCAATGGGCCAGCGCTTAGCCCCTGTTCTAGCAGTGGCATTTATGTCTAAAGTGGAAGCTATCTTTTACAGTCGGTATATCGACGACTGCTTTGTGGTGTGTTCAACACAAGTTGAAATGGATGCCTGTTTCGAACTGCTAAACAAGCAGTCCGAGTATATCCGCTTTACTAGGGAAACACCTAGCAATGATTGGCTCCCGTTCCTCAATGTGCAGATTAGCCTGTCTAGGAGGTTGATCAAAACGAAGTGGTATCGCAAACCTAGTAACAAGAACATACTGCTCCACTTCAGGTCTGCACATCCATCCAACATGAAAAGGGCCATAGTCACCAATATGTTTCGAACAGCGGTCGCAGTGTCATCTGACAGCACCCAGAAGGCGCTGTCTAGGGAGCTTGCAATGCACATTGCTTCCTTGAATGGGTACTCCTCTATAGGGATTTCTACCAAACGCAGACATCGCTCAGTGGTTGCGAACGAGGCTGAGCAAAACAAAATTCCCTTCTGCATACCGTTCATTTCGGATGAGGTCAGCAGGGAAATCCGCGGTTGCCTACGAAAGGCAGACCTACATGAACTGGTGAGGGTGGTAGAAGTCCCTCCTATGAATTTGAAGGGACAACTAGTTCGAAACCGATTGTACGACCGTAGCTGTCCTACCCCCTCGTGTGTAGTGTGTCCTTTTGGGAAACAAGGTGATTGCATGACCTCGGGGGTGGTGTATCTTATGTCATGCAGGGAATGCAGAGAGGAGTACGTCAGGGAAACGGGAAGGCCGCTGTGTATAAGGGTCAAGGAGCACCTAGACGGCCTTAGGAGGTCGCAAAGATCGACTCCAATGGGTGAGCACAGGGTAGACTGCCATGGCGGCGCAATGGTTCAGGTGGCTGTCACGATCCTTGCACGCGAGAGCGACGTGTCCGCGCGGAAAACGCTAGAGGCATTGTGGATCGCATCGCGGAACCCCAAGATCAATCGCAAAGACGAGTGCGTGGCGGTGACGCAAGAACTGGCACCCTCTGTGGGCCTCTGTGGGTTTTGACCTACAGAGTCATGCCCTTGGAGGTCCTTAGGGTAGGTGGTCTCTAGAGCTTAAGTCATTCACCAACGTTCACCTCCGTCTGACGGTGACTGGTGGAGCTCCTCGGCTTCCACCACAAAGGTTAGCCCTTCGTCGTTTCTGCACATCGTTTTCTTCACTCCATTGACCTTCGAATTTCTTTCTGTAGAATGAAATGACCTTTGGGGGAGTAGTTCTTCAAATGTTATTTGGACTCTTCCAGGCTCTGACGAAGGCGAAACCGCCGAAACGTAAGCCGAATAAAGTGTTATAACAATCTCGGTGCACAGCTCCAAGAACAAACAATTCAACATTGAAAAAATTAGTTGCAAAAACATGAAAGAAGGTCCAGCGGCTCCGCACATAATCCACGTTTTCAAAGTTCCGCGCACCAAATGCGTGCGTGTCGACTCAGTCAATGTGTGGAAACACATAGAATGACGCCTGCGGGCAGTACGCATCACACGACGGCCTTTTATTTTGTTGCATATTGTTCGCGTTGTTCGCTTTTCATTGTCTGTTTCGTAGCTATTTTTTTGAATTTCAGGTTAGGATCGATGATTTCCAGGGGAGGGGGATCAGGTAAGTTCGCTGATGTATGCGTTACATGTGTTTATGGCTAAACTGCCATTTGCAAGCGATTATGGAGTGCCCCCCCCCCATTGGGATTGAACCCATTCTAGGTGGACCTATCGAAATCATCGCACCTAACCAACTCGGATAGCGGTGTTCCCACATAGAAGGATGTATAGGTAGAAGTTACGCTTACCGCCCTCACCGCTTTGAGCCATGATGCCGAGCGTATGAGACTGAAATCACCACGGAAATGATTACAGTCTGTTGACGACAACGATAAACATTATCAATAAGGCACTTCAAGAAGCTAGCCGGCGCAATGAGCAGACGGGGGAGGCAACCCATCAGTACTCAAGGTATTGTGGCGTTTTCCACGTGTAGGACAAGTTTTTACCCGTTTAGTTCGCGCTAGACGTGTTGCATGACCCAGGCCCGTCTCGCTGCAACTTGTACGTACGCGTCTGTTCGCGTGCGATGGAAAATTCCATGTCATCATATCCGATTGCTACACACAAGGCGGTCGAAGCCATGGGTTGCCCCACCCCCGTCCGCTCACTGCGCCAGCTAGCCTGTGGTTTAGCGGAGAACCATATGAACCGGAAGCAAGCAAGGCGCAGCAAGCAAGCAAGCAGTACACTGTGCACCATGATGGGTTAGTCCTGGTGTATACTTGCACCGCCATGCGGCGCGGCACCACGATCACCATAGATATTGATTTTTCGCACCGCCCGGTCGATATCCATCCCGACCACCGTGCCGCGCAGCGCAGCGGCGTAAGTATAAACTAGGGCTTAGAGGTGTTGCATCCCTTCCAATGCCTGTATTTGTTCGGTGTAGTGTTCACGGAAGGGTAGCATATTACGCTTAATCCAGCTCTAATGGTAAGATTCCGCTGGAATTTGAAATTATTGTAAGAAAAATGAGCAATAAAAGCGGCCGTCATAGCAGTACTCCCCGCAACACGCATGGCGCCACACATTGGAACAAACCACCGAGTCGATCTGAGAAAGGAAAAAGAATTAGAAAAGGAGAGACGTTCAATGTTCTCCAGGACCACTTGCTGATCCACCACATGAAATTTGCCATATCGTATGCACTAGACATGGGATCCGAATCATGCATTTTCGGATATCCGGCCGGATTTATCCGGTTTCGGATTATCCGAAATCCGGCTCGGCCGAAAATTGCCCTCATCTGAATCATCCGAAGATCCGGTGTTTCTAAAATTACCCTCATCTGAATCATCCGAAGATCCGGGGTTTTCAAAATTACCCTCATCTGAATCATCCGAAGATCCGGGGTTTTGAAAAACGCAATGATTCGGATAAAATCGGATAAAAATCGGATAATAGGAGGTTAGCGCGCCTTGCTGGCAAACTCAGCGTCATTGATAACCTGACTTTTTCGAGCAGATTTGCAATCATTTGGCGGGAATTCTCTCACCAGGGAAGGGTCTGATAGCGTATATCTGAACGGGGAGAGGGAGTCATCCTATTAAATAGGAATAATCGCCACCCCTCAATTAGCATAAAATGTGTTTCAGTTTTGCCAAGTCGTTAAACCGAAGGAGTGGGGGTTCTTGAAGTCACAATTGAACGGCGCATCACGAATTTGGGTTCTTGTACGACTACGATGCCTCTGCCGGCAAGCAGCTCGGAGCGCAATGGGTAGTGACGATGTTTCATGGGAGGAAGGTCGGGGGTTCGATGCTCATGCTCTCCTGCATTCCTGCTTTTTAAATGATTGTATGAGATTTGAGGGATTCTGACGTCTATACCATTTTCAGATGTTTTCTGCGCACTTCCCAGTTGCATGCTGGTGTACTCAACAGGTTGATGCATAAATATTCAACACCAGTGATACACAGGTACAACGTACATAAAGCAGCACCGGACACAATGAGCAGGGTATAAATGCTGCAGGCTCCTCTCAGTCTGTTTCCATACATCGGCCAATGACCTCGGGTAAAACATCCTGCTCGGATTTTCAAAGAAGACCATGATGTGACGTCACATGTGGTTAAAACGAGAAAGTCTGTGGATCCCGGAATTTGACCTAAACGGCATCAATACACTCTTTCTCTCATCTTTGCCCTTCATCTGGAAATCAGAGGTCTGCTGGAGGTTCCCTAAAACCTAACATCAACAAAGTCGCCGATAGATAAGCAACCTTCATGGGAATGACACCAACCTGACTGAACGGCTAGCATACCAAAGGACTTCGAAGCACGTCAACTTGAAGTTAACGAAAGTGGTTGAAAACCAGAAGAAGGTTGGGATCCGCAAAATGAACTGATAGACGTGGAAAGGCTGGCAAGCAGTGGGCATATGATAACGTTTTCGGCTGGAACTCTTGTTTCAGAGGAAAGGGAACGTCTTCAATTGGAATTCGCCTATGGAGCCGATCTCATTTGTCCATATATGGAAGCAAACTGTAAGGAGCCAGTAGCCTTTATGCGCTGCTCGTATTGTGACCAGTGCTTATGTTCCATTCAAAGGCTACTTTGTGTCTGTGTATCACTGATGTTAAACGTTCATACATCGTTATGTCGAACAGCTTTCCAATTGAGTTTTAGTTAAAAAACCGGTCAGTAATAAGCAAGCGGCAACAAAGTTGCTTTCACGGCATGGCATACATCTGGAAGCACTGCACAGCAAACATCTAAAATGGT
This sequence comes from Heligmosomoides polygyrus polygyrus, assembly GCA_947396885.1. Taxonomy (NCBI): domain Eukaryota; kingdom Metazoa; phylum Nematoda; class Chromadorea; order Rhabditida; family Heligmosomidae; genus Heligmosomoides; species Heligmosomoides polygyrus. The sequence continues at coordinate 3,993,823 of OX377203.1, forward strand.
GCAGATGTCAGAATCGCTCAGATCAAACAATAAGTTGTAGAGCAAATATTCAGCAGCGCAGAAAAGTCGAACCCTCCACCTCCCTCTCATGGAGCAACGTCGCTATCGACTGCGCTACGAGCCGCTCCCCGCCGGCGGCATTGCAGGTGTACAATACTCCCGAACTCGTAAGGCGCCGAATCCACTGTAATTTGAAGGATCCTCTACTCCTCGGGCTTATCGATTTGGTAAAAAAGAAACACATTTTTATACTAATTGAGGAGTGGCGATTATTCCTATATATGGTGGGATGACTCGCTCTCTCCGTTCAGACATACGCTTCAGACCCTTCCCTTTTCAGAGCACGAGAAATTTCTTGCGGGGCGTTTCGGAATCGTTTCATTATTGTCCTTTACAAGACTTCGCTGTGCATTACCAACTCACTATTGAGTCGGTATTGGCTCTTTGGGGTCATAAAGCTGTTTTTTGTTTGTTCTGCAAGCGCAAAATAGCTCTGCGGAGAGATCCCCTCGTAAGGCAGCCAAATACGGCATCTTTTGCGTAGCGCTGGTGTGTTCCACTCCACTGGTGAACTAAGCTAGGCCAGATATAATGTAACTGGGCATTCATGTGCCTTGCTACCTGGGCATATAACCACTTCATTCAAGGTGAGGCGCTCCAAGCTGCTTTTTGCGCTCGTGACTTCAATTGGTCAATGAAATAAACGCAGAGTTACTGATGTGTTCCGTTTTTAAGAGGTTGCGTGCCCCTATTATATCACTTATCCGGTTGTATCCGAATCGGATATCCGAAATCCGGCTCTGCCGAAAATGGCGTTATCTGAATCATCCGAAGACCCGGGGTTTCTAAAATTGCCCTCATCTGAATCATCCGAAGATCCGGGGTTTTTGAAATTCCCCTCATCTGAATCATCCGAAGATCCGAGGTTTGAAAAAATGGCCTATCCGAATCATCCGATTATCCGGAAAATCGGTGTCGGATCTAATGTCTAGTACGCACCTACGTGTCTTCACACGTCAGTGACACCCTATGACATGTAGCGGCGTTCTGCCCTCGCAATCTCACAGTATGCTGAAACCAACCCACGAAAATTCCTCTTAAGTGTTTTCTGCTATTTGGGTTTCTCATGAGGGGTTCATTCCCCCCATGAAGACCACATGCTGCCCCCTTCTCCAACGCGTTTTGCGCCAAGGCCTGTGTCAGAGTCTCGCAGCACCACACCTTTCCCCTCTTATCCTTGTGGGACCTGGCCTTCATAGTGATGGGAGGCCGCGTCGATGAACAGCTGTCGCGGTGCCGCTCCCCGCTCTCGAAATATAGCGGCGGTTCTCATCATGATTTACTCTAAGAAAAATCTATATGGTTGTCCCATAAGCCTTCGTCGTTTTTTTTTCAACGATTCACTGCGGATTTCGCCGGCGGTCTCTTGCATAGCGCTGCATAGCTTTCGAAGGAGAATGATTTGCACTGTCAGAACATTCATTGCATTTCTTTTTCATCATGAATTTTGTCAATTTTTAGGCCGTTGAAGTGAAAAGAGAAAAAGTGAAAAAAGTAGCCATTTGCGCACTTGTTCTCTCCGCTTAGGTTTGTAATTTTTTGCGCAGTTTTTTACAGCATTTGGAAGACAATGTTCTGTACTACAAGAATATGTGTTAGTGCTATTTGCTCATTTGTCCTCTATTGATTTTTAGGTCATCAAATTGGGACATCCGAAGGAGGATGGTTATTTTTACCGACAGCTCCTGCTCTTGGACTTTCTGGGTTGGTGTTATATGTCGTTCGAAAGAGAATGTCTTGCTCTATAAGAATATGTGTCGCGTTTATTGATTTCTATTGAATATCAACAAAATACCAAAAAGAGAAACATCGTCTTCACCAACAACTCCTTCTCCTTCTTTAGCTGTTGATATTCGACAGAAATCAGCATGAGCCAATAAACGCGACACAAATTCTTACTGAGCAAGACATCCTCTTCCAAACGACATATAACACCATGCAAAAAAGTCCAACACCGGAACCGAAGTTTTGTAAAAATTCGGACGGAAAAGTCGGAATTCCCAATTTGATGGCCTGAAAATCAATAAAGGGCAAGTAGAAAACAGGACCAACACATATTCTTGTAGTACAGAACATTTTCTTCCAATTGCTATAAAAACTCCACAAAAGATTTCAAACCTAAGCGGAGAGGACAAGTGCGCAAATGGCTACTTTTTCACTTTTTCACTTTTCACTTCAACCTAAAAATTAACAAAATTCATGATGAAAAAAGAAATGCAATAACGTTCGGATAGAGCAAATCATTCCCTTTCGAAAGCTATGCAGCGCTATGCAAAGACCGTCGGCGAAATCTGCAGTGAATCGTTGAAAAAACGGCGGGGACTTATGGGACAACCTAATATATGGAAGTTTAAAAATAAACACTCTCACCTGCATTAACATTAACTTTAACTGCAAATTCACGAAAACTGCTATTGCTGCGGGAGTGACAGCCGCCTCGCTAATGGAGGGGACATGTCGATGTCCCAGAACAGATAAATGGCAACATGAAATACATTGTTCGCATAAATGAGTACATCGTAGATCGTATAGCGTGCGCGGGCCCCATAAATGTCGGAAGCGCGTAATTCCTGATCGGTTATACTCAGGCGTTCAAGACGGATAACCAATCGACTGATGGGTCGAAAAATAGGAATCCCCGGAGAAGCCTCAAACTATGCATGAATGAAAATGTATCCGCTTTGGCCGTAAAAAGTCGCCTTACGTCATAATTTGTTAGGCCCCCTTTACACTTCGCCGCGGATTGATGCGATGGCTACGCAATGAGGCCAAATTGATTGATCGCGTCGCCCGGCGTCGGATCGCGTCGCGCTCGAAATGGGTGCGATGCGATGGATCGCGGTGGATTGGCGCGCAGTCGCGGTGGTTTGGTGTGCGGTATAGCTTCGATCAGATGATTTTCGCAGTGCGGCCTTGCACTTGCTCTTGATTTTTCGCTTTGTTTTTCTTCTGCGACACACTTTATATGTTTTATGCTTTCTCCGTAAAGTTTTCAGTTTTGTTTCAGGTCGCCGCCCGCCCTGATTCCCTACAGACTAGCCGGCTTTTGCCCACAAGGTGAGTGCCTCTTCCATTTGTGGTGTTTTCTCGTGTTCATTCCTACCTGTTTGCATTGTGTGTTCCTCTGTTCGTTGCTAACATGATCCATTTTTAATGTGTTTGAGCTGTGTTTGAGCTTTGAATGTCTTTAGGAATGAGTAAGCAGACATGGACCCGGAAATGTGTGCACCGCTGCGGCTCTGCAAGTACGCAATGATGCGTAATCGCGAGTCGCATCGCCGGATGTTCGGAGTGCTCATCGCCGTGTGAAACAGCGCGACGCAGTTAGACGCATCGCGCCGTTCGAATCGAATTTAAAATTAACAACAACTTTATTTCGCCTCTACAAAACAATTGCCCATCGGCCTTTATTTTGGTTTTTTAAACTCCCCCGTGACGTCGCCGTGACGTTTCTCGCAGATATGGATTTCCTTTCGCAGGTAGCCCCCAGCAATCTAGAGACTTCCGACGTATGAATAGATCATAATATTCGAGATTCGGCTACGTTTTTCCTGACAGGGAAAACTAGACTCTTTTTTGCTGCTTTATCTTCAAAAAATTGTAAAGATGCCTTCTGAGATAGCTTTCAGAAACCACTTTCGTGCAAAATTTACTTTGAAAACAGTGAGTTGCCAAAAATTTTATTGCTATTTTTTGAAAATCTATTTACAACTATAAGGATGATGCCAAACACAGGCTCTTGCTTCAAATAAATTTTTAAAGAAGATTATCGGTACGATTCTGAAATATTTCACTATTTTTTCATTCAGAAATCTTCACACTCCATTTGGAAAAATCACAGCTCCGCTACTGTCGAAGCACACTGGTAGTATAGTGCCTAAAATATTGACAAGTGATTGGAAGAAACGTCGAAGACCGAGGAGGGATTCGTTCGAAGATAAGGCGCTACTCAAAGTGGACCAATATTAAGTCACCGGATGATTTTGGAATTTTATAGCTCTAAGATGAGTGACGAGCCGCAAACCTTGTTGCTCTATTAGAAATGAGCCGCGCCTTCACTTCTGCAGAGAACCCCGAAGCAATAAGCGTGTGAAATTCATGACGTTGACGAAACCAGAGACTTCCTACCTTTTCCCACTGCGTCACCATGTTTTTGCGCGCGAGCTCTAGTTGCGCCTTGTGGAAGTTCGTGAGATGAGGTGCCTTCTGCATGTCTGTCTGCAGATGTGTTCGCTCGATCGAATACAACGCCATATCGTTGTTCTTGATGCAGATAGACCCGTCTCAGCGCGAACTTGGTTGACGCTCCATGTGGAGTTCGACACCATGCGGCTGATTCATCGACGATTCTGGCTCGAAATCACACGCGGACGACCCGGTACAGGTGCAGACCGATAACCATTGGGATTTCGAAGGAAGATTTTTGTGTGACACACAGGAATCTCTACCTTATGTGAGAACACCACTACAGACGTTAGGCCCATTTATGTTAGGTTGTGCCACTCGACAAACAGTGTTCACAACAAGCCACACTGTAGTAGATCGTTTACAATCCTGAACCAGACGTGCCGAAAGGAAAACCGAACGGCGCTATGCGTTCAAAATACCACCACTCTAAGCGTCTGCAGTTCGTGGTAAATAACGCCGCTAGCTGCGTTTTTCATCAACACGCCAATCGACCGATCCATCGCTGAAGCTAGTCACTTTTGTAATTATCGATATGATTACGTTTCTGCAAACATTAAATATAGAAGGAAGTGGTCGACACAGTCATGCGAACGTCCGAGCTGACGAGCAATGACGCGGTTTGTCAAGCCAGCATTCTTGAGCGCTTGGACGCTTGTTCCTCGATAGTCAGGACACGTCCACGTACTGGCATAGTGGTTATTTTTGAAGAGCAGGTCAAGCTGGCTATATATGACAAGAAATTCCCGCCAAAAAAGCGCGCAATAATTGAATACGAGTGCAAAAATGACCGATATGCTGGAGTGGCTACACACTTTTGAAACAAACAAAAAAATTCAAAAATGCCTAGCCTTTGCTGGAGATCAAGCTTTTTTCTGGAAAGAGCAATCTAGCTATTTTCGTCTACGGGGAGTCCAATGCGGCTAACGCCAGTTCGTAGAAACGAACGGGAAACATGAAATTATCAATTTCAAGGTGGCTACATACTTTTGAAACGCACTGTATAGGTATATAAGGACATTCACAACTCACCGTTCTCAGACGTTTGAATGGCAGAAACAGCATCTCTCCTGTAGAGATTATTTCCTCGACCAAGTGATACAGAGAGTAAGTTTACGTGCGCCAAACCAATAGCTGCGTTTAAGCTCTTCACCGACTTCAGTAAACGTCTCTGAAATAAGCTCATCAACGCTACCGAGTAGTGAAGAATTTCATACAACTTTCCTTCCGATAGGAAACCTTCAGAGGGGTAAAACGAATTGTGTGTAACTTAATTCCTCGAATGTTCGCTCAACCTGGGATGTGATAAAGAGGATCACAGGCTGACGAAAGGTGAAAACAAATCGTAAGAGTAGCTTTTAAAAAGCTAAAAACGGCCACCTGGAGGCACAGAAGGGGTGACTGGAGCTGGCGTGCTACAACACAAACACTGACCCTAAAGGCGTGTTCATACTCCGCAACGGGAGTGATTGATCGGCCAAAGAATCATACGTATCGATTTTGCATAGCGGCCCAGAAAAAAATCGATACGATTTTTCAAGATCACTCTGTGTGAAAACTGTGTAGATTTCTCAAAGCGACCTATTGCACCTACTCGATAGCAGGTCAATGACTGGGAAGCACCGTGGTGGTTTCTAAATTTTCTGCAGACGTCTGTGTGCACCGAAAATTGCAGAAGACTGTAGAGCTTTAGTGCGGGCTGATAACGCAAACCTTACGCATAGAACACCCTTGTTGTACTCAAAAATAATCCTGCGAAAGGTTTGTAACTTCTGTCATTGCTAGGACGTGGAACTTGACAAATTCCTGATAAAAGTGTCAAGGCTTATTCAGGAGGGGCATCCACCAGGGACCGGATTCATCAATGGCTTACGCAACTTTAACGGAGAATTGTAAGCGAAAAGCTCAGATAGCGCGGCTTATCAAGCGATATGGTGAGCGATAAGCTCCGTTATCTGAGCTTTTCGCTTACAATTCTCCGTTGAAGTTACGTAAGTCGTTGATGAATCCGGCTCCAGGAGGGCAACAGTGGTGGGGTGGCTCAGTGGATAGTGGAAAGAAGAGCTCAGTGGAAAGAGCATGAAACGCTTATGACAAATATTTTGACCAAGCTGGGGTAAACGGATCTAATAAGCGAGCTCAGGGACCGGATTTATCAACGACTTACGTAACTTTAACGAAGAATTGTAAGCGAAAAGCTCAGATAACGCGACTTCCCTATGACGAGCATTGGTGGCCAAGCGAAGAATTGTCATCGCATCCGCATCGCTATTGTTCTACATTCCTTTACAGCATCTGTCAACAAATGACCTTTGTGCATCCGATAAGAACGAAGCTGTAACTGATTCCTGACGATTATTCGAATAACCATGTGGGGAAAATCCTAGGCTTCTTCATATTTCCCACATGGATCGATGTGGATTGCAACGGATTCTGTTTCATATAACTTAACCAGCCCTCAGGATTATGTGAGAACTTTTCCTTCGACTTCTTGGATGATCTTCATCTGTGCCAAGCTCCTCGAGCCGCTGGAAGGTCGCTCGAACAGTTCACATTCGGAGCTGCTAAGAGATAAAGTTGTTTAGTGCTATGTAACTCGATGACAGCGATCCTCTTGCTTCTATCTAGCATGATTTTGGAGACAACAAAGTACGGTTGGCGTACAAGTAGAGACCGATCAATAAGAAAGTAGACGCCATAGGTAGATCAAGTACTGATCTGCACTGATCACGATCAGACGTAAAAGTTGCGGCAGGAGCAGGAACTATACAGGGTTTCTACCCCGTTTACATGTTTTCCCTTAAAAAGTGGAGCGAAAGTTTACCAGTTAGTGAGAGACAAAGTCAAGTCGGCCTAACTAGCTTTATCGACAATAAAAAGATAAATGTATGCCACTCACAACTGGAATACCATCCGTAAAATAGATACCACCGGTATCGAAAGCGAACATTATCGGTGAAGTCACTGCCTGATCGATTGGCACGTCGAACATCAGATTCAACGCGAGCGCATGAGCCATACGAGGGAGCTCCATCGATTGATTGGTATCACCACCAGGACCAGCCCACACAAGTTGACGTGGGAGGTCAAGAGACTATAAAGGGATGTTTAGCAAATGAACGTCAGCGTCCTAAGCCGGCCTCGTTCAAACTCCATGTGCGATGCGACGCGCCACAGTGAAAATTTCTCATTATGGCCTATGTTATACTCCCGCATCGCGCAGGTGACGGGCTCGAGGCAACTGTCAATGATGCGCCTTACTCTGGCACTCGCTGAACCCGGGCCGAACAACCACTTGCTATTGGGGTGGAAACCTGTTGCAGTGGGAGTGGCGGGCTGCGCCGATTGGCCAGGTGAGGGGGCCCGGTGCGATTACCTGCACTCCGTTGACACTCCTGTGGGTGGGTTTAAGGGTCGGCTCCTGTTGCTAGAGTGTTGCAGGATATTCGCCTTTGCACCCCCGATTCTTGTGAAGCCATATATCCACGTATATCCAGCTCGTACCTACATATATATGTGCATACGTATACAAGTAGGTATATACTACGTATTTACATGTAAATACATATGTATATATATGTATATATATATGTATATATGTAGCAACAGGTTTTCACCCCAATAGCAACTGGTTGTGCGGTCCGAGTAGCTGCAGTGGCGGGCGGCGCAGTGGATGTCGTGGTTGTCAGTTGCCGCGCCGTTGCTCCCGCGACGCGTCGCAGAGGGGTGTTATACCTCCGAGTGGCGAAAGCAGAACATACTCCCGCGCTACGGCTATCGCTGGCCGTCGCTCGTCGCCGTACAGTGCGGTCGCGGAGGGGTAAGCCCCGTCGTGCACTATCTTTGCACTTGTTTCTACCGCGCGTCGCGAGCCGTCGCCGTCGCTGTGCAATGTCGCGTCGCTGCGGTGGACGGGAGTATACCATAGGCCTATGACGAGCCGCGCGGCGAATGGAGTACGAACGGGACCTAAGAAATCACAAAACACAGAAATTTTTATGTAAGCGAGATGAACGCATGGCTTTGACAGGCGCTCAGCTTCCCATGGATCCTGACCTTCCTACGTCATGAAAGAGCATGAAACGCTTATGACAAATATTATGACCGAGCTGGTATAAACGGATCTAATAAGCGAGCTCTGGGCATGATTTATCAACGACTTACGTATCTTTAACGTAGAATTGTAAGCGAAGAGCTCAGATAACGCTGCTTATCAAGCGATACGGTGAGCGATACGCCGCGTTATCTGAGTTTTTTACCTACAATTCTCCGTTAAAGTTACGTAAGTCGTTGATGAGTCCAGCCCCAGGTCGGTGCAAGTTCATGATGCCAATTGTATGTCAGATGCTTTCTTGAAAATGAAATTGCCGACTACCGAAATGGCGACCTGCTTCTTCGTCATTTTCGTTCTAGCGTTGGAGGCAGGATTGCTTTACCCTTTCACGACAATGTCCGACGATGTCTTCGTATACCGTCATAAAAAAAAATTTATGGAAAGCTATCAAACGTTTAATAGTACAATATTAATAAGTAGGTCCACTAATATCTACGGTCAATATGGCCCATAGGAAACTTCATTGGTTACTGTTTTATTCATATCTAACAAATAACGCAAATAAAATAATACAAATAATCGGCATGCGAGAAAAACACGCGCTGTCCACGCGGCAGTCACGTGAAAATCGAGTCGTGAAAGGGTTAATCGGCTAGCTGCCTTGACAGCTGTGGCGATGGCACAGTGGAAGTGCTCTCGCTTCGTAGGAAAAAGGTCACGGGTTCGACTCCCGCCGATGCTGGCGGTTTCTCGTATGCCAGTTTATCCTCAGCGGGAAACCTAATAATACAATTTTTGAACAAACGCTTCGTAACAACTATCGTTAATGTGGAATATTCAAAAATGTTTTTTTTTCAAAATCCTTTTTTTTTTGTTCAAAGAATTTCAAAACCTTCCCACCTTAAAGAGCTCGAAAAATGTAAATGACAGATTTTTTCAAGCGCCTGTTTGATATAATGTGCTGAACACGAGGATGGAGCGTGTCAGTGAAGATAGACTGCACAAAGGAGAAACGCTGGCATTGACGGGAGTCGAACCTGTGACCCTATTCCTACGAAGCGAGAACACTACCACTATGTCGCTGCAGCTGTCAAAGCAAATAATGGCTACGCAGGCTCTTAACACAGCTTTCTTATGCTCATTCAAACAATGCTGTTAATTAATTTAATTTAATTCACTGTTATTACGATTAAGTATTAAATCCGATTAAATTAATTATTGTTACTAATTAGAAAGGAAAGTAGAAATTTCAAACATAAAACAGGAGGTAGCAGGTGTGGACATATTGAGAATTGGGCACTATGAAGTCACGACAGTACCAAGAAAAATTTTTAAAAATGAAATAATAAAAATAATAAAAAATATAAATGCGCTAACCTTCAACGACTCATCGACAACTATGAGCGGTTGGTAGAATGCTGCATACGCCACGTCTCTGAAAATTCTACTGCAGGAGAAAAACGAAAAAGTTCAGAAGCAAGTCAAGTCGCAAGTCGCTTTAAGAGCGTCAAACCAAGTTTTCAGTAAAAACCTAATTAATGCTCTTTTTCAGAATTTGTTTATTTATTAAATTCTGAAATTTTTCTGAGCTATTTATTACTCTTCGTTATTTAAAATAAAAATTCAAAGCACATTTATTGAACTACAAGTCTTGAAAAGGTCAAAAGTTTTCAATGAAAAATACTTTTTAAGAGACATAATAGTTTAAAACTGGTTTTATAGAGCAGCAAGACGGCCACTTTTAGTGCCAAAATGGAATTGCGCCATCCCTCGTACGAGAAATCGCCATTTTTAGTCGAATTATTTACTCGACTTATTTATATATCATGCGTCTGTCGGGTCACAGACGGCTGTCGGTACACTCAGCTGTCGCGTTACACCCGCATCTCGTCTACGAAGACAAAGCCACGCCTGGCTTCGTCAGTCTCGACCTCGGCTCGTCCTCGGCAGCTCGGCCCGGCCTCGTCACCCCGTTACCCGTCTCCGTGTTAGCTGTCGTATCCACCCTGTTCTATAATAAAGATATAACTCAGTTGTATAGTAGTACACAAAGGAGGGAACTCCCTGCTTCAAGTAAGGCCTCATGAACCTTTAACTTGATATGATCCGCCTGCTCCCCTGGTTAGGCATCCAACCAACAACATCACATTGTGACACCTTCTATCCTCAACTTCCATCATACAGTAGAAGCTAATAGCGTAACTACTTTGTAGTTCCTATTTTTCCTTCTTCCGTAAATACGCAGAATCTGCTTTCCCTCGGATATGATTCGTATGTCAACACGATGGCGATGTCCCTAAGCTCGAGGACGAGCTTTACCGAGGAATGGAGATGTCGGGGCACAGACGGCTGTCGGTACGCCCAGCTGTCGCGTTACACCCGCACCTCGTCTACGAAGACGAAGACGAAGCCACGCCTGGTTTCGTCAGTCTCGACCTCGGCTCGCCCTCGGCGGCTCGGCCCGGCCTCGTCAGCCCGTTACCCGTCTCCGTGTCCGCTACCGTATCCACCCTGTTCTATAATAAAGATATAACCCAGTTGTATAGTAGTACACAAGGAGGGAACTCCCTGCTTCAAGTAAGGCCTCATGAACCTTTAACTTGATACGTCAAAGCGGCCTCTCGGTCGCACTGACTGCTTCTTGAAGGCTTCGCCGTGGTAATAACTTCTCATCATTAATTGTAGTTGCCACCTATGTCATGGTTTGCTCAGGAAGAACATCTTAACTACGTCGATTGGGGAAAGCTAGATGAAAAATCGAAAAATGACCGAAATCCACAAAAAACGATTATTTGACCAATATCGATTGATGGTGATCAATACTTCAAAAACGATCTTCAAATTCGTGTTCAACAACCTCGATTGCCCAAAAGAGTGAAGTCTTGGACCGTTTGAACGTCATCTACAGAGAATCGATAATTTGACCTATATCGATTGATGGCGATCGATACTTCAAAAACGAACTTCAGATTCATGTTCAGCGACAACAACTACCCCGGTGGCTGAAATTTCCGGCCGCTGCTGACCTCCACACACATACACACACACACACGCTTACTCCTTTATATATAGTAGGATACTGTGTTTTAAACTATAAGAAGCTCTTTTCGATTTGAAAGACGATCTCTTTGATTTGAAAATCTTAGGGAGCGTTTAGTGTGCACGCGACGCGCGACTCAATGTAAGGCCTCCGTCATACCATCGCTCACCCCGAGCGACACCTAATGATAGGCTCCATATCGATCGGGCGGCGCGATGGGATCGATATAGGCGCATATCATTAGGCGTCGCTCGGGGCGATGGTATGACAAAGGCCTAACGACAAGCACCCATATCGATCACACGATGGATGGGCATGAGCCCCTTGGACGCCCGCTTCGCGCTACATGTGCGCGCTAAATGCTCCCTTAGGCTTGTTTAGAAAAGTGTCCTATTTGACCTGGAAAGTGTCAGTATGATTTGGTAAATATCCATTTTGATATGGGTGTGTCCAATTCGACGTGAAAATTGTATAAATGAAGAAATAGAAAACATAAACGTGGTGGAGAGATTTGTCGAAGATGCGTATATCTAAATCTCCGCCCAATTGAGATCAACTGACAAAGCGTCCTACCTAGAGGTTTGTGCGTAGGCCATCACTACACCACCTTGCCTTTTATCCATGATCGCAAAGAAATTTCCGGTGTACGGTGGTACCTAAACACCTCATGCCTTGCAAGCCTAACAGCTTAAATCAAGGAAGTAATATGTCGTCTAAGTCTGTCATTTGATCAAAGCTTAAAGCGACACTTGTTGTATGTTCTGAAAGGGCAAGCTCCTTCAGCAGCCGCAACTCACAACATCCGATTCTACCCCCTGACCTAAATGGGTGGCCGTATCAGGATCACCGATTTTGCCGAACTTCGTCCGAACTTTGAGAGGTTATTAGAGGTGCTGATCACGGATCTCACATTCGCTTTTCGGAATTCGGTCAACTATGCTAGGATTCGATAAGTACCCTTGCGTAGGGTGGTAAAGGAGATGGAAGAATGGGTACGATCTAACCAAAACTTCGTCTAGGAGATCATTTTGGTGTTCATGACAAATCAGGCGTCAGTTTTTGACATTTCAGCGAACTAGCGAGGTATGTTGGGATAGGTATTGGCTAACGGTCACCAGCGCATATCTATGGTCACATACCCTGGCGTTGGCCATTCCGCCTTGTGGTATGACGCAGCTATAGAATGAATTTCGGGGTTCATGGTAGATTTATTACACACAAGGCAAGTAAAAATGGCTACAAAAAACGACCCAGAACAAAGTCTTCGCTACACAAACACATGTCTAAAAAGCGGAGGTAAGATTTGTTTCCAGCTTCTCAAACAACTCCTATACAGAGTTTGGGCAATGTCGGTGGTCCTGACACGACTATCGATTAAGGAGGAAACCGGCCGTAATCCTCCAAAAAAACACCGGCGTCGTGTTCAGCGTCCTGAATAACGTCTCTGGACGAAGTTGGATGGACCGGATGTCATTCTTGTTAAGATCGCTGAATGGTGTGCCGCCGCGAACCATTCAGCGAACTGTCTTATGAGACAGGCTGGCTGTTGTGCACCATTGAGCGACATTGTTGTGAACGTGTCACGTAACCTGCACGTCACATGCTATCACCGCATCAGTTACTTTCAAGTAATCGAAGTACAAGTATAGGCGCAGCTTCGGTGGCCTTATTTAATTTACTTGCACCTTTAGATGAGCTATATAAGTTACTTACAAGCTTTAAGGCCGCATGCAATCAAAATGGGTTTACAAGTAAGTTATCTAGTGCGTCATTTACTTGCAAGCTGCTAGCAGTCGTTAGCTTCGCAAGTAAGACTTACGATTAGATATGCGGATGGATGCAGTTAAGCAATAGATAATTGATATCAGTCCGACTTAAGGTCGCATGTAATCAAAATGGGCTTACAAGTAAGTTACCTAGTGCGTCATTTACTTGCAAGCTGCTAGCAGTCGTCAGCTTCGCAAGTAAGACTTACGATTAGATATGCGGATGGATGCAGTTAAGCAATAGATAACTGATATCAGTCCGACTTAAGGTCGCATGTAACCAAAGTAGGCTTTGCAAGTAAGTTACCTAGAAATGTGGGTTGTGCCTAAGTTACTGGCGTCCTTATTTTCCCCCTTCCCCTAGCCTTGGAGTTTAGGCCTACTCTCCCTCTCTGTGACGAAAAAAGTTCGAGTATGGTAGATTCGAGTTGAGCTCTAACATCTTCTCTTTCCACTCATTTCAGTTCATTTCATTTTCATCCTCATACTTATATCCCTAGCCTTCATTCCACATCGATTCTCGCAGTGAAAAGAGCGCCCGAGGCGTGTCTACAAACGGAACAGGCGGAGTGGCGTTCTATCTCCCGCCCTTTAAACAGAGGCGTGGCAAATGTCTGCGTCTCCACTATCTTGTAAGGCAGCCACTAAACTCTCGAGCAAGCCCAGGAGGTTGGGGGTGGGCGGGCCAGGGGGACGAGGGGATAGAACGCTCGACCCCCAACGGAACAGCTAGGGCTCAGAATAGAGCCGAGCCTTTAGACATCGGATACTTTGGAAGTCCGGATAGAGGTCTATATCACGTGAAAGAGGTCGAAACACTCCTTACAGATATGCACAACAAATTTGCTAAATGGATCTCGGAAGCGAGCTCTGGCCGACGAAGGTTCGCGTTGTTAACTGCATGTCAGGTGCGTTATGTAATCAGAAGAGCCGTTGGCTGCTCCGACAGTTGCATCGGCCGTCCAGTGGTAGAACTCTCGCTTCGCAGGAGTGAGATCACAGGTCGCTTCTCGTCTGTGCTGGTGCTTTCGCATATTCTGACCTACCTTCGACGAGAACTTTACCCTTTTTTGAGATTTTTGACAGAACGGCTGATGATGACTTTCAAGTCTGTTTCACTGTGTTCACAACATGAAGAAGGCCAAAATTACTATAACTACATAGATATGTTTTAGCTTCTTCAGCATTGACGAAACAACGCAAACAAAGTGTGAGACAAGCATGCTGTTCACAAGCAGCCCATCTACTCATGTAAACCTTACGGCGACAACTGGGTCGCTATGGCTAGTCATCTGATTACTAGCTACTTAGCTTTCCATAAATTGCAAGTGTCCAATTGTTCAATCATTAGGCCGTATTGATGCTCTTGGCGCCAGGCTTGTTCTATGTTGATCACGTAACTCCTATCGTCCGCCCTCACTGTAGCGTAAACAAAGTAAGCCATTCCCCTGGACGGTCGCCTTCCAAGTGGACTCTCGCATAATTGTTGACTCCGATTTCTTACACGTTTTAATTCTAGCCTGTCCTATTCCTTTGTCTGCCCAAAATGCCTTGCCTGTCAACGCCTTACTTGTCAAATAGCTTTTGGCCGTTAAACATATTTTGCCCATTTACAGTGTGGCCGACAAGTATTGTCGTTGCGGAAAACGTCACATTTTCAATAATACTCGAGATTTTTTAAAAATTTATTATTCTTCAACATAACCAACAACATCTAGATTGGATTTCACAAGAATGCTTCGAAGTGATCTCCCTTAGCTTTTATGCAGGCTTCAAGTCTTGGTTTCACAGATTCCACAGTAGCTCTCATCGATTTCTGTCCAGGCTTGATTAAGTTCGCAGTGAAGCTGGTCCAAGTTGGTGACGATCCCCTTCCCAGCTTCTGCTCTAGGTGTCCCCATATGGCAATGTCCAGGAGATTTAAATCCGGGCTGTTAGATGGCCATTGATCCTTCGTTAGGTATCCAGGAAAATTGGCGTCCAGATACACAATCGTCGTCCTCGCTCCATGGGCAGGAGCGTAACCCTGTTGAGAGACCATGTCGGTTTCTTTTTCATAGAAGAGATGGATACTTTCTTGAGAACCCCTTCTTGATAGATTTCAGCTTGATTTTCACGTTTCTTTTCACGAAAACCAGCGGCGTCTTCTGGTTTGCTACGATAAGAACCCACACTACCAGTCCTTTGGGAAGCAGCGATTTTGTGACGATCTTCCTTTTCCGAGTGTGTCTTTGACTGAGTCTAACCTGGACTGGTAAGGAGCTGGCGATCATTCTGAGCATTGTGTGCGACTTCGACCGTGAAATTTTTCTCATCTTTCCCCATCACATCTTTGACGTGGCGCGCTGTGGACATGACTTGAAACCTGCGTAAAACTCAAGGGAAGTCACTTCGAAGCATTCTTCTGAAATCAATCTACATGTTGTTGGTTATATTGAAGAATAATGTGTTTGAAAAATCTCGCGTACTATTGACGTTTTTTCGCAATGACAATATTTATTGGCCACCATGTACTGCATCTTATCAATCGATCGTAAATGTCGTCGAAATAAAGGTTTAATTACCCAAGTTTGAGGATCAACATACACACTGAAATCGCACAAGGTCCACAAGCATGTTCTACTTATAAACACCTTTTCGCGTTGCTTCATCAGTGTTAAATAAGGTTAAAACATACGTAGCTATTAAAAGTAAATTTTTGACTTCCTTCACGTCGTGAATATAATGTACTACCCAAGACATTATTCAAGCTTCAAGTAACATAACAGACGTAAATGATAGTCGCCGTCAGCCGCTCGCTCAAAAATGCGTTACAAATGAGATTAAAGCTCCTCTCAGAAGATAAGGCACAATTTGCAAGAACGCCGAAAGAAGCGAGAAGCGAGCTAACAACTCTTCCAAACACGCAAACAATCAAGTGTAAAATGCAAAATTTCAGACGAGTACGCGGCGCAGTCCCTTCCGCTCATGAGTAGGAAAATGTTTGCTCCACTGCTGTTTCATATGAGCTCTCAATTTCTTCTAGAGTACCTTCACTGTCAGCAAGGCCTTCACCTTTCAAACAGTGCTTACGTTTTTGAGACACCCTGTACTATCCAATCCTAACGTTCCTCACCCATTTCCCGCGCACTCCTCGACGACGAGATCTATATGGCGGTGGTGGCTTTTTAAGCGGCCTCAATATTGAGCTGAAAAACTTTCAGATTCTCATTTCAGATCAATCGATGCAGAAGAGAGAAAAACATTGCATACTTAATCAGTTTCGGAGCGATCTCATACAACGATTCCATCTTTTCGACGAGAGTTATATTATCCTCCATTTCTAACTCCTCTAAACGAAGAAGCTCTAAAAAAGTGGCCATTATTTTTCATGTTACCTCAACAAATTTTCTTAGATAGCCATCTAAAAGAAGGAGAACAAAGCGAGCACAGAGCGAATTGCGAAATCATATGCATAACCTGCATATTCTTTGAACTTCTCCAGAAACAGTGTCGACTTGCCACCAAGACTTGGACCACACGCTGTTCGATTTCGAGGCAAACTTGTCATGTTCAGCTTCATCCAGTACGAATCGTCCTGTATATGGTACATTTCAATATGGCCTCCAAGGGTTGTTCATACTTGCGCCGGCACAATACACCTCACATGACGAAATTTTGGATATTGTACTTATTGATATGCGGTGTGAAGGCACATATAGAGGATCTGTGATCTCTATTTGTTTATTACGATCTGTGTTGTATGTCGCAGCTGTCCATGTATCTTTGGTATAAATAGGGTCGGCTGCCTTACTGGGGCCTGATTCATCAACGACTTACATAACTTTAACAGAGAATTCACAACGGAAAACTCAGATAACGCGGCTTATCGCTCACCATATCGCATGATAAGCCGCGTTATCTAAGCTTTCCGCTGTGAAATCTCTGTTAAAGTTATGTAAGTCGTTGATGAATCCGACCCCTGCAGCCATATTCATGAAGTTCCCGGGAACGTTCACTGCTTCCCGCGGGAGGCAAAAATTCGTATTCACGAACATAGCGGGAACCAACGGGAATGTCCCGCGCGAACGGCGGGAGGCTCCCGACCTACCCGCACTCAATCGCTTGGGAACACCGGGAAGCCGTCATATGAATTGAATGGTCAATTGTCCACAATACGATTTCAATGGTGATTTTCGCATTGAAGAATCGCTGAATAGGAATCGTTCCCTCGTCCGGCGAGAGTAAAACACAGATTCCTCCATCGTTCGCGATCTACAGTAACACCGCTAAACATTGAGCGAAATGACGTTTCCGACCCAAAACGCGTTTTTTTTTTTCGTCACATCATGATAACATTTTTCGTTACTTATGAAGCAGAGAGCCCGTGGTGCCGTGGGGTTGTCGGGAAACATGATAACGCGGCAACATCACGGCACGCGGGAACCGGCCCTTCATAAATATCGGTCCCGTGGTGTTGCCGCATTAACTTCTTTCCTGGCAACCCCACGGCACTACTGGCCCTCTTCTTCACAAGTACCCTTTTTTCATAGTGAATATTTCTATCCAAAAATTTACAGTTGCTTTCAGTATGACCCATTCTATCATATAGCACGCAACTGTCATTTTGGAGTGGGCAGGAACATGAGAAGCAGTATGGAAATAAATATAAATGAATACGCCATTTGGTTGAATGATTAACGGCGGTACTTTATATACTTCGGACCGAATCGAATAATTTCGAATGAATATTCGAATAAATTCGAATATTCGAATATTCATTATTCAAATATTCGGTGAAGTCCAAAATTCGAATTTGTTCATTATTCGAATATTCGATGAGGCCAAAAATTCGAAAATATTCATTATTCGAATATTCGCTGATTCCCAAAATTCGAATATATTCGTTATTCGACTATTCGACGTGCCCCAATATTCGAATATATTCGAATATATTCGACGCTACTGAGATAGACTACTGGGTGTCAGTTTTTGCGCCTTCTGGATATAACTCGCCTAAATCAAGTATATGAAAGACCAAGGATACATTTGAGCTCAGCAGCTCGAGCTCTATCGTTTGATATACATATTTCATATGTAGCCATGAAATTATTCGAAATTGGAAACATGTTTAAATACCTAAGCTTGAAGGCCGACCTACGATGGACTTGAGAAACATGAATGATGCGGCCAAGGTCGACCTCTGTCGAAAGTACTTCATTGTCGGTTTCTTTGGTCTACCGTTGGTGTGGCTTAGGAACACAATCTGGTTCTTTGGTTGAGGCTTTCTTCGACCGCAATCACCGGGTACCAATACCAATCGGAAGTATGTCACGCTAAGTGCCATAGGAGCGATCTTTTGGTTAATAGTAATATGTGTCTGGGAGGCCATCTTCCAGTCGTACCGTTCGAAAAGTGTCGCATGTGCGGACTAATTGGCATTCATCTTCTCAGTCGGAAGGGTATAGACTGGCTGCGATCTCACCCCAAATTGCCACAGCATCATTCATCCTTCTCAAAGTCCTTTTCTGTGATTCACTTGTAGGAGACCTTATTTCTCAGCTTAACGACGAGGTGTTTCCTCACTCAATTGTTGTTTTTTCTTGTCCGGGTTTGTAACATAAAACATCGTATACATATTAACATAATGCCGAGTTAGCCTAGTGGTTAGTAGGGTAGTTTCATGCACAAACGGTCACAGGTTCGACTCCCGGCTCCGGCACGCCATGCCCTGCAAAAATTGCAAAAATGGCAACGGTTCCAGCTCAGACTCAGGTTTACAGGACGGCTGATAGAGAAACCTCGTCACAAAACCATGATCACAAGTCGCAATAGAATCAGTGCAAAGGCTAGGACGTCACCCGGAAGTGGCGCACCCCCGCCCGAGTTCTGTGGTCAGTATGCGAGGGCTACCGAGGGCCGAACGACCTCGGCTAAAGAAGCTATTTCGACTGGGGACTCTGAATGTGGGAACGCTGACCGGGAGATCTAGGGAAGTGGCTGACCTGATGAAGCGCAGAAGGATACAAGTCCTGTGTCTGCAGGAAACGCGATGGAAAGGGGCGAAAGCCAAGGAGATCGGAGAAGGGGTCAAGTTGTACTACAACGGAGAGGACACCAAGAGGAACGGGGTAGGGATAGCTGTCGCGGAGTCCCTCAAGGATTCAGTAGCGGCTGTCCAAAGAATAAACGACCGCATCATGTCACTGCGGCTGGACACGAAGGAGGGTTACTGGACCATCATGTCTGTCTACGCTCCGCAGACAGGATGCTCCGAGCACGACAAGGATGACTTCTACCTCTCGCTCGAGGAAGCCGTAAGGTCCGTACCAGAAGGCGACTACCTCTCCATAGCAGGGGACATGGACGGGCATGTGGGGAGTGGCAGAAGAGGAGTGGAAAGGGTTCATGGAGGTAAAGGGATCGGCCTGATAAACCCTGATGGAGAACGAATTCTGGATCTCGCTATCGCCCACGACCTGGCTGCGTGTAGCACCTTCTTCGCGAAGAGGGAGAGCCAGAAGGTGACCTATGCTAGCGGAGGAAGAAGGACGGAAGTCGACCACATCCTGGTTCGAAGGGCTGCCCTGAAAACAGTCCGGGATGTGAAGGTCATTCCGGGAGAAGACGTGGCATCACAGCATAGACCCTTGGTAGCTGACCTTAGCATAACTCTACCCAGCAGGCCCAAAGTGAGGACGGAACCCAGGATCCGATGGTGAAGACTGCGGGGTTCAGAGCGGAACGAGCTGCGAAGGTCAGTGCTCGAAGCAGGCCTTCCAGATCCAGCTGGTCCCGTGAATGAGACCTGGAGGAGGGTAGCCCAAACAATCCTGAGATGTGCCAAGGAAACCCTGGGAGAAACAAAGGGCGGAACCAGAGGGGATAAATCGGCATGGTTCTGGAACGAAGAGGTGCAGGCTGCGGTGAAGAGGAAGAAGGAGGCCTACAAGCTGTGGCAAAAGACGAGGGCACCCGAGCATCTCACAGCCTACAGGAAGCTGAAGAGGCTGGCAAAAACAGCTGTAGCCAAGGCAAAGAACGCGGAAATGGATGCCCTGTACGAGAAACTAAACGCGCTAGAGGGAGAGAAGTTCGCCATCCGCCTGGCCAAGGCGGGTCATAGAGCAGCCTCGACATTCGAGTAGTGAAGACTGTGAAGAGTGTTGACGGTAGGGTGTTACGGAAGCCGGCCGAGGTTAGAGAGAGATGGGAGAAGTACTTCAAGGAACTCCTGAACGACGAGTTCCCTCGTCGGGAGGCCGAGGAAGAACAACCAACGGAAGGACCCATCCCACCCTGGACACAAGAAGAGGTTCGCAAGGCGATAGGGAAGATGAAACTCGGAAAGGCAGCAGGGCCTGACGGTGTGCCAGCAAAGGCTTAGAAGGTGCTTGGGGACCTCGGAATCAATGGCTGACGCAGTTCCTCAACAGGATCACGAAAGAAGGTAAGATGCCGGATGACTGGAGGAACAGCACCATAGTCCCTATCTTCAAGCAGAAGGGAGACGCTTCCGAATGCTCCAACTACCGAGGGGTCAAACTGATCTCACACACGATGAAGATCTACGAACGACTGGTCGACTCAAGGCTGAGGGAGATGGTACCCATCTCCCAGGTGCAGTGGGGCTTCATGCCTGAGAGGTCCACCACAGACGCCATCTTCATCGCTCGTCAGGTGATGGAGAAATATCGGGAGAAACGAAAACCCTGCTACCTGGCATTCCTGGACCTGGAGAAGGCCTACGACAGGCTAGCTCGGGCCGTAATCTGTGTCCCGGAACGTCTGATCACGGTCATAAGTACATGTACGAGGGCTCGAAAGTGGCGATAAGAACTCTACACGGGGTGACAAGGAAAGTGGACATTACAGTGGGAGTACACCAAGGGTCGGCTCTGAGCCCGTTCCTCTTCCTGCAGACGCTTGACTCTATAGTGAACTACCTTGAGGAAGGCCCTCTCAGAACGATCCTCTACGCGGACGACATCGCCCTAGTAGCCGACAACCAGGAGGAGCTGGAGGAGAAGGTGCAGCTGTGGCAGAGGGCCCTCGCAGAGAACGGCCTACGCCTGAACGTGAAGAAGACGAAGTTCATCAGCTCTGAGCAGTGCCCTGGATCGATCCTAGACTGCCAAGGGAAAGCGATCGAGAAGGTGGAAGAATTCCGCTACCTCGGAAGTGTCCTATCCGAGGAAGGAAGTGTGGACCAGGCGGTCAGGGGACGGATAAACGAAACCCTGGGTAAGGCGCAGGAGCGGCAACTGCACGCGGCGGAGATGAGGATGCTGAGGTGGGCATGTGGATGGACCCGTCGGGACAGGGTGCGAAACGAGGATGTTAGGGCAGTGATGAAGACTGCCCCGATCCAGCTGAAGATGAGAGAGCAGCGCCTGAGGTGGTATGGACACGTCCTCAGAAGACCAGAGGATCACCCCACAAGATTGGCCCTAGATTTCGAGGCACCCGGTAAGCGTCCGAGAGGAGCCCCAAGGAAAAGATGGAAGGACGTCATCAAGAGAGATCTCGCCGAAGTCGGCGCCAAAGCAGATGACGCCCTTGATAGGATGAGGTGGCGACAGATCACAAGAACAGCGGACCCTGCGACTGCGCGGGACTAAACGCTCAGGAGAAGAAGAAGAAGATACATATTAACATAATGCCTTTAAATAACATGTCATGTTTGAGATTACGTTTATTTCTGTATTTGCTTTAGAGGGTCATTAGAAGCCGTAGAATATCTACTATTTCCAAAGCATTCTTAATTGATAAATTTTGTGGCTAGAAGCAGTAGAATGCTTACAATTTCAACCAAAGTATTCGCTATTGATAAATTTTGTGGCACTATGTCAGTTGTGCGTTACGGTCGGAATTCATTAAGATTAGAAGAGTTTGGATTTGAAAATTGAAGACACGATCTTACAGAAGAAATTAGAAAAAAGGCATTTAGCATAGGGCTCAATTTGACTTTCAATTCAAATACATCTGTCGTATACTTCGGACCGAATCGAATAATTTCGAATGAATATTCGAATAAATTCGAATATTCGAATATTCATTATTCGAATATTCGATGAGACCCAAAATTCGAAAATATTCATTATTCGAATATTCGACGAGGCCCAAAATTCGAATATATTCATTATTCGAATATTCGACGAGGCCCAAAATTCGAATATATTCATTACTCGAATATTCGACAAGGTCCAAAATTCGAATATATTCATTATTCGAATATTCGGTTTTTCGTGAAACCGAATATATTCGATTATTCGTTTATTCGAAAAAATTTTGGAAGGACACAAGTATAGTACTTTACTGCAACCAGCTTCTGAGCCAGAATTCTGTGTGTTTGGATTCCTGCAAAACTAGAAATACTTGAATATCCAGGTGAAAAAAAACTGTTATTTGAGAAATAAGTTTTTGAAATCTTGCAATTCCCGCCTCCGCTGCGAATCCAACTCGCACGTTGCGATCGCCTCTGCTTCCCGGGGGTTCACGAATACCAGCCATGTTGCGGGAAGCCGAGATCGGGATGCGGCGGGAGCGGGACGGCATCGGCTACCTTCCCGCTACCGCGGGTTCAGGAATACGGCCACTGGTTCCATTCTTATTAATTCTTCTTGTTGTCGCTCTTCCACTGTCCCGGGAATAAGGAAACGGCAGATTGGTTGAACACAACAAGACACAAGACCCACGCAGCTACGAATCGGATTCCGCTTAGCACATTCCCAATCAAGAGGAAGGTGAGTATACTGCGACTGACTTATGAGGATGCGCCACGCATTGTACATACCTATAAGGGATGCCGAGGAAGCAGCTTAAATGCGCATTTGGCCTACAGAGGTGCCTTCTCCGCAGCTCCAATAATATACCGCTCAACTTCAACAGAGAACCAATGTCATGAAATATGACTAAAGAAGGATAACCTACGGCGAACAGTTTTAATGCTTTCCTGATCCCTACAATCCTGTTGAAAATCGAGGTGATTGTGGTGCTCGCATCGAAAAGATCGCCTTCAACAGGGGTCGCAAAGTTCCGCTCCTCGTCGAACAAATAACTAAAATTCAAAGTCTTACGAATCAAAGATCTCGGATCAATCCCAGTCGGGAGGGGGCAACTGTTAAGTCAGTCTCGTATGTCACACCGTACCACACAACCACGTCCCCTGGCCAGGGAAAGGTCTCAGGCGCAGCTCTGAACGGGGGAAATGAATACTACTGCGAGAATCTTCACCTTCCATATAGTAGAAGAACATGTTTCGTTTTTGCTGAGTTCTTGAACCAAAAGAGCTACGGGCCCTCGAAGGTGGAGTACAGTATCGCACCGACAGTGCGTGCCCACGTGCCTACGTGGCGAAAGCCTCTGCGGCTAGCGAGTCGGTGGCTCAGCAGGGTGCGAGGCTCCTTCAAAAGTGCTAGACCAGATGTTCGACTCCTGTGCCATGCACTATTTTTGCGTTTTTTCATGAACGCTGCCTACCAATTTGCTTCCTTCTCCTACACATTTATTTCACTCTAAATTGTCAAATAAGGGTCAGATTCGTGATCACCACCCCAGATAGCCACTATAGACAAAGTTCGGCGAAAACGGTGACCACGACCTTATTATTAGTCATCCATACCTACTGTAACTTCCCGTACTCCAGCGTAATACCCAAAACGGATGTCACATTCATGATCAGCACCCCAAATAACCCTTCTGGGAAAAGTTTGTTCGAAATCGATGAGTAGGAAGTAAGCTGATTTCAACCGCCATGAAGGCTCGTTCACGACTCCAGAGGTCGAGGAGAGGTCGAAACAAAATTTTCGGCCGGACCTCGTCCAGGGGTTATTTGGTGTGCTGATCACGAATCTGACATACTTTTTCGTATTACGCTGGAGGACGGTAAATTGCAGTAGGTAGGGGTGACTAATGATGGTAAGGTCATGGTCACCGTTTTGGTCCAGACTTTGTCTATAGGGTTGATCTGGGATCTTGATCAGGAATCTGACCGTTTTGACGGCTTAGAGTGAAATAAATGTGTAGGATCATATGCGTATCATATACCTTTTCCTCGTCGAAGTGGAATGATAACAAATTTTGATTATCACGTATTCAAGTCAAAATCTGAAGTCGTGCGCAGCGTCCCAAATAACCTCCAGGCACAAAACTCGGGCGAAATTGGTGCCTATGACCTCATCACCCATTCATTCTCGCAGCTGTGTTCATTTTCGCCATTCAGACATTCGCTTCGAAGCCCTTTCTAATACGAAAACTCACTCAAATGTGCCGTTTAACACCATCTCCGTATTCTTTTTCCTGAGAAACTCGGCAAAACTTCGACTTATTGGGTAGTAGTGATCTCTGAAATCTTCTGAGTAACATCTGAACAGTAACCGGACAAGGGTCACGCTTGAGGTTCAACAACCGAACAGAGGTCATACCACACATGGAGTCGTTTTAAGGGAGAGGGTCGTATTATTAGGGTGTCCCATGATTTTCTGGGCTGTCATACCATTTTTAACAAACGTTATTACAACACTATAATAAAAAACTGTAGTCAACCAATATATTCCCCATCTGTGGTCACAACTTTTCTCCAACGATTGGACAGGGAGTTGCTTGCATTCTCCTAGAAAGAAGCTGGCCTGCTGCCGATCCATTCTTCGATTGCGCACTGAACTTCTCGACGTTGTGAGCATCATTTGTTCCTGAGAAAGTGCGCAAGACTTCTGATTGTGAGTACTGCATGGCCACAAGGGTTGATTTGTGGTGAACGCGAAGGATTCCCCCATCGTCTCCTGCGTTCGTTTCGCTCGATGCGGTCGTGCATTACCCATTAACACACGAATAGTACCGAATCTCGGGTTCTTTTCAAGCAGCTTACGCTTCATTCCCAGAATATCTTCAATGAACAAGTCTGCTGTAATCTGTCCATCCGGTAAAAGCGAGTAGTGCACGACTCCCGAATCGTGAATCAAACTGAAAGCAAAATTTACTTCCTTATGGGGACGGCTTCGGAATTCGTTCTGGTCTTGCGTGCTTCAGAAGACACTGGATCACCCGTGGTGTTATCGTACATGTACCACTTCTCGTCATGTGTCACAATCGTGCTTAACCACGGAGTCGTTCTTGAGCGGTTCAGATTATTCTGATAGATGACCACTCGGTGTCGCTTCGCTTCTGAGATGGAGTCAGTGCATGCAGGTGACCACTCGCTGTCGCTTCGCATCTGAGACGGAGTCAGTGCATGCAGGTGACCACACGCTGTCGCTTCGCATCTGAGACGGAGTCAGTGCATGCAGATGACTACTCGCTGTCGCTTCGCTTCTGAGACAGAGTCAGTGCATGCAGGATCTATCCTGGCAAGACTGCTCTTCTTCCGCTTTGTTTCAGGTAACGATGAACAGTGCTATGTGAAGTACAGGTAGCCTTCGATATGGCCCTTACAGGTCCTGACTGCTGCAAGCACTCGCCGTTTGTTCGGTCCAATCGGTCTTCCAGTATGCTTCTTGTCCGTAATGCTGTACATTCCCTTCCGGAAACAATTGAACCAAGTTTCACAAGTTGACTTGCTGCAGGCGTCTGGACCTAACAAAGCAACGGTAGCTTGTGATCAGCGTACACGGACAGTCCAGAGCGAAAGAGGAAAGAAAGAAGAAAGTCGCGATACGTCGACTTCAGCCTCATTTTCAAGAAATTGCCAAAGTGCGGGCTGTAGGCCGATAGCCGTAACCGATATGCTATCGCGAAACATATTCGAATCGCCTTGTTGTGCCAAGAGAACATCCCGTTTGGATCCTGTATAAAGAAGTTGTAACGCGCCAACACTCGTGGCTCAGAAAATTAAGGGCCACCCTCATATGTGTTGGTTTTGGCACACGATTGCCTCATAATTTTTCAGTTTTTAGGTGATTTTGTATCTCTTAGCAGTTTTCCCTTTTCAAGGGTGGTTTCAATACTATGGAGATTTGTGTGACTCAGCTTTTTTCGCTGAAAGAGACATGCCGTGAACAAGCAGTTGAACCATGTCCTATGCTTTTCTGACTGTGGTTTCGAAGTTTAAAGTTTTCCTGGAGCAATCAAGTCAGTCAGGGCGGGTTTAATATTCGCTCGATTTCCGGAGTGTCGTGGCACGGACCTCTTCGTGAAACCCCTGAACGAACGATATGACGCTCTTTGTGTCCTTCGAGCGAGGAGGATCCATTGGAACACTCTGGCACGAGAAGGGGACGAATGGCGATGCTGATGGCGCCCGCTCAAGCAATTAAAAACGGGACGACAGATGGTACAGAACATGACCAGACAAATTTTTCAACCTGAACGAGCGGCATCCTGATCTGGCTATACCCTATTAAGTCTGATGTAAATTTCGGATCTATCCTAGTCGGGGGATGGTGGAGGGATAGGGCACATGCCTATTATAAAAATTATGTAACCAATTCTCTTGAGACTCACTGAGCGGCTTTAGAACGACATTTTTGTGAACTTCCTCAGTTGATGCCCTATTCTGTCCTTCAGAAGCCGCTCAAAATTTTTAGTCGCGTGGCCCCACCGACTAGGATAGATCCGAAATTTCCTAGCCGGGAAGGCCTTACTGCTTATATCAATTTCGCTTTTCTAGCAACGCCTCTTTCGGAAAGGTCGCAAATTTCTAATATTAATTTATTAATTTAAAAAGTTTCTATTAAAAATGGAAACCCTATCACGACTTTCCGATCAACCTAATGTGTGGAACAGGACATACAAGAGCCGCTGGCGCACACGTTCCAGTCCCTCATCGCTGAGTTCTCCAGCTAGAGCTTCGAAAATGCCTAAAAAATGCTGTTACAATGCAAACCGCTGACAATGGAAGGGTCTGAAGCGTATGTTTGAACGGGGGAGCGAGTCATATAGAAAGAATCTCCACCCCTCAATTAGTATAAAAATGTGTTTCTTTTTTGCCAAGTCGTTAAACCCAAGGAGTATGGGGTCCTTGAACTAACTATGGAATCAGCGCTTCACGAGCGGTGGTGGTCTCTTGTACACCCGTGATGCAACTGCCTACAAGCGACTCGCGGCGCAGTGGCTAGTGGCATTGCTTCATGTGAGGATGGTCGGAGGTTCGGTTCTCCTGCGCTGCTGTAGTTTTGCATTTCCACTGACTGGCGGAGATTTGAAGAGTCATGACGTCTAGACAATTTTCAGGCGTTTTGTGCGCAATTTTTTCAGCTGTATGCCAGTCAGTTGTACTCTCTTGACCAGTCAGATGAAATGCAAAAATACTGCAGCACAGAAGAACCGAACGCACGACCTCCCTCGCATGAAACAACGCCGCTATCCACAGCGCCCCGAGCCGCTTGTAGGCAGTGGCATCGCGGGCATACAATGGACCACCAGCGCTCGTGATGCGACGGATCCGCTGTAACTTCATGGATTCCCTACTCCTTGGGTTGAGCGACTTGGCAAAAAAGAAACGCATTTTTCGACTAAACGAGGGGCGGAGATTCTTCCTATATGAGTCGCTCTTCCCATGCAGATACACGCTTCAGACCTTCCTTTGTAAGACCTCCACTGAAACCAGTGGCTCCTCACCTTCTGATGAGGTGACCTCGCTGCTGTTGTCGCTTACAACCACCGCCTGATTGCATACGCCTTCGCTTCTGTAAAAATATCTATGAAAAACTGTGTCTGATAGTTTTCGTTGGATGCATTTTTAGGCCAGTGCTAACCTCAGTTGAGAGAGGAAAAGCCAAGGAGGCCAATGTAAAGAGGAACTTCGGTGGACTATGTAGTTCCTATCTACTGGAGAGAAATCGGTACATGTCGCGAAGAAGCATTGCGGGTTGCGGGAACACGTCGTTGCTCCTACCGTAATCCCGACAGCTAATCAGGCACTGGCTCAGTCGCAAAGGCAGGACACGTGATTGGCTGCCGCGATTACGGTAGGAACAACGGCACGTTCCCGCATCCTCACGGTGCGTATTCGCTACATGCACCAACAACTCTTTAGATTCTTCCTTATAGCATTCGCTCTTGTCGTCTCGTCACACCGTGGAAACACTTCTCCTGTTAGCTGTGCCGAGAGAAGTGCGGACATAGGGTATGGATTGCGCCATGCACTCGTCTGATATTACACTCGACCGATTGTATTTCGTTTGAATACTTGTTAAAATTCTTTGCAAAATGGCCGTTTCAATTCATTTGTACTTACTTTAATGTTTAAAACCTAAAAACGCACTACGGCTAGCGAAAAATGCAGGAAATTCTAAAAAATGGTGTGTTCCCGTCTGAAACGTTGCACTTCTGACTCGATTGATTGTGTATAGACTGAATGCTTCTTACAATCCTGTTACTACTTGGCCAGGTTCACCTGTGCAGTGCTTCTTTAAACGTTTAGAACTTGACAATTACGTGAAAGACACGTGACATGGGAGTTTATTAATCGCGCTATTTAAATGTGAGCATGAGCCCCATTTTTCAAGACGAATCCCGAGGACTGATGAAGCAACATTCAAGCCGAATGGGGAGGTTAATCGGCATAAATGCTGCTACCTAGCGTCGGAAAACGCTAAAAAAGCATCGTACCATCAATTATGCCGATTAAATTCTCCATTCAGCTTGAATATTGCCTCATCAGCCCACAGAATTCGTCTTGTAAAATGTGGCTCCTGCTCATAGTTAAATCGTGCAATCAATAAACTCGCATGTCACGTGTCTTTTACATGATTGTCAAGTTCAAAACGTTTAAAAAGGCACAGCACAGGTCAATGTGGCAAAGAAGTGACAAGATTGTGACAAGCATTCAGCCCATGCAAATCAATCGAGCCTGAAATGCAAGGTCTCAGGCGGAGGCATGGCGCAATCTTGACTTTTTTACGATGCAGTAATCTCATTATACTGTGCTTCCATACGAGTCCTAAACCTTTTCAAAAGCTTCACTAGCAACAACGTTGGAACCTTTCAAACAGTATCTGCTGTTTTTAAGGATACCCCGCATTCTTCGTAAGCCGCAGTGTGTTTTCAAGGTTTCAACCTCAACGGAACCACAAATCGATCGATACGAGAACTTTATGGAGGAACTATCGTACTCTATAATAACGCGCTAAGCACTGAATCATACTATCGATCGGCGCCGCCGCAGCAGAAATTAGTCATAAAATAGGGGGAAAATGGGGAAAATTATGGCACGAAAATAGCGGAAAATACACAGATGTCTTCTCCCTGCCTGGGAACTTCAGCCCTGGGACAGTCGAGGTCGCTGAACATGAATCTGAAGTTCGCTTTTAAAGTTTCGATCGCCACCAATCGATATTGATCAAATTATCGTTTTTTGTGAATGTCGTTCAAGCGGTCCGAAACGTTAGTCCTCGGGATAATCGAGGTCGCTCAACACGAATTTGAAGTTCGTTTTTAAAGTTTCTATGGCCATCAATCGATATTGATTAAATTACGGTGCGGGAAAATAGCGGAAAATACCCAAACGTCTTCTACGTGCCTTGGGATTCAGAAGGCGTGCCGAAGACGTCGCTCAACGTGTTTGGGGATTCAGGTAGACGTCCCGAAGACGTCGTCCAATGCGCCTGGGGATTCAGAAGACGTGCCGAAGACGTCGCATGACGCGCCTGAGGACTCAGAAGACGTGTCGAAGACGTCGCTCAACGTGTTTGGGGATTCAGGTAGACGTCCCGAGGACGTCCAATGTGCCTGGGGATTCAGAAGACGTGCCGAAGACGTCGCATGACGCGCCTGAGGACTCAGAAGACGTGCCAAAGACGTCGCTCAACGTGTTTGGGGATTCAGGTAGACCTGCCAAAAACGCTGTATAATGTGCCTAGGGATTCAGAAGGCGTGCCGAGGACGTCACATGGCGTGCCTGGGGACTCGGGCGTGCCGAAGACGTCGTCCAAAGTGCCTGGGATTCAGACTATATACTGTACGTACTGCGAGCCTTTTGTAGGAAAAAAGCTGTACAAGTACAGCAGCTAGCTTGATGTAATTCTCCTTAGTTTAGTGATACTGCAACATCGCGCGGAGCGCGCAAGTGCGAGGCAAGCCGACAGGCGTGACGGAGCACTTGTAGCAAATATACAGGCGAAACACAATAGAGTGTAAAATGCAAGAATTCAGACGAGTGCACGGTGCATGCCTCACCCCTCATATGTCAGAGAATTTCAGTTTTCTTAAGCTTTCATATGAACCCTTAACTTCTTCAGTATCCTTACTGTGAGCAAAGTTATCACCTTTCAAACAGTGTATTCATTTTTTTGAGACACCCTGTATGTCAACCGCAGTGACTTGAACCGGGCACAATTCGAACTCACATATTCAGCTTAATTAGTACTCCCATTCCATCCACTGTGCTCTGATGTGGTTCACTGGCGGCGAGGCAGACTGCGACGGCCAACGCCAGTTCGTACGTGCTGAACCCGTCCAGGAACAAGGTCCTGGAAGTCTTCATGGTGAAGCTGAACTAATGAACATTGATGAGACTCCTCTTCTTAACAGCCTCACCTAGCAAGTTCGTTGCAGGTCTCCGAATTGGACGACACGCCAAACGTCTCGAAACTGTTCGACACAGGCAGCGGATGCAGCAACCAGGAGCTCGTCTGAAAATCGCTTAAAACTTGGTTTCAATTAGTTTGCCATTAAAGGCAAAGAAAATAATATATCAGTTTAATTGGCTCAATAAATAAAAATAACATAAATATTCAAGATGGGAATTTTTCTAAAAGTGAAAATGAATCGAAATTGAAAAAATGCAGGTTTCAAGCCTAGCACTGCCCATAAGGACAACTGGCAAGACAATTCTTATATTTCCTATGGAACTCTACAGATTTTTCGAAATGCTCTGCTACTTACTTCAGACGATGTGGTGGTGCCCATCATCCAGACGAGATAGATGGCTTGTCCGATGCACAGACATGACGCGATCGTTAAGAAGAGATACAGGCACAGACGTACAGCCCTTAATACGAAACACACTTAATGAGCTCACAAGGAAAGGTTTCCAACTCATGATGAGCTTTTGCGATGCTATTTTGACAGGATGTAGTGCCCTGTGAGGAGAGTCCAGAACCACAGTCAGTTTTTACTGAACGCTTTTCTAAAGACCTGAAAAGAAGTGTGAAACCGTATGCACAACAGTCATCAACCCCTATGACACCACACGAGACGTGCCTCAGTGGCGCAGTCGGTAAAAGTGTCGCCTCGTGGGAGCACACCGGCGGGCTTTTCAGTTCGAGTCCGCGTGCTGCCAATATTTTTGCACATATTATTTTGTTGTTATTACGCCTTCTCATGACCACAGGAGTCATTTTTAGACCACCAATGCTTACAACAAACCAAGGCTGTCTATTTGTGCCTTCATATGTGCTAGTTTTTCAACTATTCATATCTGTACCACCACCATATCAAACCGAATCACTAGTGATACCGTAATTGCACACAAGTACGGTTATTTTAAAAGTAGGTAACTGTTACTCAAGAAGGGTACCGCCCGTGATTTTTCCTTTGATTGCAGATTATAAGCCAGACCTACCGACAGTTCTGCGCTCCGTGATTCGGCCGTGTCTGTCATACGCGTGTGTGGCAGCTGGTTACGTTGATGTTCACCCAAGACCCTTCTCCACACCCATATATTACGCGTTCAACGAAGAAGAAGTGGTCATTCCTTGCCAGGGAAAAGACTGTTCCTCACTGGCTTTTGAGACTTTCAATTTAATAATATGATATGGTGGAGATACGAATAGTTGAAAAACTAGCACATATGACGGCGTAAATAGACAGCCTTGGTTTGTTGTAAGCATTGGTGGTGTAAAATTGCCTCCTGTTATCATGAGAAAGCGTAGTAACAACAAACTAATACGTGCAAAAATATTGGCAGCACGCGGACTCGAACTGAAAAACTCGCCGGTGTGCTCCTATGAGGCAGCACTCCTACCGACTGCCCCACCGAGGCACATCTCGTGGGGTGTCGCAGGGGTTGATGACTGTTGCGCACACGATTTCACACTTCTTTTTCAGGTCTTTAGAAAAGCGTTGAGCAAAAACTGACTGTGGTCCTGGACTCGCAGGGCCCACATCCTGTCAAAATAGCAACGCAAAAGCTCACTATGAGTTGGGAACCTTTTCTTGTCAGACGTGGCGCAGCAGCAGGTAACGAAGAGAACGCGGCTTATCAAGCGATACGATGAGCGATAAGCCGCGTTATCTGAGCTTTCAGCTTCTGTTAAAGCTGCGTAAGTCGTTGATCAATCCAGGCCCAGATCAGTCTAATGGTAAGAATTCTACTCTATCCTAGAACTTTAGAATTGGCATGACTTGTCGTCCAGCCGATCATCGATTTCTCTTCCCTGTCGCGTGCCAGATTGCTCCAATGGAGGATGGTCGTCGTCCGAGGGACACAAAGAGCACCATTTCATTCAATCACGTTTTGGCATCCTACTGGATATAATTGAGGTACTCAGTGCCATGGGTCTTGCAGTGAGCCCTTAGGCCCCGTTTATACTTCGACGCCGAGCGACGCGACGCCACGTACTGTGGCCACATTGGTCGGGCGACGCGATCGATCAATTTGTCCACAATGCGTGGTGTGGCGTCGTTTGGCGTCGGAAGTATAAAAGGGCCTTAGCCCTAGTTTATCTTTCGCCGCTCTTCGGCGCGGCACGATGGTCGGGATACATATCGACCGGGCGGCGCGAAAAATCGATATCTAGGGCAATCGTGGTGCCGCGCCGCGCGGCGGCGCAAGTATTAGGCGCCTTTTATACTTGCGCCGCCCCGCGGCGCGGCGTGATGGTAGGCATGGCTATCGATTTTTCGCGCCGCGAGGCGGCGTCGCATCACTTTTATACTCCGCCACCACACTTGACGGAATTTTGGGTTACGGTATTCGGCGAATCGCGCCGCTGAGGGGAAGGGCGCGGCGCGGCGCGATCAGTCGGCAGACTCGGTGTAGTGTGGGGGATTTCACCGTTTCGACCAAACTTCTCCTATTGGAAAGGAGAAGGGGGTATTTAGGGTGCTGATCACGAGTCTGACATCGTTTTTTGAAGTTACAGACGATTGCTAGGTTTGCATGATTAGGGAGTTTGGGCGAAATCGGTGACCATAACCTTAGCCCGTACCATCTGTAACCTAGGAAGAGAACGGAGATCTGTAGACATTCAGGAAGCTTCATATACCACGCCAAAGATATGCTTAGTGCACAGTGACCCCAGAATGACCATATGAGAAAGAATTTTGAGTGATTCTCGACGATGAGTACCTTCCAGTAGTTTTACAATTGAACCCGCACATATCGCAAAATAAAGAGTGGTTTAAAGCCGTTTGCATTGCAGGGGATTCGACTCAATACCACACTCACCAGTTTCAACCGTAGGTTGAGCGATGACTTCGACTCCAGGCTTAAGAGAGGATTCGTCGCTCCCCATAGGAATCCCACGACAAACATTGACAAGATGCATTGCGCTGATCAGCCAAAAAATTCTTTCTGTTTTGGTCCCTCAATGACTCGTGGACCGTTTCCGGAGCACGGGCCGTAGTGCGCAGATGCTCGTGGCCGCGCGTCGCTGACGCTCCCCTTTCTAACTGCAATCGCGCAGCGGCGCGTCAAATTCGGGGCGCGGCGCGACTGGCCGCGCCGCTCCCCAAATTGACGCACCGCGCCGAGTATAAAAGGGAGTATAAAAGGCGCCTTAACGGGGCCTTACCCGATGGAGACTGCGGCGTATACCAACTATAGTTGGTTCCTTATTTTCTCACCAATTTCAGCCCCCGTGCCCCTAGTTTCGGTGATGTTCGAGGCTGTCGCATAGAGCAACTCGTCGAAAATTAGGTGGGTCGACCAGGCAACGTATTTCGCGGGTATCCGCTGAACGACAACCGTAACCGACTGAATTTTGCGAGATGCTAAGAAAACCAGGGGCGAGATTCATCAACGTTACAGCGGTAACATTCTAGAGCGGATTCACAATACAGCAGTCTTACAGAGAAGCTACCGCGAATTCTGATTCATCAAAAACGCTGTGAAGGTAAAGGAATCTAGAGCTCGACCGAGAGCCGGAGCTTGCTCCGTCGTGTCTTTTATAAGGAATTTTACAGAGATTTCACCGCAAAGATTGCTGTTAAGTCGCGTTTTCAGGAATTTCGGCTGTAATTTCTCTGTTAAAGTGCTGTAAGTCTTGGAATCCCGCCCCAAGACGCTAACCAAAGCGTCCTTCGGACTCCTTCATGAAAGTCCTGAACGAAGTTTGGCGACCTTATCTATGTCCTCCGAGCAAGGAGAATCCATTGGAGCGTTCTGACACCATGCGTCAGCGGCGGATGGAGACGTTACTGACGCCCGCTCAAGGATCGCAGGTGATATAGGTGAGATGGCCAAGGCCTGCCAAACCTTTCAAACGTGTTATAGTGTTTTCTATGGCTAATCTGATAGTTCTGGAGGCGCAAAGTGGCTACGAAGACTCTTTGCAAGTCACTTCCCTAAGTAGTCGTCTACGTAAGACTTTTGCAGCTTATTTTTCCTGAGTTTCTGTGATTCTTGACATTATTCTATACATTGGATTTCGTCTCGGTGACACACCCTTATCCATAGTTTATACTCGCGGCGCTATGAGGTAAAGCACCACAAATATCGATTTTTCTCTCAGCAGCGTCGCACTTGAGCGGGATTCATAATTCTGTCGCGGAGCGACGCGGCATTATGTAAGCTATCAATATCGATCGTATTCTACCACCCAATCGATACGGGTAGACTTTATGACGTAGCGCCGCACGGCGTCTGAAGTATAAGCCACGTGTCATACTTCGTCGCCATAAAACACCTCATTTTACGGAATTTTTGGGATACTGTATTCGGCATATCGCGTCGCGATGTAGTGGGAATAGAAAAATCCCCTTTAAGTCTGTATTAGTCGCGACGGATTTGAAGGATCGGACCAGATCACTCGTGCAGGCACATTGATTAATGTCGAGCGATCGAAGAGCAAAAATCAATACGTAGCGATTGCACGGGCGAGCACTCGCTCCCGCCGCGAGCTTTGAACTCATCACATGGTGTTAAGCACCTCATGGTGAACATCTACGATAGTTCGTCTATACCTAAACCACGCCCCTTCTCGATCTCGATCGCGCGACACAATCGATTCGTATGCCTTTCGGGGCGACTTAGTCACTGCAGTCGCTGAGTATAAACAGGCCCTTCAACAGATTTATACTTATTACTAACTACCAGTATCGATCGGCTGTGCCGCCGCATCGATAAGAGAACAAAAACCCCCTCTTAGGTGGGATTTATGATTTATACTTCAGTCACCGAGCGGCGTTACGTGGTGAAGACTACCTATATCGATTAGGCAGCGCAAGCGATCGATATTGATGGCTTGCATAGCGTCACATTGCGACTGAAGTATAAATCCCGCTCTACGTGCTGCAGCAGCGGCGGAGTGGCGTTCTACCCCCGCCCTTTAAACAGAGGCGTGGCAAGTGTCTGCGTCTCCACTATCTCGTAAGGCAGCCACTAGACTCTCGAGGAAGCCAGGGGGATGGGGAGTGGGCGGGCCACGAGGGGGTAGAACGCTCGGCCCTTTAGCAGCAATGACCGGCGTTACCTGCCCAGCTGGGTTACGCCTTTAAAGGCCGAACTCCACCTTTAAGGTCCCGTTTATACTACCGACGCCGAGCGACGCGATGGCATGTATGGTGGCCAAATTGATCGATCGCGCCGCCCGATCAATGTGGCCACAACGCGTGGCGTCGCGTCGCTCGGCGTTGAAGTATAAACGGGGCTTAAAACGACCGGCGCCGTTCACCCACCTGGCCACCTTCTTCGCGTGCATACGACGTCGTTCGCGTAGCTTGTGTAGTCGCTGCCGCTCCATCGCCTTCTGTTGCTCAGCCAACGACTTGTAGGCGGGCTGCGCTTTGGCGTCTTCACCGGAACCAGGATAGTTCGGGGTTCGCCGAGATCGAGGCGTTGTTCCTCTTGGAATAGCCTCGCTAGCATCTCTGAATGTGCTGCTGTGAGCATTGTAGTAAGTTGGAACAACGGACAGTCTGCTATGAGCTTTTTCGGAATAAACGGTGAGATGACAAAGTCTGGACGTATCCTAATTGGAAGGGGGCGAGCGTAAAGTGACAATTGCGGTCGTCATCCGATGCCATGCAACGATATTCTCTGAATTTAAATAAAAGCCCTCGCATAGTGGGACGTGAAGGTACTGGGGATCCAAAACACTATATGTCCCCTCCGATTAGGATAGATCCCAAAATCTTCTCGGTTCCAAGTCTCGTCCTTGAAGGCACGAAATAACAAGGCATCTACATGCCCTCCAGCTCTCCTGGACCTCCCTAAGAACCTTCGCGTCATAGAACAATTACCCGTGAGATTAAAGGATCTATCCTAGTCGGTGGGTGCACCAGAAAAGTGGGACAATTAACAAGAGGTTGGCCACTTCAGGCTAGGAAATTGTAGAAAAAAATGTCCTCTCATAGGCTACAGCAGTGTGTCACCTCGGTGAAATAGTTGATTTTCGACTTAACCATCACTGTCAAGAAGATTGGATAAAGTGCTCCCCGCCCACTAGGACATATCCAGGATTCAACCGGGTGCAATCCTAGTTGGTGGTGACCATTCTTAAGTGATCTCCCGATGTAACGAAGGTCAATAAACGGGCAACACCATGCAGAACTAAGAAGGAAAGGTTCGCAATCCAAGTGGGGCTTTTGCGATGCTATTTTGACAGAATAAAATAGGGCCGTTGGAGCTGAACCCAGAATTACAGAGTTTTTGCCGAACGCATTCTTAAATACCTGAAAAAGATGTTTAAAAAAAGTGTGCGCTGCAATCATCAACCCCTATGACACCACACGGGAAGTGCCTCGATGGCGCAGTCGGCAGGAGTACCGCCTCATAGGAGCACACCGGCCGGTTTTTGAGTTCGAGTCCGCGTACTGCCAATATTTTTGCACTGCTTTGTTGTTATTGCGCTTTCTCATGATCACAGGAGTGTCAAAGACCAAGGTTGTCTATTTGCGCCATCATATGTGTTACTTTTTTCGTGGATGGCAGTTGGTTACGTTGATGTTCGCCCAGGAAGCCAAGTCGTCGAAAATGGGGTGGTTGATCATCGACTTGCTCAAGGAGGCGCCAGCAGCATCTCTATTCGTCCCTGTCGCGTGCCAGAATGCTCTAATGGATCCTCTTCGCTCGAGGGACACGAAGAGCGTCATATCAGTCGTTCAGGGCTTTCACGAAGAAGTCCGACCAATGCGTTGGTGGGCGTCCTTGTGTTCCCTTGACATTCCGCGGATTCTAGTCGGTGACGACTCTCGTCCAGCGGTTCTCTGCGAAGCGCACTGCGTGGCCGGCCCACCTAATTTTCGGCGACTTAGGGGTCCTGGATGAACATCGGTGTAACCAACTGCCACCCACGAAAAAAAGTAACACATATGTAGGCGCAAATAAACAGCCTTGGTCTGCTGTAAGCATTGATGTTCTAAATTTGACTGTGGTCATGAGAAAGCGTAATAACAACAAACTAATATGTGCAAAAATATTAGCAGTACGCAGACTCGAACTCAAAAGCCTGCAGGTGTGCTCCTATCAGCGCCACTCCTACGCCTGAGCCACCGAGGTATATCTCGTGAGGATGTCATAGGAGTTGACCAGTGTTGCGCACACGTATTCACACCTCTCAGGTCTGTAAGAAAGCGTTCAGCAAAAAACTACCTGTAATCCTAGACTCCACTGCCAAATCAATGCTCGACAGGGACAAAACCCTTGCTTTGACGGTCATGAATCAGAAACAGAGGTAAGTTCCGCTAATTGGCCGGTAAGTGGTCGTGGAGGTAAATGGGGTAGGAGTTACCGCCGGCCGCCTTCATGAATCCGGTTCCTAGGGCCATATTCATCAACGACTTACATAACTTCAACGAGAATTCACAGCGGGAAACTCAGATGGTGCGGCTTATCGCCCACCATATCTCTTGATAAGCCGCGTTTTCTAAGTTTTCCGCTATGATATCTCTGTTAAAGTTATGTATGTCGTTGGTGAATCCGACCCCTGCTGGTTGTTCAGATATACTCAGTTTCCGAGTTACTAATCGGGAGAGGGGAACCAAAGAAGGGTCGTTCTCTTTCTCTTCAAATCTAGTCGTGGTGAACTTCTTTACTAGATTTCCACCGAGAACGGGTCATCTTCAAGCAGCTGCATAGAACAGATAAGGATAAAGGATAAAGGACGGCGTTACTCAATCCCTTTTGGGATGCGCCAGCGCATTCTACTTCTACGGGATGTCGTGGAGGCGAGTTGAATGCGTATTTCGCCATACAATGACTTGCGGTGGCCAGCCGATGAACAAGTCAGCGCTCTATCCTTCCCAGACAAGTCTGGTACCAATTCACCGACCCCGGAGGGATGGAAGGCTTGGTTGGCCTGGGCGGGAAATCCGAACCAGGAACTTGGTATCGGGTGCACGCGACAGTCGCGCCTCCTCCGACTGCGCTACACGCGCCTAGAACAGATAACATCAGTAAAACAAAATCAAATATATCAAGACACCATCAATCAGCGCTTTGGACACTGGCAAGACACCTACATACTTCGCGCCCTAATCATTTGCGAACGTCCCGACCTAGCTCACAAATTGTATATTTTCGCATGGTTTCTGTGTTATTTTGATTTCGCCAGAGCGGTTTCTCTCTAAGGGATAAATAATTGCCATCACTTGTATCACCTGTCGTCCCGTTGATCATCGAATTGCTCGAGCGGGTGCCAGCAGCGTCTCCATTCGTCCCTGTCGCGTGCCAGAGTGGTCCAATGGATCCTCCTCGCTCGAGGGACACGAAGAGCGTCATATCGGTCGTTCAGGGCTTTAAGCAAGAAGTCCGACCAACGCGTTGGTGGGCGTCCTGGTGTTCTTTTGACATCCCGCGGAATCCAGTCGGTGATGGCTCTCGTCCAGCGGGTGTCTCCGGAGGCCGTCTCTCACTTGCGTGAGTCGTGTCACTCCGAGCATCGTCCTCTCGATTCCACGCTGCGCGACGCTGATCGCGTGTTCATCCTGCTTTCGTATAGCCCAGGTCTCTGAGGCTATGTTAGGGCAGGAAGAACAGTGGAGTCGAATAGGTGGGCACGGAGTCGGACGTTCTTCGTTTTCTTCACGACTTCTTCGACGCTCTTGAAAGCTCCCCAAGCCGCTCGTTTCCTCCTGCTCAGCTCTGGTGCTAGGTCGTTGGCCATGTTGTCTTCGCGACCCAGATACACATAGCTGGAGCATTCGGAGATGTTCGTTCCGTTGAGCGAGAATGGGGCATCAGAAACCCATCCGTTCCTCATGAACATCGTCTTCGTAAGATTCAGCTGCAGTCCAACGTTCCCACATACACGATCGAAGTCGGCCAGCATTCGCTCCGCCTGGCTGATGCTCGGCGTTATGAGCACGATGTCGTCAGCGAAGCGAAGATGATGTAGTTGCCGGCCGTCGACCTTCACTCCCATGTCTTCCCATTCTAGTTCGCGCATGACGTTTTCGAGAGTGGCGCGAAGAGCTTCGGGGATATGGTATCCCCTTGCCGTACCCCTCTCTTCACGTCAATGACGACGTCGTTGTAGAATGGTGAGATCTTGGTCGTGAATCCACTGTACAGCTCTCGAAGGACTCTGATGTACTGAGTAGGAATGCCCTGGGTGAGCAGGGCTTCCATGACCGCTTCAGTCTCGACGGAGTCGAATGCCTTCTTCAGGTCGATGAACGTAAGGCACAGCGGCAGCTTGTACTCTCGCGACACTTCGATGAGCTTCGTAATGGTGTGTATGTGGTCGATCGTGCTGAATCCTCTCCGAAATCCTGCTTGCTCGCATGGCTGTCCTTCGTCCAGCGTTCTGCTGATCCTATTCAGGATGACTCGAGTGAACAGCTTGTAGACTACGGACAGCAGGCAGATCGGGCGATAGTTGCCAATGTCGTGCACGTCTCTGCTGGTCTTCCACTGAGATGAAACCTTGCACTTCGACAGGTAACGTGTGAAGAGCCGCGCCAGGGTGTTGATGAGCGCTGGCGGGAGGTTGCCATACATTTCAATAACGAGCACATTCTGTTCTTACGAAATCGTTTAAGAGTAGCCACCACCAATTAGGATTGCATCTTGAACCGATCATTCTTAGCATTAGCAAGTGCTATCACATATTAGGTTGACTGGAAAGCCTTGATAGTTTTCTTCAAAAGTCCAGAGCCCGGATTCATCAACAGCTATAACCGCGGATATGTGGGGTATAAGGGTGAGGAGATGAAATAAGAGACAGAGATGAGTGCTTCATCGTTGGTATCCCTACCCTTATACACCGCACACCAGCGGGTATAATCGCTGATGAATTTGAGAACTGGATGAAGTGGCGGCTACATTCGATCAAACTATCCTGTATCATGGCACGTTAGGTAGCTTGGTCCCACCCAACGTTGTGGACCGCAATGACCATAGAAACAGCTTGGCGCAGCCATTTTTCAATTACTACAGAAGCAGCTGTTCAAGCGTAAAACCAACGAAGGGGTGAACGCAGGCGAGTGCTGCATCGGAAAGACGAACTAGTAAAATGAACCACAACGAAGAGCTCTTCGAACGCAGGTTCGACCATATCAGAGGTAATGATAAGCCGCGCCATAGTCAGACGCAATGATGCCTCATCAACTTTTTTTACACCTCTCTAAACCGCAAGGGAAGGATACCAGAAGCCGAATTCATCAATGACTTATAGCAATTTAATAGAGAAAATACGGCCGAAGTCAAGGTCTCCACTACGAGACACGCCACTGTGCAGTAGCTGAAAGCGGTGTTGAGGGATGTGGGATGTCATGGAGCCAAGTTGTTGGCATACACAACGATCCTCGGACTAGAATACAGCGGATTAGTATGCGACCATCGTCAGCGACCTCACAAAGCGACTGCGAAGATGTATTGAAGCCAAAGGAGGCTATCATGTTGTGAATTTTTCTGTTCCATTCTGTTGTAATTGATCTGATGAAGTTGCTGTTATTTTTGTTTAAAAATCTGTTTCGTTTACGTAGCTTTTTCGTGCTGATGAAATACTTTGAAAAACTGCCCGAACTTTTCAGCCACCCTATAGAGCAGGAGATATCTATGAAGAAAGCATTGGAAGCAATCTGGATTCTTAGAAGAAATCCAGCAATGAACAATCTATGCGTGTGTTTATCTCCCACTTCCAGGCTTTTTCGATTGATTTACGCCAAAACCGCTAGAGCAGACAAAGCGCTTGGTGGTGTAAATCGCACGTCAAAAACTATGCGCCACATTCAGGCCTCTGAAGGCGATGATTCCGCCGAAACTTTAGGCCGAATAAAGATCCACCCAAAAACGCTCGTGTTGGCACACTATTAACAAGAAAACATCTTGGTTTGCCAAGGTTTCAAGAAGAGAAGAGCTGGAGACTTCTTCTTCTTCAGCGTCTGTCCCACTTCGTAGCGGGGCCCGCTATTCTGGGGCCGGATTCATAAACGACTAAACCACGGGTGTAGGGGTAGAGATACCCACGATGAAGCCTGCGTCTCTGACTCTTGCCTTATCTTTACCTGACTCTTATCTTATCTCTACCCCTTATACCCAGCATACCCATGGGTTTACTTGTTAATGAATCCGGCCCCGGGTGACGTCACCTTTCCCGATCCAGCGCTAGATCAGGGTGGACACCAGCAACCTTCAAGTCCATATGTAACGTATCAGATCAGCGCTGCTTCGGGCGCCCTCTAGGCCGCTTTCCAATCACCTCCAAGTTAAGGCCTATCTTGTGGACGCTGTCTTTCCTTCCACGCAGAACGTGGCCGTACCATCGTAAGCGAGCTTCGCGGATCTTGTCAGCAATCGGCGCGACACCGAACTTCTGCCGAATGACATCGTTTCGGATGCGGTCCAGGCGCGTGACTCCAGCCGTCCACCGCAGCATCTTCGTCTCCATGACACTGAGGCGCGTTTCAACTTCCTTGGTCGCAGGCCAACACTCAGCGCCGTACATCGCTACTGGCCGGATGACTGCCCTGTAGATCTTTGACTTGAAGCGCTCCGGTATCTTCCTATCGCAGAGCACCCCAGTCAACGAGCGCCACTTGGAACAAG
Source organism: Heligmosomoides polygyrus polygyrus (assembly GCA_947396885.1). NCBI lineage: Eukaryota > Metazoa > Nematoda > Chromadorea > Rhabditida > Heligmosomidae > Heligmosomoides > Heligmosomoides polygyrus. Next base: position 4,035,999 of record OX377203.1, read on the forward strand.
CTGCACTCACGCGTGAATTCACTTCGACCATCAGCTTGCCGTCAGACGCTATTGCTGATCCCAGGTACTAAAAGACCGAAGTTCATGGAAGCTCGATGCTGTTCACCTTGATGGAGCTGGACTCATCAACGTAGTCGTTAGATATTCGGTCTTCTTCACGTTCAACCTGACTCCAAACCGCTCCAAACGATCACACCAAGCTTGCACCTCTCGCTCGAGTTCACCTTTATCTTCGCTAACGAGCATTACGTCATCAGCATAAATGAACTCCAAGGGACGGGCTTCTGAAGATCTCGTGTGACAACGACAACAAAGAGGAGTGGGGAAAGCGCAGAACCCTGGTGTACCCTGACAGAGATGGGGAACTCCATCGACGTCCCAGCTGCAGCTTGAAGTCGACTCTTTGGACAAGAGTAGAGAATTCGCACCCACTCTATGAACTCTTCAGGAACTCCACGGTGTCGCAGAGCGTACCATATCACTTCACGCCATACGCGATCAAAGGACTTCTCCAAGTCGAGGAAGGCGATATGCAGTGGCTTCTGTTTCTCGCGTTGTAGGTGGAGACTACTCACTGGTAGTAGTTTTCTAGGTCGAAACAGATGAGCAGTTAGAGCTCGTGAACTGCCTAGCGGTTTAGGTTATTAGCGTACCGAAGGGGAAACGATCCCGTAGTGGAAAGCACGACAGAAGATAAGGTCCGCAGGCTATTTTATTAGAAAATGTGCGCAAAAACATACAATGGACTATACATGATGAGTGACGGGGTCTCAAACAACTGGATTTACCTACTCACTGCCAAGGCGAGACTCGCGGGGCCTTACATCTCCACCTTAGGCCTATGTTATACTTCAGCGACGCTAATGCCGACGACGTCGGCGACAGTGTTACTCGAGCCCGCGTAACACAGCGTCGTCGACGCGTCGCCGAAGTATAATATAGGCCTTACGCCTGGGGACACCCAGTGGGCTGGGTCGAGAAGCGCGACGCGCGAGAGTCGGGAAGATCGGCTCCCGGAGAGCCGTCTGTCGCCTATATACAGTTTTCAACTCTGGATCTTCCGATGTGAGGTAGCAGAGACGCGGTGGTGGGAAAGGTCCTGTGATGGCGCGGTGATGATGTGCGCTTGGATGCATACTTACACCGTCGGAACACGTTGTGTTTACCATCATCCTCATTTGAGCTCTGGGACCGACTTGTTCGAGGATGCCTAGAAATGAGACCGCAAATCCTACAGCAGTTATATCGATGAGTTTGACTATTCACGAATTTTTAGGGAGGGTTTTCGTACTCGCCCGTTAGAGGGATCTTGGGCTGCTTGTCACAGGTTCAAGATCTCCTTGAACCGGCTGACTCCAACGATCTAAAATCGTCTCCTTTCCTCAATAACAACGAAAAAAGCACACTCATGGAGCTACTGCACTTGTGTGTCGCATCGTCGTGGTAATGATCACCGTCTCCAGTTCCACTGTTGCTTCTCGGCAAAGATCAACGCCAGTTTCTTCCGAAGACGTTGAGCACGTGGCCACTTCTGCAGACCGCTTTACAGCGCACGCGATCGCACTTTCGCACCGCCCAGCGCACTCACTCGGGCGAAAACGATTCGGCCGCGTCCGAAAACCAGTTCCGGCGCCACTCTCGCACTCTGACCTATCTGCACTCGGCGCGCGGCTACCGTATACCGGCAGGCAGGCGCAGATCGATACGGGACCGAGAGCGGCGACGAGTCAGCTGATGGCGCGGCGAGGCGCGTCTCGTCGCCGTCGTCCGCCAGCCAGCCGGCGCTGGTCTGCGGCGCTCGCCCCGCGATACTCTCTCGTCGCTCGTGGCGCTCGGCCCGTGACGATAACTAATGAGCTATCGTATTAAATTGCACTACGTGCTTCGCATACACACTCGGAGGACGCACACACAGGCATAGACGCAGACACACAGCCGCAGAAACGCATACACAGGCGCCCCAGCGGCGGATTTTTGCAGATTTTCCCTTGAATGATGTAGATTTCCTTGTTGACACCCAGTGGTTTAGAGATGAATCCAGTTCGATTCAGTGGTGTGTCAGAAATACATCAGGGGCCGAATTCATCTACACGAATACCCCCGGGTATACGCGGTATAGGAAGTGGACATATCCACGATGTGGCATGAGAAACCTTACCCGCGACATCGTGGGTATAGCAGTGGGCCGAGTAACCCCATCTCGATCGGGTACATCTGCATACCCGTCACCATTTCGCGCCCCGCTAGGATTAGCTCTTCTCCAGTGAGATGCCCCTTTTCCTGAAAATAAGCTTATGGAGCCTTCTGAAATTACTCCATAAGGAAAATGTACCAAATAGCGAGGAATAGCCGGAAATTTTGAGAGAAATTTCCGATTAAATGCGATTTTTCAGTGTTTTCCCAGTCGGTGAGAATTCGGCGAATGTGGCTCCCTCATTTCCCCTTTTCCCCTAACTTGCACAAGCTTTTCACACCATATTGGCAGCGGAAACTAGAGCTAGAAGAACAACCTTTCTGGACGTCTATCGGGGTTCGTCTACCTTACCACCGATTCGGTTGATGAATACGAGTCGTGCCCTATACTCACTGCGGTTCTTACCCATACCTTCCGTTTGATGAATCCGGGCCCATGACGGTCATTTAGGCGTTCTTATTGGCAGCAGATAACGCCAGGGTAGAGATTCGTCAAACTGAAGGGCTGTGTAGAAGTACCGGATGGTAAGACGACCACTCACCTTCGGTGAGTATAGGGTACGATTCGTATTCACCAAACGAATCGAGGGTAAGGTAAAAGAACCTTGACAGACGTCCAGTAAAGTTGTTCTTCTGGCTCTGATTCCGCTGCCAATATGGAGTAAAACTTGTGCAAGTTAGGGGAGGAGGGAGAATGACGGGCCCACATTTCCAGAATTCCTTCCGACTGGGAAAAATATTGAAAAATTCGCCGATTTAATCAGAAGTTTCTCTCGCAGTTTCGGGCTGTTCCTCGCCATTTCGTATATTTTCTTGATGACGTAGTTTCAGAAGGCTTCATAGGCTTATTTCCAGGAAAAGAAGCAGTTCGCTGGACTTCATGAGAGCAGCTGATCTCAGAGGAGCGCATTTTTGTAAATGGGGCGCGAAATAGTAGCGAGTATGCGGACGTACGATCGATGGGCTTTCTTTACTCATTGCTATACCCAGAATGTGGCGTGTAAAGTTTGTCCTGAGCCCGGATTCATCAAGCAATGGGTATAGGTAGAGATACCGTAAGGGAATCGTACCCGCTACCAGCTGTGGGTAGTGGGTACGATTCGTATTCATGAAAGGAATCAAGGGTAAGGTACAACTAGGCCTCTCGCGAGAACAGCTGGTCTCACTGGAGCGCCATTTTGTCAATGGGGCGCGAACAAGTCCCGGGTATACGGATGTACCCACGACTATTGGAGGGTTTTCTCTACCCACTGATATACCCACGATTTTTCGGGTAAGGTTTATCATGAATCGTGGGTATGTCCACCCTCTATACCCAGCATACCCGTGGGTATGCACGTTGATGAATCCGGGCTCTGAATACCAACATCGTGGTATGTCTACCCGCTGGTATGCGCGGTAATCGATCCGGCTCCAGGTTCAACGCTCTTGATCCAGGTTTGGGTATGGTGACCTTTCAGCACTACGCTACAACAAGGGAGGCGAAGGTTCAGTGGTAGAGTGTTCGCTTGCCGTGTGGGCGAACCGAGAGTTTGATTCCCAGCCGATGCACTAGACAACCAGGGGCAGGACTCATCAGTCTTTGGCGGACGTAAAGAAATCCGGAGATACCCACAAGTATCGTCGAGTATCCTCCACCTGCCAGTATACCCCGCAACTGGGTGAGTAAGGTATATGAGAGTGTCACCGGGGAACGTGACATTCTTTATAACTTGCGGGACCAAGTGGGCTACTTTGGCACGTGACTGGGGCGGCGCATAAGCATTAATTACCACCAGTCGACAAATCGACTACCATGAAGACAACATTTGATGTGCCTAATATTGAATCTGGGATCCATCCTAGTCGGAGAGTGTGGGGAATCGCGAAAAAAGTAAAACAAACGAAAACGGTGTGGCCTCGGTCGGCCAGTAAATGGCAAAGAAAGGTTCTCTCCTAAGTCAGTTCACGGTGCTGTCTCGGTGAACTAATCTGCTCTACAACAGTTAGGCGTAACTCTTGTTCTGGGTGGATGCGCGGTGGCGTAGTCAGAGGAGGCATCGACTGTCGCGAGCACCGGATTCCAGGTTCTTGGTTCGTATTCCCAGCCCGGCCGATCAAGCCTTGCATCGCTCAGGAGTCCATGAATGTTCCAGACTTGTCTGGAAACGACTATCCACTGATATGATCATTGGTCTGCCACCGCGGGCATCGTATTGACGAAATATGCATTCAAATCCCCTCCACGACATCCCGTAGAAGTAGAATGCGTGGCGCATCCCAAAAGGGATTGAGTAACGCCAACCTTTATCAATTATTTCTCCTCTACATAAAGGATAAATGACAAAGGACGGCGCTACTCTATTCCTTTTAGAATGCGCCGCGCCTTTTTGACTCTAGGGGATGTCGCGGAGGCGATTTGAACGCGTATTTGGCCTATACAATGACTTACGGTGGCCAGCCGATGGACAAGTCGGTACTTTATCGTTCCTAGACAAGTGTGGCACCAATGCAGCGACGTTGGAGGAATGGATAGGTCGGCTGGAGCGAGGGGAAATCTGAACCAAGAACCTGGAATCGGGAGCATGCAACAGCCGGCGCCTCCCCCGACTGCACTACCACACGCATACCCTCTAATTCTGGGTAGTTTTGATATTCCCATTCCGTCTTGTTCCAGAGATATGATCCAGGGCTTCAAAATATAAAAACAAAGCAGTTTCTTCTAGTAATTTCTGAAGAGGAGAACAGCAATTGTGATGTTGAAGCATGGTGATTTGCAAGGTTAGTCGGCATAACTGCAGCTACTGGACGACGGAAAACGCTAAAAGAAGCACAGCACAGGTTAATCTGGCCAAGTAGTAACAGGATTGTAATAAGCGTTTAGCCCATGCACAATCAATCGAGTCAGAAATGCAAAGTTTCAGGCGGGGGCGTGGCGCAATCTTTACTGTTTGCACAGCACGGAAAGCTCGTTACCATGTGCTTTCATGTGAGTCTCAAAAATCTTTAGAAGCTTCACTAAAAGCAATGTTAGCTCCTCTCCAATAGCACCTGCATTTTTCGAAAGCCGCAGTGTTTTTAAGTTTCAAATCCTGAAAGAAGCTCCAATCAATCGAAACGGGCACTTGGTGAATAAATTATAACAAGTATTCAAGCGAAACACAATCAATCGAGTGTAAAATGCAAGAATTCAGGTGAGTGTATGGCGCATTCTATACCGCTCACATATCAGAAAATTTCTATTTTTTCAGCTTTCATATGAGTCCTTAACTTCTTCAGCTCCCCTAGCTTCTTCAGTGTATATGTAGAAACGTCTGTTTCTATAGGTGCACCCATGCTCCTATAAGAGACGGATAAGAATAGACGTCGACGTTAGTCACTCCCTTTGCGGAATGCGCGACGCATTCTACTTCTACGGGATGTCATGGAGCCAATTTGTTCGCATAGACGAAGACCTGCGGTGGCCACTGGTCAAAATCAGAAAACAGAAAACATAAAATTTCAAAATTATCAGACGACCTAATTAATCTACCCAAAGCCTTTTTCCGGTAGCAAATGCTTTTGTATGACTAGAAATTTGGTCAAGGACAAGCATTTTAACTTGTAGGCGTTTATAAAAATTTCTAGCACACTCACAATTCAATACAATCAGCGAATTGTAAACCTTGGCTCAAAGATCATAGGATGCTCGTCATTTGAAGTATGCAACATTACTCATCAGCTCCATTTCACAGCTAACGTCCTAACGATTACATCAACAATCGCAATACTACGAGTGTTTCTGTGAAAAATAAATTCTTTGGTTATTCCAGGTTAGGGCTAGAAATGAGACACAGACACACGCACATCGAAGTATCGTGGGAGTACAAGCTACCGATGTGCCTTACGTTCATCGACCTGAAGAAGGCATTCGATTCCGTCGAGACTGAAGCGGTCATCAACGCCCCGCTCACTCAGGGCGTTCCTACTCAGTACATCAGAGTTCTCCGAGAGCTGTACAGTGGATTCACGATTTCACACGCCTTTTTTCGACCACAGAAGACTAACTGAGATTAACTATGGTTTCGGACTCCCCACACGGAACTCTACATCCTGTAAAAATTCCGTCGCAAAAGCTCACCGTAAGTTTGGAGGCTCTCCTTGTTAGGCCATTTAGCCTTTACTGATGATATAAGGGAACACCGCTTAGGCTTTGCTTCCACCTATTGCTCTCTACGATCGCCAATTCTGAACAAGGCTTTCTGTTGTTTTAAGGTACACATCTCTATTGGTAAGTGTCATTGGTAAGTACTTCACTGCTGATTTATTTAGACAACAAGTGCGAGACACGCCTGTCGGCGTGTCTCGCACTTGCGCGCTTCGCGCGACCTTATAGAGTCACTAAGCCAAGATCACTCACTTCAAGCAGCTGCTCTGCTTGTGCAGCCTTCTCGGCACCTTAGCAGTGAAAAGAGGTATTTGAAAACCTTAGCAATTTCGAACCTTGGTCTACCTTCTTTAAGATCAGGTGAGTAGTTCTTCGATATGAAGCCGTCCAGCTCTCCCTCCCTCCATCCTCAGCATCTCTTCAACGTCGGCACTATCCTCAGACAGTTCAGAAACGTAATTCATTTGCGTTAATCAGTGCTTTCGTCCTCAGACTGGTCAGGTCAGGCAATCGATAATATCGATCGATACTGGCCTCCACATTGAAACTTTCCACTCGATGTGGAGCACTCCTTCGGCCATAATACCCGCGTGTCCCCCCCCCCCCCTCTCCACCCTGATCGGTTAAATCTGGGAGAAAACCACCGGCGTGTCTCCCACCCCTCCCCACCCTGATCAGTTAAAACTGGGAGAAATCTGGGAGAAAGCCACCGGTCAGGACCTCGATTAGCCCCAGGGCTGAAGTTTCGTGCCGCTTGAACGACATCCGCAAAAAATCGATAATTTGATCGACATCGATCGATGGTGATCTACACTTCAAAAACGAACATCACAATCATGTTCAGCGACCTCGATTACCCCAGGGCTGAAGTTGGCGACGTGTTCGCACGTCTACGGCTCGCCATGCACGGTCGCCGGCGTGTTCGGCACGTCTACCGAGTCGCCAGGCACGTTTGGCGACGTGTTCAGCTCGTCCACTGAGTCGCCAGGCACGTAGAACGCGTCTTGGTTTTTCCGCTATTTTCTTGCCTTAATTTGTGCCCCGTAATTTCCCCTATTTTATGACTCATCGCGTCGATCGATTGTGTGACTCATCGCTTAGCGGATTATTATATAGTATGATGATTGTCTCATAAAATAGCATCCATTTAAGTGTTTATTTAATTCCGACTTCATGTTTCCGAGATTCATGAAATAAAATACCATCACATGAAAATTGCGCATTTCTGCCGTCACGAAAAATGGCGTGAATTCTTCAGTTTTTTACAGCTGTCTTACGTATTTCATATGTATTTAACACTACATGTCATTCTCTCAAAACCTAAAGTCGCGACGTATAAAACATAAATAATTGCAGGAATCTTCGTCACTAGAGGTTGAGGAGAGGTCAAAGAAAATCTTCGCCCAAACTTTGCCCAGGGGGCTATTCAGGGTGTTGATCATGAATCTGGCATCCGTATTTGAAATTCCGGCCGACTAAGGTAGGTACGGGTGACTAAGGCTGTCCAGATCATATTCTCCGACTTCGTCTAAACTTCGCCAGGGGGATTATTTGGGGTGCTGATCACGAATCTGACATCCGCGCTTCGTATTACGCAGGAGTACGGTAGGTACGGGTGACTAAGGTCATGGCATCCAAAAGTTAAGATACTTCTTCAGATATTCTAAAGCGTTCCTTACCCTAGCTACCGTACTCCAGCATAATAACAAAAGCGGATGCCAAATTCCTGATCAGCACCCCAAGTAACCCCTCTATGTGAAGCTTGGGCGAGCTCGGTGATATGACATCGACAGCCTTAGTCACTCGTACCCACCGTAACCTACCGTAATCGAAATTTCCAAAATCAGATTCGTGATCAGCATCCCAAATAATCCACTCGGACGAAGTTTAGGCGAATTTTTTTTCTCGACCTCTCTTCGACCTGAAGACTTATTGTACTTTCAGGACCGGAGTCCTGAAAGTGCAATAGTGCTGTTTATTCAACACACTTAAACGGCAGGAACTACCCGGGTCCGATCAAATATTGAAGAAGTAATCATATCGCGACTTTCTCGCGATCATAGGACGATTTCGTGAGATATTGTGAGGAATTTTCGCTTAGAGCTTTATCAGATTGGGAGCTATGCAAACAAAAAACTCCTTATAAAAGGGTCATATGGGAAATTCACATGGCGCTCTTTTCATGTTCCATTTTTTCTATTCTTCATTCTCTTGTAGGATGTTATTAACACGCTCTATTGTGTATTCTATTTGTGAAAAATACAGTTCTGGTTTAGTTACCCAAGTTTGGGGTAAATGGTGTCGAACAACTAGTGTATGTTTGTACCGAAGGACATATTCTAAACCACCGACACTTTGGCACTCTAGCTTAAATCATTCTAACATTCAGTCGAGAGCAAACAGCTTGCTAACGAAGAGCAATCGCTTTTCCATGCAGAGAACATGAATTTTCGCCACAAGTACCGGCACCATATAAGGCTGTCAATGCTTAACACTTCTTTACTAACAACCAATATGTAATGTCCTAAAGATGCATGACGTATAGAAAGCAGGGATATAAATAAATACAGAACCTAGTTAAAAGTTCCACCGACAAGACTTCGGTCGAAAAAAAAATTCGCTTAAACTTTGTCTAGGGGGGGGGGGGGTTATTGGAGGTGCTGATCACGAATCTGGCATCCGTTTTTCGTTTTACGCTGGAGTACGGTAGGTTACGGAAGGTACGGGTGAATAAGGTAATGGTCACCGATTTTGCGCTCAAACTACTCCGGCGTAAAACGAAAAACGGATATCAGATTCGTGATTAGCACCCCAAATACCCCCCTAGACAAAGTTTCAGCGAAAAAATTTCAACCGAACTCGTGTCGGTGGCGTCGGAACTTTCAACTAGTGCCTGAATAAAAACAAATACGGATGTAGTCGAGCCGCCAAGTAGAAGAGATTCGTTCGACAGCGCGGGAATTTCGGTCACCCGACCCTTCCTCCTCTGTAGGTCAACCATCGGTAGACCTATCGGTATCCGCCTGTTGAGCGTAACATACATACATTGTCCTACGGAACATTCACATACCTGTCTCCCAGTATCTGGGGCATCGACTTGTATAGATTCCTCCATTCATCCCCTTCATCAGCACCATACATCTATTTATGTACGTTATGACGAGCGCGATGACCATCTGTGCCTACTCGGGAATGCGCATCGCATTTCCGATGTGGGAACGCATGGGCCGCGCCGTCAGCCAGCGGCTCCCATTCATTCCCACCCACTCTCCACGTGCACGCCATTCAAAGATGAAAAACTCCGACACTCGCACACTAGCGCACAAACAAGCAGTTCCGTCTGGAAATTCGAACTTCTGAACCTTGAACTCATGGCAAACCTCCGTTCCAGAGGAATGGACAAGTAAGACGCGTCGAGGCTGGGGATCCTGCTTTCAAGGGTTCGATCTCATCTAACTAACTACTAGTGCTGAAATCCTTCAGAAACCGTTTACTTTGGGCATGGAACGTCCATTAAAGCATATCAGTGGCCAACTACACGTATATAAAGCGTCTACAGAATGCTTCGTAGAAGTAAAATGCACGGCGTATTCCACAGTCGGACTGACTAACGCCAAACCTTATCCATGCCTCGATTTATATATTAGGGTGTCCAGAAGGTATCTGCAGAAATACGACAATTTTTTAAAAATAACACAATTTTTATCAGCATTTTATTAATCAACCAAATAATCTCGATCGACATCGACTACTCTCCGCCAACGTTCCACAAGACTTCGAATTCTTCTGGCGTAGAAATCCGGCGACTTGGAGGCGAAAAAAGCTCGGAGGTCATTTTCGAGGTGGTCACGATCTTCATAGCGCTTCCCGTCCAGATGATGCTCAAGTGATCGAAAACGGTGGTAGTCACTTGGGGCCAGATTTGGGCTGTACGGTGGATGCGGCAGAACTTCCCATGCGAGTTCCAGAATTCTCTGAGAGGTCGTCTTCGCGATGTGTGGCCGCGCGTTGACGTGCAGCGGGCGAACTTTGTCGAGCCTGGGCTCTTCCTTGCGCATCTTGTCGGCCAGTCTCTGCAGTTGGGTAGCGCAGACCTCGGCAGTGACAGTCGTGCTATCAGGCAGCAGCTCGAAGTGGTAGATCCCATAAACTCCCCATCAGACGCTCAGCATGCCTTTCCTCGCATGCATTTCACCCTTCACGAAAGATTTCGGCACTTCATCGCGTTGGCGCCGCGCACGTTTACGAGCGTGGTTGAAGTAGAGGACCCATTGTTCGTCTCCTGTGACGATGGTGTCCAGCCAGTTGAAGCTGCGACTTCAGGAGAGCAGCTGAGTGCATAAGTCCAGACGTCTTCGCCGGTTGTCGTCGGTCAGTTCGTGTGGGAGCCACTGACCGAGCTTCTTCCCCATTCCAAGAGATCGCAGTCCATTGTCCACGGTGGATCGGGAACAGCCAAGAGCAGCAGCAAAACGACGCACACCTTCACATGGATGCTGCTCGGCCAGCTTCCTCAGTTCATCCAAAGACATCGTTGTCGGTCGACCAGAGCGAGGCTCATCTTCGAGACTCCTGTTGCCGCTGCTGAAGCGCTCGAACCAGCTATACACAGACCGTACAGAAGGAGCTTCAGAGCCGAATACACGACACAAGTTTCGATAGGCTTCCGCAGCGGAGTGCCCAGATTCCAACTCGTCAAGAAGTAGGTGTCTAATGTGGGTAGACAGTTCGGCCATCGTACAGTGAAATAGGCAAGGAATGCTGGATATGCTTGCAGATACAGCAGGATAGTGTCTTTATATAGCACTTATGTTGAAATCTTCAGAACATTCTTGAGAAAATCTGGAACATTGCGAAGTTTTCTGCAGATACTTTCTGGACACCCTAATAGCAGTTAACAAGACGACAACTGAAGAAAGACAGCACCGAAGAAGAGCTCAAGCGGCAGAAGCCATACACATGGTGGTCGTCGTAGTAACAGCTGGCTCGACCCTTTGAAACAATCGGCTTTTCAGACGCGATCGAACCAGGCCCTCTATTCGTGTTGGTGTCCATGCCCTATGTCACTGCCAATAACAATCCTGCCAGACTTCTGACGCCAGAGAACGAACGATACGACCGGAAGTTTTGGAATTTTACAAAAAAAATCATTTTTCATCTTTATCTTAATTTTTAGATGAGCAGGTGATGCCCACACGAGTCACAGCAAAATCAAAACGCGAAACAAAACACTAGAAAGCTCACCGAAAGCAGAACAAAGGAAAAATAATGGTTTAGAGCTTAGGCTAACGTTTATGTTTATGTGTATTCTAGCCAATAATCATAATAGACACGGTTAGAAACAAGAAAAAGAAAGTCCATGATTGGCCATAGAGCAACGTGAACAAAAAACGTTGAAGAAAAATGGAAAAATAAAATTGAGTAGTATAGAAAAAAGATTACGTCACAAACTTCAAATTTACTGAAGACACTGGCGCTACGACCTACTAAGCAGCGAAGTGCAGAAAGGCAGGAATCATTAGCGCATCAAAAAGGGAACGCGTCATGCACTCGCCTACCTGGTTACCGATTTTCACTTAATTGTTGGTGTGAAATGCTGCTCATTTAAAACAGCAAAGAGGAGGAAAAAAGGGCTTTTTGGATCTGTCCTAGTCCGGGGACTCCACATGACTAAAAACCAGGCAACAAAATGAATTAATACTTACCGAGCGGCTTCTAGAGAACGAAACCTAGCCTAAAAGAAACCGAAAACGAGGGAACAAACGAAAAAATAAAAAATCGCCGCGGTTTACAACCGTCTCGGCGGGCAAAGAGCGACGGAATGGAGTCATGCCGCGTGCTGACCGCTGCTTGACATGTTATAACCAGGATCTAACATGGTGAGGAGGGTACACAACTTTGCCTTCTTACAACCGTAACCGTAAATGCAATTTATTCGTTTTTTCTTTGTGAATTTTTCTGATTTAGGTCCTGTGTTGTTCTGTAGGAGCCGCTCTGTAAGTCTTGAATGAATTTGTCACATATAATACTTTTTCGTTATGCGCCCCCCCCCCGGACTAGGATAGGTCTGGCTTTTTCCACAATCGCCTTCAACGTGCCGTTGTTAAATATGTAATCCTGCCTCAAAACAGAACTTTCGCTATCAATCAAATGAAAATCGCGACATCCTGAACGAGTGCATGACGCAATGCTATTTTTGAGCACTAAAAAATATGGCCTTCCTGCACTTCAAGATAAACGTCAAATCATCATTTTCCTTCCAAAAATAAGTATTTATAAAATTACAAACGCTTGTCCACTTATTGAGGCAGATGAATTGAAAACTTCAAAAAAATGCCATACTAAATTTTTCAAGAACAAAAAATTATTCTAGATCTTTTTTCGAACAGTCTCTATTTTAATGAGGAAGAAGCTCGTTTCAATTTGGAAGTTTTTGGATTTCAAAAGCGTCGTACTTGCTTAGAATTGTCCTAATCGAATTGAAAAGCGTCGAGATTGATTTCAAAGGTGTCAGTTTTAACGTGAAAATAGTATTTATCTACTTATTCTACGTTAACTAAATAACGTGCCATAAACAAAACACACTATTAACGCATAATAATTATAGTATCACTAAAATAAGTACACAGCCACCGGATCTGTCCTAATCGGGGGGGGGGGGGCACATAACTAAGAGTATGTAGCAAAAAAGGGGCGCGTGTAGCGCAGTCGGAGGAGGCGCGACTGTCGCGTGCACCCGATACCAGGTTCCTGGTTCGGATTTCCCGCCCAGGCCAACAAAGCCTTCCATCCCTCCGGGGTCGGTGAATTGGTACCAGACTTGTCTGGGAAGGATAAAGCGCTGACTTGTTCATCGGCTGGCCACCGCAAGTCATTGTATGGCCGAATACGCATTCATGTCGCCTCCACGACATCCCGTAGAAGTAGAATGCGCTGGCGCATCCCAGAAGGGATTGAGCAACGCCGTCCTTTATCCTTTATCCTTTATGTAACAAAATGAATTGAGACCTATCGAGCGGCTACTAGGGAACGAGATGGAACCAAAACTAAGCCAAAAACGAGCCCAAGTGACATTAGGGCAGGGTCGGCGACAGTCCTCAGGGTACCATATCATGTTGCTCCTCCCACACCCCTGTTTCCGTATCTGTATTCTCCTGTGAATTGTTTAGTATTGTCTTCATACACAGTGCTTAATTCGAAGTGCCGCGTTTTTCAGCTGTCATGTCTTCCTTGTTGTGCTTTGGACGCTTTCATTTGTTTCTGTGAATGACAGATACTTGCCAACTTTAATCGGGTATCAGAGACTTCGACTTCAGGTCTTCATGCATCATCTCTTTTTGTTTAACTATTGCTTACCTGTCTGCTGCTGCATTTTGACAAGCTTGAAATTAAAAAACGGACAGCAAACAAAATAAAAAATAAAAAATAGCCGCGGTTCTACAACCGTCTCGGCGGGCAAAGAGCGACGGAATGGAGACATGCCGCGTGCTGACCGCCGCCTGACATGTTAGAACCAGGATCTGACATGGGGAGGAAAGCGCATACAGCCGCATGCCGCGTGCTGACCGCCGCCTGACATGTTATAACCAGGATCTGACATGGGGAGGAAGGCGCATACAGCCGCATGCCGCGTGCTGACCGCCGCCTGACATGTTATAACCAGGATCTAACATGGTGAGAGGGCACATAAAAACCGCGGTGATTTTTCGTTTCTCCCTCAAGAATTTTTTTAGTTTAGGTCCTACTTTGTTCTGTAGGAGCCGCTCGGTAAGTCTCAATTGGATTTGTTACATACTTTTTAGTTAAGTGGTCTCCCAGACTAAGATAGATCTCAAACATCTACCTAAATTCCTACGGTAATTGGGTGGATTCGTCAGCGATTAAGTATCAGCAGATGTTTTTCCTTCCTTTCTCTGTTCTTTTTCCTAATATAGCTTCCTTATGTACATGTATATCCCCATATGATTCCCCTTCAAAGGTCAACTGCAGAAAAATCAAATCAATAAAATCAATCGATGACGGCTGTCTATGGCCGTCGATGTTGTTTACCCGTTGTGAAGCCTGTCAATCAACCATCAGCGCAGATCGATGGCTTCACTCCAGATATTAAGCCAGCTTAGATGCTCGTAGACCTGGTCGAACGGAAAGGCGCCAGTTTTTTGCATTTCGTGGCGCATTTTGCAACAATTTCAAGGAAACTGTGTCCCGTGATGCTTTTGGAACGAACTGAGAAGCGTCGGGCCCTGCTGCCTTTCCGAGTTTCATCTTCCCTATGGCCTTGCGAACCTCTTCTTGCGTCCAGGGTGGGATGGGTCCTTCCGTTGGTTGTTCTTGCTCGGTCCCCCGACGAGGGAACTCCTCATTCAGGAGTTCCTTGAAGTACTCCTCCCATCTCTCTCTGACCTCGACCGGCTTCCGTAGTACCCTACCGTCAGCACTCTTCACAGCCTTCACTACTCGAATGTCGAGGCTAGCTCTATGACGTGCCTTGGCTAGACGTATGGCGAACTTCTCTCCCTCTGGCCCGTTTAGTTTCTCGTACAGGGCATCCATTTCCGCGTTCTTTGCCTTCGCTACAGCCGTTTTTGCCAGCCTCTTCAGCTTCCTGTAGGCTGTGAGATGCTCGGGTGCCCTCGTCTTCTGCCACAGCTTGTAGGCCTCCTTCTTCCCCTTCACCGCAACCTACATCTCTTCGTTCCAGAACCATGCCGATTTATCTCCTCTGGTTCCTCCCTTTGTTTCTCCCAGGGTTTCCTTGGTACATCTCAGGATTGTTTGGGCTACCCTCCTCCAGGTCTCATTCACGGGACCAGCTGGATCTGGAAGGCCTGCTTCGAGCACTGCTCTTCGCAGCTCGTTCCGCTCTGAACCCCGCGGTCTCCACCAACGGATCCTGGATTCCGTGCTCACTTTGGGCCTAATGGATAGAGGTATGCTAACGTCGGCTACCAAGGGTCTATGCTGTGATGCCACGTCTTCTCCCGGAACGACCTTCACATCCCGGACCGTTTTCAGGGCAGGCCTTCGAACCAGGATGTGGTCGACTTCCGTCCTTCTTCCTCCGCTAGCATAGATCACCTTCTGGCTCTCAAAGTAATGAGAAACTAAACAATGTGCGTGGGGAGGCCACCAGCTTCTTCCCACGTCATTCGAGCCGAAATTGGTGACACCGCTTGCATTCCACCCCTGTCGCGTGCCAGAGTGACCGAACAAGTCTGACCATCTGTCACGACGGGCATTAAAAGCGCTGGGTTTTTACGGAAAATTCTGACCAACACACTCGTCCTGATATTTTCCTCAATATGTCACGGAGTCCAACGGTCCAGGCCTTATAGATCAATTTCACATCGAATTAGACATTTTTCAAATCAAATTCGGCACCTTCCCAAAAAGTGAACTCTTGCAAATCGAAATGACCTTCAGGCAGGTTAAACTACAAACTCACTAAAAAGGTTAGAATACATTTTAAAAGGAAAATTTGGTATAACTTGGGTAGAAAACGCATATCCCAACCTTGTTGTGTTATACAAGCAGCTCTTACACAATCAATGGGATAGAAGTAGCAGCGAGACAGTCGAGTGCATGGCGCGACCTGCTCCTATGCTACATGACAGTGACAGCTGCTTTGCTGCGCTTTAAAACAAAACTTCCTCGAAAAATGAGAAATTTTATAAAACTATTACATGTGTAGGAGCAGATGAAGAGAAAGTTGTACCAACACGTGAAACAAGCATAACATGCTAATATTGATTATGTCACGTCGCCTAATCGATATTGGTAATTCTCATTATGAAGCGCCCAGCGGCGACGATTATAGTATAAACGGGAGTCTAAGGACCCGTTTATACTCCGACGCCGAGCGACGCGACGCCGCGCATAGTGGCCACATTGATCGAGCGACGCGATCGATCAATATGGCCACTGTACATACCATCGCGTCGCTCGGCGTCGAAGTATAAACGGGGCCTAACTCCAATAAATACCAGCGTTTTTCTCACAAGCATTTGAGTTCTAGGAAAAGCCTTCTTTTTTCACATCAGGAAATGCTTTATGATAGAAACCTTCATTTTACGCAACAATCTGCTTCTCATAAAATGTATACGCGCGTTACACAAAAATATTACACAAAATACGGTGTCAGTTAGTTATACTATAAAAGAGCATAGATAAGTAACAGGAATACAACTCAACGCATATCCTACAGAAACTTTCCAACGGCAGACAACATATCTCTTCACATTTTGGCAGAATCGCGAAGGAACGAAACAGACGAAAGAACTACGACAACTACTATATGCGCCTGTTCATACTCGGCGCGACACGGGGCAGCGAATCGATTAGCGTCGAGCACTCGTCGCGCGACAAAAAATCGATACGCGCGCCAGTGTCGCGGAGTATGAACAGGTCTTATTCCCACTGGACACAGTAGCAGCACACACCAACACATACACACTCTGGCAGCGCGCGATTCTTGACAGTGGAACGTAAGACAGACATGCGGCGAAATCGGAACAGAAACAGAAGCCAATACAACAGCAGAATCATTCGGTCACTTGTACTTCAACACGACGACGGAACCACACTTCTTTTCTTTTCGAAATTCCCCTCACCACAATGAAACAACAACGGAAACACTCCTACTATAGCTCTATAAACTGACAGGTCTGTCCATTCACAGTCACATCCGTTATCGTGATGCTGCCGTGGTACTGAAACGGCTCTGTCGGACGCTCGGGATTCGTCCACGAAATCTGAAACGGCGCCGGTATGAGATATGAAAATCGGACGGACTGTCCCCATCTTTGCGTGACACAGTAGCCATTTTCATCGCCCGCAGGGCTTCTACTGTCTTCATACTTTTATAGCATCGGTCGAAATTCATTCACCAAATGATATCACTACCCTAACACGAATGTCGTCCAACGGCCATTAATTTTGCGCCGACAAACAGACAGACGAGTAGAGGCTAGCGTCCAACGGCCATTAATTTCGCGCCGACGAATTCATGACTATCGGTCAAAACTTATTCTTCAATCGCTATCGTTTCCTTTCCGCGAAATTCGCCTAACGGTCGTTAATTTTGCACTGACGAACAGACAGACAATTGAAAAACCAGCTTCTCGTGTTTCATGACTATCCTTTGAAATTGATACGTCGGTCAATATCGCTCTCTTCCCACGAAATTCGCCCAGCGGCCATTAATTTGGCGCTGACGAACATACAGACAAGTGGAGGAATCACCTTTTCCATGTTTCATGGCTATCGATCGAAAGTGATTTGTCAATGAATATCGCCCTCTTCCCACAAAATTCGTAGAGCGGCCATTAATTTTGTGCCGTCAAGCAGAGAGACAAGGGGAGGAATTGGATTTTCACGTTTTAAGACTATCAGACAAAAAGCTTCGGTGAATCACTATCGTTTCCTTCCCACGAAATTCGTCCAGCAGCCATTAATTTCGCGCCGACGAACAGGCAGACAAGTGGAGAAACCAGCTTTTCACATTTCATGACTGTCCTTTGAAATTGATGCACGAAATTCGTCCACAGGCCATTCATTTAGCGCCGACAAGCACACAGACAAGGAGAGGAATTGGCTTTTTTTGGGTCTCATGATTATCTGTAAAAACTGACTCGTCAATAAATATCGCCTTCTTCCCAGAAAATTCGGGGAGCGGCCATTAATTTTGCGACGACATACAGACAGACAAGGGGAGGAATTGTATTTTGCCGCTTTAAAACTATCAGTCAAAAGTGCTTCGTCAATCAATATCGCTACCTTCTCGCCAAATTCATCCAGCGGCCATTAATCTTGCGCCACCGAACAGACATACAATACCCACCATAAGGATTGGAAAAAGGACGCGGCAGGCGCGTTTTCCGCGTTCTTTCTGTTCTTTTGCTGTAGCCCTCTTGATCTTCATCCTATTTGAAAAACTCGCACACCGTTGTGATCTCCTCGACGAGATCTACCCACCGCCCTAAAAATATTTTTCGCTATTTCACTTTTGACCTCCATTTTTTCGAAATCGCCGGGGGATACTCATTAGCGAGGGACGTCTCCACTAATTGCGCCCAAAGGACATTTCAGTGCTCGGATTCAAAGCAAGCGCAGTTGACAGTAGCGCCTGTTTAGGGAAGATTCTGTAGATTCCAAGCTTAGAAGACCGCAGATATATTGTTCTACTCTGTATTATTTTTTTATTCTTCAATTTTTCCAATTTTTACTAACTTCTACCAAATTACCAAATTTTTGCTTTATCTACCGATCACTGTCAAAAATTGTCTTCATATAGTCACATCAAGGAAGAGAATGCAAAATAGATAAAAATATTCCTAATTGGGACGCTCCATACATATTGCTTCGTGAGGAGACTTGGACTTTACTCTTGGTCTATACAGTGAATTGCCGTTATGGATAAGCTAGTGTTTCGTCCTTGCTAGACAAGGCTAAGATACCGATAAGGGGACTTCGGAGGATTGAAGGTTTAGTTTAGTATCTATCGACTTTGCCTGGACGGCGTCCAGCCCGAGAACCTCGGCTCTGCAGCATGCGACAGCCGCCGATTGTGCTACCACCAGCACAGGGAATAGCTAATTTTGTACTATTGAAAATTCACTTGTTGCTCTATCGACTTAGAAAAAGTATCGAATCCTGAGAAATGTCCAGATTTCGCATCCCTAAACCGTCCTCGATTCTTCCACAACAATGAGTTTTCTGTGTAGCAAGTACTGTAACTTTTTTAAGAAGGTAGTTAATGAGCTAGAACTTGTTCTCAACTCTAAGGTACGTAGATCAACTGCAGATGGGCCAATTTTAACTTGAAAGAAAGAAAAATTTTGCTAGCCACAACTCCACTGCACCTCACTTTCAGCGGCGAATTTTCTCTGCATTACATGCGCTATATCTTCTGTGAAAAAGGGTATTGTAGTGTGGAACTTTTTCTGTACTTGGTGGACATTCCAAACATCGAAACACAGATCGAAAGAAGATATGGGAAAATTCAAGGTGAAGCGGCAACGTCATCTATCTGGCCACAAATCCACTGCGCTCCACCTTCAGCAATGGATTTCCCAATGTTTAGCGTACTGCAACTTTCTAAAGAGAGAAGCCAGTAGGCTAAAAAATTTTCTGTGCAAAATAGGCTTGAGTGGCTCTGAAACAATTGAAAAGGAGGTAACCAGGTTCACTCAAATAGTGGCTTTGGGTGTCTAAACTTGGAAAAAACTTCGATTTTTTAACCTCATTTTGTTTTCAAAACCAAGGTCATCACGAATGTAAGTTCCTAAAATGCTCACGGCAACACGTCTCGCCGTTGGAAGCGCTTTCTAACAACATAATTTTATCAAAATTCAAGAGGTCCGACATTTTGGGCGTTTTCTGTAGAGGTCGAGTTCTGAGCAGCGTTCGGGTCGACCTGGGCTCTGCGTTCATCGCCCGCGCCTCCTCGCACCTAGGTGCAAGAGCCAGCGGTACTGTGTCATTCATAGGGAACGACACACTACCATTAGGCTAATGATACTATCGATTCGCCTTGAGTTCACGTTTGCTTATTTCGCAATACTTTTTCATAGAAACAATTTGTTGCAATTTTTTTTCTTT
Organism: Heligmosomoides polygyrus polygyrus; assembly: GCA_947396885.1. NCBI lineage: Eukaryota > Metazoa > Nematoda > Chromadorea > Rhabditida > Heligmosomidae > Heligmosomoides > Heligmosomoides polygyrus. Next base: position 4,055,917 of record OX377203.1, read on the forward strand.
TGAAAAAGCATCGTGTACAATCTGCCAAATTCACCCATTTTCATGTGCGGTCCTATGCCAGTCCATTGGAAGGCGCGATCCACCTTCACCATTCATGAAAGGTCCTTCGTCTGGACTTCCTGTGCGGACTAATGAACCCTTCCATCCTTCAGGGGTCGATGAATTGGGGCGAGACTGGTCTGGGAATGATGAAACACAGACGTTGGCATCGATCGTCTATCAGAAGTCATTGTGTAGGTGAAATGGTCACTCGGATTGCCTCTATAACATTATCTGGGAACAGAATGCGTGGCGCATCCCAAATGGGATTTATTAACGCCTTCCTTTGTTCCTTATTGTGATTAAAACGAAAGCTTTTGTAAAGCTTCGGGAAGTCGGAAAATTTGGATCGGAGGCGCGGGCAATCATCCATTTTTCATTGCGAAGCTTCGTAAAGATGGCAAACACACTATTGCATTAATCACCGTGAGATGCTCAATGAAGGCATGGCGCAATCACGACTAGTACAGCCTGAGGTTTTCTTTTTTTCGTTTTGTCGCTCTTGAAAGCAAGCTACATATTTTAAATCGAAACGATGTAAGTTAGTAGTTTTTCACGGAGTTATACAGAACAACAGCTCACCTCAGTAAATAACCTAGGCTCATTTTATCATCCCATATTATAATTCTTAATTTAAAAAAATATTGTCGAGGGGAAACCCGTGAAGGCGGCTGCACCCGTTAGAAGTTGCTGGGATTGTAGAGCTCGTTGTGAAGCAATTAAACAAAGCAGGGTGTCATGTAAATGCTTGGATGGGGAACTAACGGGAACCCCGAGCATTGTCGACTAATCCTTCATTCCACAACTGTACGCGAAAGGCCTATATAGGGTAAAGGATCAAGGGCGGCGTTAGTTAATTCCATTGTGAGATGCGCCACGCATTCTACTTCTGCGGAAGGCCATTTGAGTGCGTGTTTGGTCTATAAAATAAACTTCGATGGTGAGCCGAGGGACAAGTCAGTGTTTTATCCTTCCCAGACATTTCTGGTACCAATTCATCAATCCAAGGCTTGGAAGGCTTCGACGGTTTGGGTTCTTCCTTTAAGAAACAATAATAGGGACTGTTCCTTTAAGAAATAGTCATGGTGAAGTTTCCACAACAACGTACGTAGATCGTGATTGTTGCATGCGCCCGATACCAGGTTCCTGGTTCGGATTTCCCGCCCAGGCCAACCAAGCCTTCCATCCCTCCGGGGTCGGTGAATTGGCACCAGACTTGTCTGGACCGTCTGGATTTCAATGCGTATTCGGCCATACAATGGCTTGCGGTGTCCAGCCGATGAACAAGTCAGCTGGCCACCGACTTACGGTGGCCAGCTGACTTGTTCATCGGCTGGCCACCGCAAGCCATTGTATGACCAAATACGCACTAAATCGCCCCCACGACATCCCGTAGAAGTCGAATGCGTGGCACATCCCGGAACGGGTTGAATAACGCCGTCCTTTAGCCTTTTATTTTAAATAAATGTATGGTGTCTTTTTTCTCCGCCTGATTAACGCCGCTTGGTTCAAGTTGCAGTTTTTGATTGCTGGAAACAATTTTGCTTGTTGCGTGCACCTGATACCAGTTTCCTTAGTTCGGACTCCCTGCCCAGGCCAACTAAGCCTTCCATCCCTTCGGGGTCGATAGATAGGTACTAAACTTTTCTGGTAAGGGAAAACATTGACTACTCCATCGGCTGGCTAAGCAAGTCATTGTTTAGGTCAAATGTGCATTCAAATTGCATCTACGATATCCCGTAGAATTAGATTGCTTGGCGCACCCCTTAAGGATTTGACTAACACCGTTTTTTACCCTTTTATCCTTACTTCTGTGCTTGTCAGGCAGCTCTAGGATATCGTATACTTGTGCTTCAAGTGGATTGGGATTTGTGTTTAGAAACTGAAAGATATCAATGTTAGTAAAGGTCACAAGCATCTAATTTGTACACCTCTCCTATACTAAAGTTGCTCAGTAGTCCAGACGACCCTATTCGTTTGAGTGATACATATAAAAGATGAAGGATAAAGAACGGCTTTACTCAATTTCTTCTGGGATGCGTCGTGCATTGTAATTTTACAGGATGTCATGGAGACGATGTGAATGCGTATTTGGTCATACAATGCGGCGGCCAGCCGATGAACAAATTAGCGCTTCATCCTTCCCAGACAAGTATGGTAACAATTCACAGACTCTGGAGGGATGGAAAGTTTGGTTGATCTGAGCAGGAAATCCGAAACTGGAGCCTAGTTAGTACAATCGATTACGCAACATTCTTGTCTCAATACGCAGGGCGTCAAAAATTAATTCAGATCAATACAATATTTAAATTATTGTAAAATTATCAGTACAATATACGAAAGTGAAGACCGAGGCGAATCAATAGTACCGTTCGCCGAACGGCACTGTGCAGTTCCCTAGAATTGGCATAGTACCGCTGGTTCTCGCACCCAGGTGCGAGGAGGCCTTGTTCGGGCGCGGGCTATGCGCGCAGAGCCCAGGCCGAGCCGAACAGCTGCACAGAACTCGACCGCGGCAGAAAAGGCGCAAAATGTCGAATCTCTTCAAATTCTATATAACTATGTTGTTGAGAAGCGCTTCCAACGGTGGGATGTGCTCTCTTAAGCATTTGAGGAACTGGCTGACGTAGAGTCCTAAATTTTGAAAGCAAAGTGGGATCAGGAAATTGTATATTTTTCTCGAGTTTAGACAGCTGAAAAACTATATTAGAGTGAGCTCAGCTCGTCCTACCTTGCCTGTATCAGAGCCACGCAAACCTATTTTGCACAAAAAAGATTTCAGCCCACTCGCTTCTGTCCTTAGAAAGTTGCAGTACGCAAAACGTTGTGAAAAACGTTGCTGAAGGTGGTGCGCAGTGGATTTGTGACTAGCAAAATTTTTCCTTTTTTCAAGTTAAAAGTGGGCCATCTGCAATTCACCTACGTGCTTTAGAGTTCAGTGCAAATCTTAACTTTGTAACTTCCTTTTAAAAAAAGCTACAGCCGAGTTACACAGAAAAAGCTCATTGTTGGTCAAAAATGGAGAACTGGTTGGGGATGCGAAACCTGGACATTTATCCAGATATGATACCTTTTCTCAGTCGATAGAGCTGCTAAGAAATTTTCAGTAATACAAAATTAGCTATTCCCTGTGCCAGTGGTAGCGCAATTGGAGGATACGCCGGCTGTCGCATGCTGAAGAGTCGAGGTTCTCGGACTGGGCGCCGTCCAGACTATCCAAACCTTCAGTGTTCCGGAGTCGGCTAATCGCTATCCTAGTCTTGTCTAGCAAGGGCAAAACACTGACTTGTCCATAACCGCTATTCATAGTGAGGACCAAGAATAAATTCAAATCTTTTCAACGATATCTCACAGAAGTAATACGCATGACGCGTCCCAGTTAGGAATTTTCATCTATTTTGCATCCTCTTCCTTGAGTGACCAGATAAAGTCAGTTGTCGGCAGTACTCGGTAGATAAAGAAAAAATTTGTTAGCCCTTTTTAGAATAATCGAAAAAATAAAAAAAAAATAAAAAATAATATGGAGTAGAATAATATATCTATGGTGTTATAAGCTTCTCGGTCTACAGAATTTTCCCTAAGGAGGAGCTACTGTGAACGCGTTGGCATTAGATCCGCGCGCTTAAGTGTCCTTTGGGCGCAATTAGTGGAGACGTCGCTCGCTAATGAGTATCCCCTGGCGCTTTCGAAAAAATAGCGGTCAAAAATGAAGTAGCGAAAAATGCTTCACCGGCACTGGGTAGATCCCGTCGAGGAGATCACAACGGTATGTGAGTTTTTCAAACAGGATGAAGATCAAGAGGGCTACAGCAAAAGAACAGAAAGAACGCGGAAAACGCGCCTACCGCGCTCTTTTTCCAATCCTTATGGTGGGTATTGTAGAATTGAAAAACATTGAAAAACAGCTTCTCATATTTCATGACCATCCTTTGAAATTGTTACGTCGATCAATATCGATCCCTTCCGGCGAAATTCGTTCAGCGGCCATTAATTTGGCGCTGACAAACAGACAGACAAGTGGCGGAATCACCTTTTCCATGTTTCATGGCTAACGGTCGAAACTGACTAACGTTTCTTTTCTATGAAATTCGTCCAAAGGTCATTAATTTTGCGCCGACAAACAGGCAGATAAACGGAAGAATTAGCCTTCCCATGTTTCATGGCTATCAGTCAAAATTGATTCGCCAATCAATATCGCTCCCCTCCGACGAAAATCGTCCACTGGCTATTAAATTTGCGCCGACCACCAGACAGACACGGGGAAAAATTAGCTTGTTCATGTTTCACGACCATCCTTCGACATTGATTCTTCGATCGTTGCCCTCCCAAGTAGTTCGTCCATCGGCCATCAATTTTGCGCCGACGGACAACTGGACGAATTGGCTTTCTCATGTGTAATAAACGGTGCGATGCGTAGTTGAGCTCGTCTGTCCGCTTGTCCATGTGTACGTCTGCGCAAAAACAATAACCGCCTTGCGGGTTCCAAAGCGTATCCACAGTATCAACCAACAGACCATCATCGATATCGATTGATCAAACAATATTGATCAATATATTCGATTTCTGACAAAAACTGAGCGTTTGAAAACGTATGCTGGTGAGGGTGCAGGCTGCTCGTTAAACAACATCGATCGAGTACAGTTGACTCTTGGAGCGATGTCTCGACTAGAAGTCGCACCGAACGTCGTACTGGCTTCTTACTGGTAGCAAATTTTGGCCGATTCGGGTTCGAGGGATTATTTGATTCAACGGAACTCTTCCCATGCCTACTACGTCATCTTGTAGACTCCTGGGGCCAGATTCATCAAAGTTACTGCAGTAACTTTAACGGAGAATTGTAAGTGAAGAGTTCAGATAACGCGGCTTATCAAGCGATATGGCGAGCGGTAAGCCACGTTATCTGAGCTTTTCGCTTACAAATCTCCGTTAAAGTTACTGTAGTAACTTTGATGAATCCGGCCCCTGGTAGCCTTGTTTGGAAGAAACGGGCTTCTCTTTGGCTCACAAAATGGATTATAATAGAATCGAATATTATGGTGATGAATTATCGATCTTAAACGGAATATCTTTTCCGGCTTTCGAAAACCGTGAGGTATTTCAGAATCGGCATTATTCACAAGCCAATGAAAACCTCTCAGATGTCTACTTTAGTTGTGTCTTGATCTGTGTTCCTTCTACATCATGTATCATGTCCTATGTTCTTGACAAGATTTCTGTCGGTTTAATGGTTGAAAAATTGGTCAGTAGTGGAGACAAACTCCTCAGTGAACAGCCCTTCGTGCGGCCCTGGGGTCGGATTCATCAACGATTTACATAACTTTAACAGAGAATTCACAGCGGAAAACGCAGATAGCGCGGCTTATCAAGTGATATGGTGAGCGATATGCCGCGTTATCTGAGTTTTCCGGTGTGAATTCTCTGTTGAAGTTATGTAAGTCGTTGATAAATCCGACCCCAGGGGTATGTAAGTTGTTGATGAATCCGACCCCTGGTGATAATCACAGACTCTGCTGAGACGGAAGACTGGAATCGATTACGACTCGAACTAAAATGTCGGTTCACAACTCGGGAGTGAAACCATTTAATGCCTGCGGCATTTGTGCCCTTCAAGTCTCCTCTCGACGACAGCTTTTCTTCGCAGCAATGGAAGCATAGCTGATTTCCAGTCCCGCTCCTTTTAACACTTGAAGGTGCTAGTCGTGCTATATTAGAAAACTTCAATTAGCATGAGAAACTAGCCATTGGCTACCGATCACCATGCAGATATCTGGTCTTCTACACGCGACTGCAGCAGGAACTCGTTCAGCCAAATAATGACCAGCGTTCCGCATAGAGAACGTAGCACAGCACCGAATTCATCGCCTCAGGCTCTCTGACCACCTCCAAAGGCCTTTTGAAGGCAGATTCATAACATGGAGTGATCAGACGTTGGTGACCATGAGAAACCCCTCATCCTTTATTCAGACGGAATTTGCTCTCAAGGGCAAATGCGATAAATCGCCCTGTTGGCCGCACTCGTCTAGCATTGCTGGCGATTTGATTTGTCGCTGGACAGACATCCAACTGCTGCCAGATGACCAGTTATTTTAAGAGATTTCATCTCATTGAGCGTGGCACACTCTCTCACCAGTTTATCTTTTCCAACTCGGCTTCTTTTTGAAGAAAAGCGAACAAAGTTCTCATCATTCAGTTCCTCTCGGAATGCGGCACACAACTGAGTAGGAAGACTTTAGCTAGCACGAGCAAACGAGCCGTTGGCTACCGATCACCGTGCAGTAGGCGACATGGCAACGTTAACCATGACTGCAGGAACTCGTTCAGCCGAAGAATGGCTAACAATGCAGCACAGCACCAAATTCATCGCCTCAGGCTCTCTGACCACCTCCAAAGACCTTTTGAAGGCAGATTCATAACATGTAGTGATCAGAACTTGGTGACCATGAGAAGCTCCTGATCCTTTATTCAGACGGAATCTGCTCTCAAGGATAAAGGATAAAGGACGGCGTTACTCAATCCCTCTGGGATGCGCCAGCGCATTCTACTTCTACGGGAAGTCGTGGAGGCGACACGAATGCGTATTTGGCCATACAATGACTTGCGGTGGCCAGCCGATGAACAAGTCAGCGCTTTATCCTTCCCAGACACTTCTGGTACCAATTCACCGACCCCGGAGGGATGGAGGGCTTGGTTGGCCTGGGCGGGAAATCCGAACCAGGAACCTGGCATCGGGTGCACGCGACAGTCGCGCCTCCGCCGACTGCGCTACACGCGCCCAATGCTTCATATTGCTCTCAAGGACAATGCGATAAATCGCCCTGTTGTCCGCACTCGTCTAGCACTTTCTGACGATTTGATTCGTCGCTGAACAGGGATCCATTCCCAATCTGTGTCAATTAATGACATTGATTAGTTCTTGGTTCACTTGCTTCGCACGTTGATAGCGCTCGAGCGCTGATGAATTGCATGGCGCAACCCAACAACGTACTGGTCAAGGTCTACTACACCTCACCTCCTTCGCTCTCTAATCTGCCTTACCGTACTCTCGTTCGTCAATCATCGGACGATACCTGTTTGCCAGTGCTCATTGTCTGTTTACTGTAACGAGCAGTTGGCCTCGTTGAACCCTTCACGTGCCGATTGGTGGCGACGTATGCGTATACGGGAGATTGACCCAGCGGCTGCGGCGGCACCTCTCGCTCCACTACCACAGGCCGCCTGCCTTTATTGACACGCCCGCCCGCCCGTCCGTCCGCCCGCCGACTTGTCAGCTGTTCACTTTCACTTGGAGGACGTGGCGCCGTCATCGAACACCGAAAGAAACGCCCAGTGATCTGTGAAATCTGACCTGGGCGGCGGCCAGGCCTGTCAGAACGTTATTACACCTTCTGGACATTCTCAGAAGGAAGTCTCTTCAATTTCTTCAGTCGATAAGGCATTCAAGTCGAGCGAAAGGCCTCGGCTTTACTCACAGTGCGAAAACTGCGCAGGTTCCCCTAAATAGGCGGAACAGCAGGGATTAGACCTGTGCAATAACGGTCAGAAGCTCGGAAGCCGTTCCTCGACACGGGTAAGTTTAAAGGACGGCATTAGTGAATCTGTTTTGGGATACGCCGCCGAAAGGGATTGAGTAACGCAGTCCTTTATTCTTTAATTGACCTACACGATGACCTGCGATGGCTAGACGATGGACAAGTCAGCATTTTATCCTTTCCAGCAAGTCCACTACCAGCGCACCAGCCACGAAGGCTTGTTTGACCTTGGCGGGACCGGAACCAAGAACCTCTATTCGGAGTGCAGGCAATAGCCGTCGCTCCTCCAAATTAGCTACCATAGTCATCGTATATGTATGCCCTGTAAGGACAATAGGGCAGCCTCACGGCGTCAGATCATGCCATTCTCCTCATCCCATTGTCAGGAGATTTTCACGCTGTCAGGCGTTATTATAGTCTCCGCCATGAAAAACATGGACAAGAGATCGATTTCAGTTCAGCTGTCATAACGATGTTTTGTTGCGATCAAAATTTCTAGCGCCAGGCGGGACTCGAACCCGCACCTCCCTCTGACCGGGCGGGAATGCTCTACGCCTTTACACCACCGGCGCCGGTTGATCGAACGCAACATCCACACCTCGTGGGACCGAACAGCACTCACCCGTATATCGGGATGAGCCGGCCGCTGATATCAGCATGGAGCCAGTTAAGCTGAGCTGATGGACGGATTTGATTTCAGTTGTTCTACTGTCGTACACAAAGTGACACATATCTCATGTCGTCAGTTCAACAGTTTCCAAGCACTCCAGTAAAGGACAAAGGACGTTGTTAATGAATCCCTTTCGAGCCACGCACCCTACTTGGACAAGTTGTCCTGGAGGCAATTTGAATGCGTTTTTGCCCTATACCATGACCTATGGTGGCCAGACGATAGACAAGACCTCCCAGACAAAACTGGCAGCAATCTACAGATTACAGAGGAGTGGAAGGCTTGGTTGCCCTAGGCGGGAAGACCGAACCAGGAGCCTGGAATCGGGTACTCGCAACAGCCGATACTCTCTTCGACTGTCCTTCTACGCGTCCAAGCATTCCAATACTCATTCAAAAACCTGGGCCAAGGCGCGGAACCGAACCCGATTGACCGTTCTGTAGTGCCGGTTCCTTCGAGTTTATTGCCCTTTCCGTCACACTTTGACGAATTTAGGCAATGCTTCCTTCCATGCACTTCGGAACTTGGTGACTTTGGTGCTATATGTTTCTTACTTCTTACAGGGCTTGTGCATTGACGCGGAACCGAACTTGGCTGTTCCTTCGCGACAAATCTTTCACTGTGCTCTATCTCTTCATAACAAAACTCGTTCTATTGCTCTTTTTTAGTGACATTTTGGTGTTGGTTTTTGATCTTCATCTATTCTGGTCATTCCTGATGTCACTGTTGTTCATTCTGTCTGGTAATAAAGTACTCCTTATTGTTGACGCTGCGTTGTCTCTCCTGTTTTTGATTGTTTCTTTTGTCGTGGTTGTTTCAGCTAACAAAATTGAGATTTTATTAGGTTGTCGGATTATCAATGTCGCCTGCTTTCGATTTGTCATTTCTCTGCTATTGTTACATCTCGGACCATGTAACTTTACGTGTTTAACAAGCGTTTTCGAAGGCATCTTTCGCCAAGGTTTCGTTCCGATTCCTTGAACTTCTCAAGGAATTTTTTCAGATTAACGATGATCGAACAAAAGTACCGAGGGCGGGTTTGCTTGCTGTACCACTTCAAGCAAGGAACAACTGCAGCAGAAACCGTCTGAAGTAATCGGTAACGAAGTTCCCGCATTACGTCGATGTCAACACTGTTTTTTTTCTAAGACGGTGATGAGAGTCTCGAAGACGAAGAACATCAACGGCGCCCTGAAGTTGTGAATGGCCAGGAATTGGAGGAAGCTGTCGAGTTGGATCCAACACAAACTACACGTGAGCTCGCACATAGGTGCGGTTGTCACCTTTCTCCGTTGCCGGTCCTTTGCATACAGTCGGAAAGTCAAATCGGTATGGAAAATGGGTGCCACTTCAGCTCAGCGACACAAACAAGGCAGCACAAGCGCCCATCTCTGGAATTCTCATCCGCAAAACCAGGGACACCGGTTTCTACGACTCCATCGCGACGTCGGATGAAAAGTGGATCCACTACGACAATATCACACGAAAGCGGCAATGGTTGTGCTCCGGCGAGGTCCTGAAGACAACGATGAAGCCTGCCATTCACAGAAAAAAGCCATGCTCCGGGCTTGATGGAACAGTGGAGGTCTGGTGCCCTTTTAGGTGCTGGCTCCAGGCCAAACTGAGCCGCGAGGACCAAGCACAGCGTCGACAAGAAGTGAACACAGCAACTGTGAAATTCCTCTATGACAACGCTCGACAGCACGTCGCAAAAAATTGAGGAGCTGGGCTGGGAACTTCCGCCTCACTCTCCTTATAGCCCAGACCTTGCGCCATCAGACTATCCTCAGACTCTTCCGGTCGATAGAGCTCGCATGGCGGAGAAAAACTTCAAGAACCGTGAAGAAGTCGAAATTTGGGTGCCCAACTTCATCGAGTCGCAGTCACCGGAGTTCTTCAAGAAAGGCATCCATTCTTTGCGAGGACGATGGCGACATGTCATTGATAATAACGGAGATTAGCTCTGGAATTAAGGTGTGGAAGCCAGGCACTGCTCCCGGGCTGGACGGCACTTCTGCTGATTTCCTTCGTGCGGGTGGTAGTGCACTCTGCTCACTCACTTCTTGCCAAGCACTTCAACCACTACCTGTGTCTTGATAGGATTCCGGACTCATGCAACGAATCGAAAACAGTGTTAATCTTCAAAAAAAGGTCAGCAGGAGGATATCAACAACTATCGACCCATCAGTCTTCTCTCGGTTGTGTACAAGATCTTCACCAAGATACTGCTGAATCGTATGGAGCGTTGCTTGGATGAATATCAGTCAGTGGAGCAAGCAGGGTTTCGCAAGGATTTCTCCTGCATGGACCATATTCAGACTGTCTCACAGCTCATCGAGAGGAGTCGCGAATGCCACCTCCCACTTGTCCTTGTCTTCGTGGATTATCGGAAAGCGTTCGACTGTGGAAAGCCATTCTGAACGCGCTTGTGCATGCTGGTATACCATCGCCCTACATCCGACTTCTCGACGAATGCTTCTCGAACACATCGACCAACATCCAGCTGTTCGATCGAAAGCTTAAGATTCCTATCGGGAAGGGAGTACGGGAGGGAGACACGATTTCTTCCAAGCTATTCACAGCGGCACTCCAGGATGCCATGAAAGACTTGAACTGGGACGATAAAGACTACCTTGTCGACGGTAAACGGATCAGCAACCTTCGCTTCTCCGACGATATTGTTCTCATCTCTACCAGCACGGCAGAAGTCGAGGAAATGCTGAACGAGCTCAATGTGGCAGGTATGAAGATTGGATTGGACATGAATACGTCCAGAACGCAGTTTATGGTCAACCAGTGGTGTGACACGGGACTCGTAAGATGAAATGGAGTCGCTCTGCAACAGGTCGACTCCTACGTCTATCTGGGAAGAGAGCTGAACATGGATAACGACCTCGCTCCTGAAATCGCCCGCAGGAGACGCGCAGCATGGGCAGCCTTCAGTTCGATTCGCGAAGTCACCGATCTGGTCAAGGATCCCGGCCTCAGGGCCTCGATATTCAACGCCTCTGTACTGCCTGCGATGTGTTACGCGACGGAAACCTGGCCCGACAACAAGACAATCGCCAGAGCGATGCAAATTACGCATCGTGCACTGGAGAGATGTCTTCTGAGGACAAGCCTTCGTCAGCAATGGCAAGAAGGCCTACGAAGCTCGGAGCTACGGGAGAAGTCGCAATTAGCAGACCCGCTGCAGTGCATGAAGAAGTCCAAATATCGCTGGGCCGGACACCTGCTTCGACGAAAGGATGACAGATGGAGTCTCCGTGTCACAGAATGGCTCCCGAGAGACCATAAGAGACCACTGGAACGACCGCCAACGCGATGGGCAGACTCATTCTCAAGATCTTTCAGAGAGCGGAGTCTGCCTCACTGGATGCAAGCAGCCAGAGATCGAGCGGTCTGGAAGAGTTGTGGTCCCCGCTGAGAAGACCTCCAGACGACAAATGGACCATCAAAGTATCAAAGTAAGTAAGTATAAAGGTATTATCATTCTTTTTTTGTAGCGAAATTTCTTTTTGAGCAAAAACGACATTTATAATCCGACAACCTAAAAGACGTTTCTGATCTTAATGGACGCTTCAGAGGCCCTCAATTCAGTACAGAAGCTGTTCAAATTTGATACACCTCGTTCCCGCCCACATTAGCGACTGGAACACGATTTTGTACTTAATACGTTTATTGCCCTATTTGTGACTCTCCAGAAGCACTGGTCACCTAGGAAGACAGACTTCATTACCCGGGAACCTCGTTTCACCTCTGGCCCAGTTTCACACCGGGCGGGCGGGAGGGCGACCCCGCAGCCTCACGGTTTTTACGACCGCTCTAACGAGCATTGCACACCTGCTGCTGGGGCGCTGCTGCACTTAGGTGACCCAGGCCTCGTGCCCGGAAGCGCGACAAAGCCGACTGCACTCCGGTCACTCACCGTCTCCGATCTGATCTCGTTCTTAATCGCCTCGATCCGCAGTCTCTTCTCGTCGTTCTCGCACAGCTGAATCTGCTGCAGACCCTCCGTCTGGCTCGTGCCGCCCGCAATGAACGCCTGCAACGACAACATTCAGCTGGGGTTTTGGGGGCCCAGACGAGCCCGCTGGTCACTGTACCTTCTCCTTCAGCATGCCGTCCTTGCCCGGCTCCATCACCGACGTCACATGGCCTGCAATGAATCGCTCAGAGTTCAGTTCTTCACCACGGCGCATTGCATTACGCGCGCGCGCCATCGCATCGATCACACCGGCGCTCGCAAAAACCGACGACGGCGACGAACGTCTGCAGCGTGTTCGACGACGACGACGACGACGACAGGTATAATTACAGTAGCGGCGGCGGCGGCGGCTGAGGCGCTCGGGCGCCCCCGGAGCGGCCTTGACGTTAATCAAATTCGCGACGCGACGACATCACGTCTACGTCGTCGTCGCCTACTACAGTACCCGACGGCGCGCCACCTGACCCCTAGACGGAGGCGAAGATGCTCTATATTCACCTACCAACTAGGTAATCCTGCTCCGTAAGCTGTCGCAGCATACGTTGATCACCACCACCACCAGCTGCCGCCGCTGCCTCGAGCGGCGCTGCTTCGTCGCCCTGCTCGTCAGCATCGTCAGTCTGCTTCTCGTCGTCCACTTCCACCTCCGCCTCCGCTGACTTCTTCTTCTTCTTCTTCTTGTCGCCGGACGGACCGGCCTTGTCGGGCTTGGGTGTCTCCTGAAACGAACGCAAATGAGTGACTCCCTGGGCAGGATGGAGGCTGGGGGAACGCTGTAAAGCCATTCAATCATCGCTGCCCCTCGCCCTTCAGCGGCACGCACGGGGAAAAAGCGCTCGGCACTCGGATTGGCGGGTTTTCGCCACGTGATAGCATCATTAGCTCCGAGCGACTGCTGACTGCCTATCGCCGATCGCCGCCGCCGCCGACGCGTCATATGCACTGCGCTAATCTCGCTGTCCTTTGCTCTTCTCGAACCCAAGAACAATGTTAGCGGCTTCGTCAGAATCGGCTTAGTGATCCGTGCCATGAGGTTTGTTACGGTGGAACAACCATTCGTTTCGACAACTTCGTCGATTTCAAAGGTCTGAAAGAAGTTCGAAACCTAAGACCAGACCATCTTCTCAGCAAAGAGTTCTCTAACTCTGGCATTTTCAATGTTGTTGAACAGTGTCAAGCGGAATCCCACTGACGCAGACCGATCTCATCGTTGTTCAACAACATTGAAAGTGCCAAAGTTGAAGAGTTCGTTTTTGCCTAGAAGGGTGTCTGGTCTTAAGTTTCGGACTCCTTTCAGGCCTTTGAAAACGACGAAGCTGTCGAAACGTCAGGCTGAATAAGGTTGTTCCATAGTAAAGAAGCATTAAACCAATTCTGACAATAGGGTCAGGTTTTATGACAGCCGGACATGGAGAATTATTAGCGGCTTTATTCGCCAAAGGAATTTACAAGAGGGTTGTCGAGGGGCCGTTCCAGGGGCCGGATTCATGAACGACTAACCCGCGGGTATAGTGGTAGAGATACCCACGATGAAGCCTGCGTCTCTGACTCTTGCCTTATCTCTACCCCTTATATCCTGTATACCCACGGGTTTAACTGTTGATGAATCCGGCCCCAGGGGCAAGGTACATCGTAAGGAGCGGCTTTCCTCGCTTCGGGGCTGCGATAGCGGAAAAATGCCGAGCAAAGGAGGGGAGATATGGATATTCATCAGGAAAGTAAGAATTCTCGCAGAGATCTCTTCAGAATTAAACTAGAATTGTGCTGTGCATGGCATACTCATATAACCCTGACAAGCGCTTACACCTCACGCTGAATTCCTAGCAAACTCAACGGTCTCAGACACTGGCTAGGAACAAAGAACCACAGCTCTACAGTCCGACGCTATAAGCCATAGGTCGCTTTCAACAGCTCAACGCTCAAAAAGCAGCAGCCGCCCAGATGGTTGTGTACTGAAACCATCTGATTGTCCGCTCGGCTGCACATCGCCCCACTAAAAGACAAGAACAACTCCAAAGTGGACAGACTCCTAAGCCAAGGCTCAATTCGCCCAGCCTTTTCTGTCAAGTACGTGGCGTATTCTTACTAGGCCTTGGACTTTACAGAAGGGTTTGAGTGAAATGAGCTTTGGCTTAGGAATCTTCGCCACTCGGAGGCATCCTCACCCCTTCAGTAGGTCGATGTAGAGACAAGCAAGCACTCAAGTGGTACCAGTACACACATCCAGTCAACTATTGCTTTTCGAACGATTAAGAGCCACTGAAAGCGGCTAGTAGCTAAAAAGTACTGGTCGTTTGGGCTAAAAAGTCGTGCCGACAGCAGCTCATTGCTCTCAAACGACGCTACAATCAACTATGCCGGACGGGTGCTTCAGAATCTGCTAAGATTGAATACCAAATAAATGACTTCAATGCTCCTTTTTCTACCGAATTGCACAACCCAGACAGCTGCGCTTGATGCGAGCTTTGTCTGTGAACATAGAACCACAGTTCAACCACCTCCACAGCCCCAACACGTAGTCATTTCTAGCTCCAGGTCGCACAGAATGGCCTTTAGACCCTCAAAGGGCTATAGGGCGCCATTGGAATTAATTAGGCATCTCATGAGATTCTTCCAAGGCTTTTCCCGAGCGATTGTCCAGCAAAAATCGATACGTATGAATTGCCCGGCCGACCAATCGCTCCCGTCACGACATGTGAACAGGCCCATAGAATCACAGTTCGGCCATCTCTACAGCCTCAGCACGCAGTAATTTCCAGCTCCAAGTCACATGGAATGGTCTTCAGACTCGTTAAAGTGCTACAGACACCCAGCTCGGAGTTCACAGGCATCATTTCAAGTACTTCCGCTACAGATCAATCCATTAGAAGAATGAGAACACCTTCAACGCGGATAGATTTCTAAACCAGGACTCAATTCGCTCAGAATCTCCTTTTACTGTACGCTCTGTCCCCATTTAATCGCTCCTGGATAGGCCACGTCTACAGGAGGACTTAGCTACATATTTATCCGCCTTGGAGGTGTTCTCTTCCCTTTAATGGGTAGATCCATAGTAGTAGAACCTAAAATTATACCTGTAAATTCCCAGTTACTCGGCTATAGCCCTTTAAGGGTCTGGCGGTCATTCCACACGACTTGGAGCTAGAAACTACTTTGTGCTGAGGCTGTAGAGATGGCTGCACTGTGACTCTAGGGGCCTGTTCATAAATCGCGACGGGAGCGATGGAACGGCAGGACAAATCACATGTATCGATTTTTAAGTACCTTGGAAGAACCTGGAATGATGCCAGTGAATTCCCAAATCGTCGGCTGTAGTCCTTCAAAGCTCTGAAGGTCAAGGTCTAAGCGACTTGGGGCTAGAAATGACAAGGTGTTGGGGTTTTAGATGTGGCTGAGCAGTTGAGGTTTTATGCTCAAGGACAGAGCTCGTGTGAAGCGGAACTGTCTGAGGCCATCTGATCTGGCAGGAGAGGAGCGCTAAGTTGGAAATCCATTCCCGGAATAAATTAATTACTTTCACTATTTATTACGGTGTAGAGGACACACATCATACACACAGAAACACCCCTAGGAGTGTATTCATCATTTAAAACATACTAACACACCCATTTCTTTTTCGTCAATCGTCTTACGGAACTATAAACCTGCTCAGCTAACTCAAAGTTGTCCAAGCTGAACATGGACAACTTTGAGTTAGCTGAGCAGGTTTATAGCTAAGTAAAACGATTGATGAAAAAGAAATGGGTGTGCTATTAGTTTTAAACGATGAACACACTCCTAGAGGTGTTTCTTTGTTCGACTTTCAATAAACCTTGGCATATTGACTTCAGATCAATGTGTTGTTGTCTTGTCGAGCTGATAGCCAAAGTTGTTGTCACATTTATTTTACTCAATTCACGTTTCGGCGACCTCGCCTTCGTCAGAGCCCGAAAAAGTCTGAACTACCGGCTCAGCCTCGTCTGATGGCGAACAAGGATCGTTGTCCATGAACACTGCCATAAACATCGCAAGGAGCAACGGCTACGCAGTGCAGCAATGGCAGAGGCGGCGCAGGAGGCAAGCGAATGCGCCTCGTCGCGAGGAAGAACGCGGCGAGGTGCCGTTCTGTGTGCCCTTCATTTCAGACGAGATGAGCAGGGAAATTCGAAAGTGTGTGCGTGCAGCTGATCTTTAGGATATGGTGGGGATCATTGATGTTCCTCCCGCTAACTTGAAGGCGCAGCTGGTTCGGAACCGTGCCTACGATAGGACATGTTCCACTCCGTCCTGTGTTGTGTGTCCTAATGGGATTCTGAAGGAGGGGGATTGCATGACCTCTGGAGTTGTCTACAATATGTCATGTCAGGGTTAAGGAGCATTTGGACGGCCTTAGGAAAGGCAATGACCGAACTCCTTGGGGGAGCACAGGGTCCGATGTCATGAGAGCGCGATGCTGCTGGTGTCTGTGTCAATTTTAGCTTGAGAGAGTGATATATCGGCGCGCAAGATCCTTGACAAATACAACAACTCCAGAGGTCATGCAGTCCCCCTCCTTCAGAACCCAATCCCATTAGGACACACAACACAGGACGGAGTGGAACATGTCCTATCGTAGGCACGGTTCCGGACCAGCTGCGCCTTCAAGTTAGCGGGAGGAACATCAATGATCCCCACCATATCCTGAAGATCAGCTGCACGCACACACTTTCGAATATCCCTGCTCATCTCGTCTGAAATGAAGGGCAGACGGAACGGTACCTTGCCGCGTTCTTCCTCGCGACGAGGCGCACTGGCTTGCCTCATGCGCCGCCTCTGCCATTGCTGCACTGCGTAGCCGTTGCTCCTTGCGATGTTTGTTGCCGTATTCATGGACAACGATCCTTGTTCGCCATCAGACGAGGCTGAGCTGGTAGTTCAGACTTTTTCGGGCTCTGACGAAGGCGAGGTCGCCGAAAAGTAAGCCGAGTTAAACAAATGTGATAGCAACTTTGGCTACCAGCTCAACAAGGGCCGAACTCATCAACCACTTACGGGCTGTAAGTGGCGCAACTAACCACGAAACCGCCATTCGGCCGATTCATCAAAACGTGGTTAGTTAAACCCGGCCTCAGATCCGGCGTATCCGTTACTAGGCTGGAGTGCTCGGTAACCGCTACCGGGGTGCAGCGGTTGCGCTTCACGGCTAAACGGTGACCCAGTCGCAACGAATTGCCATCACTTACCGCGAATTTGATGAATCGCAACTCGCGGTTAATGAGCCGCTGACGGATAGTAACGGTAACGGGTGATAAGATTTACCTCCGTTCTCGTTGATGAATCCGGCCCCAAGATAACAACATCGTTCAAAATTGTGTTCTAGAGCCAGGTATGAGGGGCGGGCCTGCAGGTGAAGCAGAAGACACCAAACACATTGCACTTCCATCGTGTTTTAGAGCGCTATCCATCCACTTAACACCCTCA
The DNA here is from genome assembly GCA_947396885.1 of Heligmosomoides polygyrus polygyrus. Taxonomy (NCBI): domain Eukaryota; kingdom Metazoa; phylum Nematoda; class Chromadorea; order Rhabditida; family Heligmosomidae; genus Heligmosomoides; species Heligmosomoides polygyrus. Next base: position 4,073,582 of record OX377203.1, read on the forward strand.
ACCTGTCACGCCAGTAAACCCCCATCTATCCACCTCGCTACACCTTCACTCGTGCCAACAAGCACCCCGCAGCCGCTCAGGCATAATAGGAAGCGGAAGCAATTATCCTACAAATTCTCACGAATAATGAGGTCAGACACGACACACGATGTCTGTCGCGCGCGCCCGCCGCGTCCGACGAGCATTTTGCACGGCCGAATAATTACAGTGTCCGCGCTTTGTGTGCACGTACTGCTGCTGTCCGCGACACGCATGAGCAACTGCTGAGCTCGGCCCACTTATACGGATCTGCTCCGGCAGACCACCACTTCCTTTGGGACAGAATATGAGAAGAACACTATTGCGGTTGACGACCTCAAATTTCCCTTTTTTCGTTGGAAAATTTCAAGTTTTCGGGATTAAATAGGGAGAAAAGGATAAAGGACGGCGTTCATCGATTCTTTTGTGAGATGCGCTACGCGTTCTGCTTCCATGGTTTCACTGCGTATTTGGTCTTCACTGATCCGGAAGGGATGCAGGGCTTCGTTAGACTGGACGGGACTCGAACCAAAAACCATCGATTCGGAGTTCACACAATAGCCGGAGCCTCTTCCGACTGCGCTAAAGCACCCCCTGAAATAAGGTGCAATGCGAGAAACGGCACTTGTACGTTCAGGACCCCAGAGGTCGAGGAGAGGTCGAAAAAAATTTCATCCACACCTCGCCGAGGGGGTTCCTTGGGGTGCTGATCACGAATCTCACATTCGTTTTTCAAATTTCAGCCGATTACGGTAGGCTACGGTAGGTACAGATGACTAAGGCTGCCATAATCACCGATTTCGCCCAAACTTCGCCCAGGGGTTTTTCGAGATACTGATCATGAAGCTCACATTCGTCTTTGAAAACGCACTGCTGTCCAGGAGACGCGGATCACGAACCTGATATTCGTCTTGAAGTACGGTAGGTTACGGTCGGTATGGGCGACTACCGAAGTACGGTAGGTTACGGTCGGTATAGGTGACTAAGGCTGTCGACTCCATACAGATATACCAACCTGCAGGTATATGGAGATGCAACGAAAGGACATGCCCTCGATATTCAAGGAATCCGTTCCGTACCCGTACCTACCGCAACCTACCGTACTCCAGCGTAGTAACAAAAATGGATAACAGATTCGCGATCAGCACCCCAGTCATCTTAAACTACGTCACGACTAATGTCCCACATTTGTTTCAGATATCGTGGAAATTTTCAACATCAATGGGGGTGAGCATGATCGATGTCATGATTGGCTGAGACATGGCCGTTCGGTGCTCTAATTGGCTGGCGCGTTTTCAACACGTCATGTAGGCCACTTAAACGACTAGTGTCCACATCTGATTCAGATATCTTGGTAATTTGACCAATGCACGGCGTAATTATTACATATAGTAAGGATAAGGGTAAAAGACGGCGTTACTCAATCCCCTCTAGGATGCGCTACGCATTCCACGTTCACGGGATGTTGTGGAGGCGACTTGAATGCGTATTTGTCTACATAATGACATGCGGTGTCCGGTGACATGTCAGCTTTATCACCCCCAGACGTCTGGTAACAGTTCACCAACCCCTGAGGGAGGGAAGGCTTAGTTTGCTTGGCCGAGACCCGAACCAAGAACCTTGATTCCAACTGCACGTGACGGCCGGCGCCGCTTTCGACTGCGCTGTCGCATGTCCTTCATCTAGCATATTCTTTACATTCTCAGTTAAGATCCACCAGGCCTGTGGCGGTACAGTTAAAAGCGAATTTTGAAATAAAAATTTCGCGAGAAAAAAAACGCGGCCTTTAATTGGTTCAATTACCCAAGTTTAAGGTACAAGTCTACCTATAGTGCACGAGAAAATCTTCGTTTCAAAATTCGATTCAAACCGCACTACCACAGGTCAGGGTGGATCCTAACTGGTGGATATTAGGAATATGCAAGAGGAAGGGCACATGACAGCGCAGTCGTCGGAGGCGCCGGCCGTCGCGTGCAGTCCGAATCAAGATTCTTGGTTCGAATCTCGGCCAAGCAAACTAAGCCTTCTATCCCTCAGGGGTCGCCGAGTTGGTACCAGACTTGCCTGCGGGTGGATAAGACACTGAAATGTCCCTCGATTGGAAGCCGCAATTTCAAATTCATTCAAACTGCCTCCACGATTTCTCGTAGAAGAAGAGCTCGTGGTGCATCCCAAAAGCGACTGACGACTACCACCGTCATTTCTTCGTGTTTAATGGAAGCAGAGGAGGCTCAGACTGCGGTTTACACACAGGTTCCGGTACCGCCCAGGCACAGCAGGCCTTCCATCCCTCTTGGCTCGATGAATTGGCGTAATTGGTCCATCGACTGGCTAGCACATATGTAGGCCAGTCAATGGACATGTCGTGATTTTGTCTACTATAGGCCAAAATACGCGATCAAATTTCCTGTAGAAGCGAAACGGCGCATTCGGTGAAGGAATTGATTCGCGCCGAGCTTTGTCGCTACTTGACCGTTAGACCCTCACGAAGGGAATCGCAATCATTTCCGAACGTTCGAAAGCCCCTGCCGGTCTCAGGCTGGAGAACCACTTTCCGACTATAGAATTTTGTTGAAACCGCTCGCTAGGGCTCCCGTCCTGGCCCCTGACGCGGTCACCAAACGGCGACAGCTTCGCACCCGTCTCCCACCCTCCCCCTTACATATTCATAAATGCATAGAAGCGCTATCGAACCTGCCACGAGCACGAGCCTCGTCAGGCAACCAGCTGTCGTTCGTCGTCTAATCGCCGCGGAGGCTGGCCGGCCGCCCGGTCGGTCGGTCCCCCATTCTCTCCCGACGTATTCAACGTAATCGGGGCGTGGCTGGTGGCGGTAGCGGGCGCCGCGGCCACAGCCACCGCCACCACCACCACCGTATCAATAGCGGCCGGTTACGCACCTAATGACAAATCCGATTAACCAGGTCATTTACGCCGCTCGCGTCGCCGATCGGGGGGGGGGGGGGGGCGCTCTCCATCCCAGCCAGTGCTCGCCATTCGGCCGGCTAATCGCAGCCGGAAACAAATCGTTGTCATGCGTGTCGCGCCGCCGGCCGCAGCCACCCGTCAGCGACGTCAGTCTCGGAACGACGGCCACTATAAATCAGGCGCCAATGCGCTTCTATACATCATCGGACAGGATTCTGAAGCACCACGGCGCCCCGCTGGCGGATGAGCTGCTCAAAGGAGCTCTCGGATGTCACTTTGAAGACCACCTATGAATGGGGAGAGCAAATCATATAGGAAGGATCTTCGCCCTTCAATTTGTATAAAAATGTGTTTTTTTTTTTGTGCTAAGTCGTTAAACCCAAAGAGTAGGGGGTCCTGAAACTTGGGTACCTAAACCGCCAACAACAACATTGCGCTTCTTTCACAGGTAAACAGCGCAGCCGAAATCTCTACCCCCCCCCCCAATCCGTTTCCCGCAAATCTGTGTCCATTGAGTGTCTTGCTGTCCTTTGTCCCCTGAGTTCTCTCCATGGCGCGGCGAGCCGTGGTGAGAATTACCATTATCGATTAAGCCGCGCCAATATCGATTACTGGCCAATCGATATTGGTCACTTTCATTATTATACGCCGCGCAGCGCATGATTGATAAACGCGCCTAAAGGACTGACTAAATCGAGCTTCGTAAAACCGAGATTAGAGCCACGAAGCTTGGAGCCACCGATTCTAACTAAGGAAAGGTTTGAAGCGTATGCCTGAACGGGGAAAACGAGTAACCCTTCAATTAGTATAAAAATGTGTTTCTTTTTCGCCCGTCGTCGTTAAACCCAACGAGCAGGGGTCCTTGAAATTACTATGGAATCGGCGCGTACGAGCGCTGGGGTCTCTTGTACGGCCACGATGCCGCTGCAGCCAAGTGGCTCGATCGGGGGTTCGGTTCTCCTGCGTTGCGGTATTTTGTATTTTAGCTGACTGGTTGAGATTTGAGGGGTCCCGATGTCCACACAGTTTTCAGGCGTTTTCTGCGCATTTTTCCAGCCGTTTGCCGTTGAATAACTCTCTCATTGCCTTTTGGTTAAGCTCTGGCTGAAAATTTCGCAGAAAACGCATGGAAACTGTGTGGACGTCAGGACCCCTCAAATCTCAACCAATCAGTTGAAGTGCAACAATACCGCAACACAGGAGAACTGAACCCCCGACCGAGCCACTTGACTGCAGCGGCATCGCGTACAAGAGACCCCAGCGCTCGTGGTGCGCCGATTCCATAGTGATTTCAAGGACCCTCTACTCCTTGAGTTTAACGACTTGACAAAAAAGAAACACATCTTTACACTAATTGAAGGGTCATTCGCTCTCTCCGTTCAGACATACGCTTCAAACCCTTACCTAGTTAGAATTGGTGGTTCTCAAGCTTCATGGCTGCAATCTCAGTTTTACGAAGCTCGATTTAGTCAATCCTTTATGCGCATTTATCTTTCATGCGCTGCGCGGCGTACTATAATGAAAGTGACCAATATTGATTGGCCCGTAATCGATACTGCGCAGCCTAATCAATATTGGTAATTCTCACCACGGCGCGCCGCTGAGAACTCATGGAACTAAGAACAGCAAGGCACTCAATGGACATATTACCGATCCGCGAGGAACAGAGGAGAGGGAAGGGATTTCAGCTGCGCTGTCTAGCCGTGAACGAAGCGCAATGTTGTTGGTGTTGTCATCGGTTTAATTTCCCAAGTTTTAGGTACTTTAAGATCCAACCCAATCCACATTGTGGTCGGACAAAACGTTGTTTTGAATACTTATAACACTTTTCAAGCAGAAATAAACATAAAAAGTCAAAATGGACGCTTCAAATAATTAGTGTCATAAACTAAAGTCATATAATTAGTATAATTAGTGTATTATATCATTAGTGTCTTTTTTAAAATAGCTCAGTGTTCTGGATGTTTAAATTCAGCTGGATTTTCTGTCTGTTTGTGGTTGCTTTAGCACACTTTCACGCGCAGTAGCGCCGTTGAATAAATAAATAAATGGGTGAATAAAGAATAGGTAAATAAATAAATGAAAAATAGATCAATAAACAAACAAATAAATAGGGAAAATAATCATTTATTGAAAGAAAATTCATGTGAAAAAGAAACTCTGACACAACAAGCCTTGAAAGAAATATATTACTTAATATTTAATATTTATCATTTATTTAAGAAGTACACACTTTATATTTTGAAAAGAAAACTATAGAATTTATTCTAATATAATAGATGTGTATACTTTTTGGATGAGCATGGAATTCATATTCCTTTAGTTAAAACGCTCTCCTAGCCCTAGTTTATACTTGCGCCGCCACGCGGCGCGGCATCACGGTCGCCATAGATATCGATTTTTCGCGTAGCCCGGTCGATATCCATCCCGACCATCGTGCCGCAAGTATAAACTAGGGCCTAGGTGCATTCTAAAGCGCTCCGCGCCACAAAGAATTGACGGCGTGAAGAGATTGCGCCGTGCATTCCTCCACGAAATTGCCAGCTTTACTTGATTGAAACTGCAAGTACTGTTTATCCACGCGGACTTCTGCGGTGGCACATGTCGCGAGTGTGGGTAGCAGTGGGAGGTGGAAGCGGATCAGCCAGTGACAACCAATCATCGCACAGGCTGAACCTACGCCAGCCAATCAGAGTACAGACCAAACACACCCTCTCCGAATAAAACACTCATTCGATGCGGCGTGCACTACCTCATCCTAATGCTGCCCACATTCACGACATGGACCGATTCGCTTAAGGCGCTCTCTATAGCGAGATAGGGGCCCTCTTTATTACACCCTACGCCCCCTCTCCATCAGAATGGTTGCGGACGCTAGACAGGAAGACATGTCACCATCAAGCATTGCTTACAGTACCACCACCACCATCACGACGTTGCCTTGCTAGTTACGGTTTCAACGAAATCGCTCCGACACCTGGTGTGAACGACAACGCCGCCATGCCGAGACACGGTGGTGCTCAAAAAGCCCTGCGATAAGACCTGTTCGGCGACGAACGCATAAAAAAACCCCTTGGAACAGGCCAAAAGTCAGTCGGGACGATGCTATTCCCGGAACATTTCGCCGCTGCACATCGTTACCCTGGGTAAATTCCAGCATAGATCTGACCTCCTATTGAAAGCCTTGGCCCTGGTCTTCTTACAAAATGCGCAGAACCGATATTCGGCATAATGGCTATAGTTGCCTCTAGGCGCGCACTAGCTTGAACCAGTATCCTTTCCCATTCCCCCGATTCATGAAGCGGAGGGGTGGGTAGAAGTACCGGAGGGTAAGGCGACCACTCACCAAACGACTGGATCGAGGAAGTCTAAAATCGAAGAACTCTGACAGACGTCCAGAAAGGATGTTCTTCTAGCATTCTGCGGCCAATATGGAGCTAAAAACCTGTTCAAGTTAGGGAAGGAGGGGAACCGAGGGGCGACATTCGCAGAATTCTCCCCGACTTGGAGAAATGTTGAAAAATTCCTAATTTAATCGGAAATTTCCCTCCTTACGGGTTATTCCTCGCGACTTCGTATATTTCCCTGCTGACGTAAATTTAGGAGGCTTCACAAGTTTATTTCAAGGAAAAGAAGCAGCTCAGGGGACCCTGTGAGATCAGCTGATCTCAGTGGAGCGCATTTTTGTCAACGGGGCGCGAAATGGTAGCGGGTATGCGGATGTACACATGATCGATGGGCTTCACTGCTATACCTACGATGTGGCAGGCGAGGTTTATCATGAACGCCATATCGTGGGTACGTCAACCCCCCCCCATACCCCAGGGTATGAGCGTTGATGAATTCGGCCCCTACACGTTAGACGTCGTTACCCGCAGCATCACAGCGGCTATCACCTCTGCAATATATCGGAACCGACATATTCTGCATCTGTTCGTTAAGAGCAAGGGCTGGTGAGACGTGTCTGGTGACGCTTGACCGACTTGCTCCTCAGAATATGTCAGCGTCACTCCCCAGAGTCGCAAAACCGTATCCGACTGGGATAACAAGTAGGAAAGGTGGGCATGCCCTAAAAATCTTCCATAAAAAGTCTCTTCAACTAAAGATCCACATACTAGTCTCTCGGCCCTTGAACACACTTCTATTCGGTATAACTAAACTGTGTTCCATTGTTGTTCTAATATAAGTTGTGTTCCTTCGGAAGTATCACTATTTAAAAAGGAGTGCCGAAAGTCGGAAAGTGTCTCCTAGCATAATCCTTTCCAATATCGAGCACTAGTGGGAACTACACTATTATTCCTTTTCATTGTTTTTTTTTTCTCACTAGTGCTTGATATCAGGAAGCGATTACGCTAGAAGACATCTCCGACGTCCGGCATTCCTTTCTAAACAATAATATTTACGAAGGAACACAGCTTATATTAGAGCAACAACAGTGGAACCCAATTTAGTTAGACCGAATAGAAGTGTGTTCATGGGCTGAGAGACTAGTATGCGGGTCTCTAGCTGAAGAGACTTCTTATGGAAGATTTTTATGGGCGTGGCCAACGTCCCTACTTGGTATCCGGTCGGATGCGATTCTGCGGCTCTGGGGACCGACGCTGGCATATTCTAAGGAGCAAGTCGGTAAAGCCCCATCTAACACCTTCTGCCAGCGCTTGCTCTTAACGATGACGTGCAGAATCTGTCGTTTCCGACACATTTCACCACACCATGAAGGAAGCGTAGAACGCCGGTTCAGTTCCTGCCGATTGCGAAAGTTTTTCCGCGACTGCACGCCTGAATTCGGCACGAACACTGCAGAGGTTGGCGATTGCTCCAGTTATACCATATCATGGGCAGTCTTCAAGTCTTCAACCCCTACAGTGAATTCCCCCGCGCCTTGCACTATTCCCCCGTGCTTCCCATAAATTATTATCAGCAACGGCATTTGGAAGATTGACAAGCATATATTTACACACAAGGACTCGTGTCTCTCCGATAAGCATCGCGCGCGCTCAGCGAGCACTATCAGCTGAATAGTGGCCCGGGCAATCTCTTGCGAACCCCAAACTGGGCATTTTTAACCCGAAATTGGACATTTTGAAACAAAGCTGGACAAGTTACGAACAAAAACACGTTTTCCAAAAAGCCTGAGGGTTCCAGTTCAGTTTGGACAACGTTCTTTATTCCACTTTTATTTAAAAAATGTCCACTTTAAATGACATGTGAAAGTGGACATTTTTGAAATAAAAATGGAGTAAGGAACGACTTCCAAATTGAAGTGGAACACTCAAGCTTTTGGAAGATGTGTTTTTGTTCGTAACTTGTCCAGTTTTGTTTCAAAATGCCCAATTTCGGGTTAAAAAATGCCCAGTTCCGTTCGCAAGAGATTGCCCGGGCCACTCTCCAGTTAATAGTACTTGCCGAATTCGATGCTTACCGGAGACACGAGTCCGTGTGCGTATATGCATGCCAATCTTCCCAGTGTCACTGTTGATAATACGCTAATTGGACCATTCAGCTACATATTTCGGGCGGGTGAAGTTGTTCTACGAAGGAAAAGTGAGGTTTTTTCAAGAAAAAAAATGTATTGCAGTCTTCTCTCCGTCTGCTTTTATCTGAGTAACACCCGTTTTTTCTCTTCTTTTTTTTTTGATTTTTGCTCAGTTTGGTTTGAAAAGTGACCAGTTATCTTTGAAAATTCTCCAGTTTATTTTTAAAAGTGCAGATTGAGCGAAAACGGTATAAATGAAGCGTCGTAGTAATATAATGATATATTATAATGTTTCTCATTTTTCCTTAATCCTAGAATATAGAATATATAAGCTAACAGAAGGATGTTTCGTTACAATCAAAACTCCTGCGCCACGCGGGAGTCGAACCTGCACTTGAAAAGGCATTCGAAAAGGTATGGCCCCATTTATACTTCGACGCCGAGCGACGCGACACCACGTTAGTGGCCATATTGATTAAGCGACGCGATCGATCAATTCGGCTACCTTACATGCCATCGCATCGCTCTGCGGGGCCTATGAGAAGATCCCCGAAGCCAGATCTTCTAAAAGCAGACTTCTCACGCAGCACAAATGTATAGGCCTGATTTCAGCCATAATCCACTGGGGACAAGGATATCGATCGAAATCGATTTACGAAAATTATCTACTCAAAAATTATTTCGCTCGACTTTTTTTAAAATTCAAAAATTCTTTCTCCACTCGCTTATTCCACATATTAGCAACTGGTCTTTCCTCCCTTCGTTCTTAAAAACATCCCAGTACTAATAACTCCGCCATAGCTTTTAGTGTTGAATTAATTAATAATTATTAATTGCTAATTGTGTTTAATTAATTAATTAATTATTGTTTAATTAATTAACACCAATGGGGGCGTGGCTCATCTGAAAGCGAACAGTATTTTATGTACTAATTTGAAGTCAAATCGGACACTTTTCAAGGCCAATTTCTAGGCCGATTTCACGTGAAAGTGTCCTGTTTGACTTGAAAGCGTTCAATTTGGCTTGGAAAGTGACCTATTTGATTTGAGAAACGTCCAATTCGACGTGAAAATTGTATAAACCTTTTCACTCATCCTTTTTTCCATAAAAGGATAGAAGTAATCCCCGAAGCTCAATCAACTCACCCATTACATCCACTTTTGACTTTTCATTCTATTAGGTTGTAACGAATTAAATGGCACTGGCTCGCGCCATTTTTTGGCGCGTCTTTACGCGTTTGATCAAGAACAAACCGTAACATGTGGCATATCATTTAGAAGCGCAAACTTTGCTCTACCGGCGAGTACCAAATTTTCTATGTAAAAGTGGGAAAACTTTAGAGTTTTATTGACTTTTTTGCAGATGGACAAAGGGGTAATCCGAGGCATTTACTTGTATGAATTCAAGCTGGGCACTACAGCTAAGGAGGCGGACGAGAAGATCAACGCCGCATTCGGTCAAGGATGTTCCACAATTCGGACGGCGTATCGTTGGTATCAGAAGTTCCGGAATGGAGATGAGAGCTTGGAGGAACATGAAGGTCGTGGGAGGCATAGTGATGTTGATGAGGACAAGCTGAGAGATGTGGTAGAGGAGGATCCACACAAAGGTACCAGGGAGATAGCGAAGGTTCTTGGCGTCAGTCACAACACAGCTGCCCGGCATCTGAAGGAGATTGGAAAGACCAAAAAGCTGGAAAGATGGGGGCCTCACGAGCTGTCTGAGGAGCAAAGAAACCGACGATATGAGATCTCGTCCGCACTGCTTCTACGGAACGAAGCGGACCCATTCCTTGATAGCATCGTAACCTGTGGCGAGAAATGGATAATGTACGACAACAGGCGACGATCGGCACAGTGGGTGGACAGCGATGAGAGCCCCAAGGTTTTTGCGAAGCCGGAATTGCACCAAAAGAAAGTAATGGTGACAGTATGGTAGTGTTCGCTGGGAATTATTCACCACAGCTTCCTCCCTCACGGCGAATCCATCACGGCAGAGAAGTACTGCATTGAAATTGAAGAAATGATGAAAAAGTTGAAGGATATCCGGCCGGCCTTGGTAAACCGAAGGCGGGTTCTCCTTCTGCACGACAATGCTCGCCCCCATGTAGCACGAATGACGTTGCAGAAATTGAATGAGCTGAGCATTGAAACTCTACCACATCCTCCGTTTTCTCCCGACCTCACCCCAACAGACTACCATTTCTTCAAGCATCTTGGCGACTTCTTGGTAGGGAAAATACTCAAATACCAACAGGATGCCGAAAGTGCCTTCGAAGATGTCGTCAATTCCAGAACTTCTGATTTTTATGCTACTGGGATAAAAAAGCTTGTGTCACGTTGGCAAAGATGTGTAGAATCAGAGGGTTTTTATTTCGATTAATAAACTTGCCTACAAGCCGAGATATTGACTGTTTAAATTTACAGTGGTTCAGGGCCATTTATTTCGTTACAACCTAATATATCTACCCGATTTCAAAAAAGACTAGGAAAATTCCAGACAAATCCCCATCCCTCAGTACAACTCCAGAATTCCGAAGCACCTATGTCAGGAAAATCTGATAGAATCTGCTCTCAGTACCTTGGATGACGACAACACATACGTCTCCTGTCAGTCAGTCATACTTAACGACTTAACCGTCGACGCTGCCCCACTTTGACGCCTTCACACCTATCTGGACTATTGGTGGTGCCATGTCGATGTCTAAGAGGTCACAAGTCTTATCTCCCCGGGATACCTTAAGATGAAGGCATAGGTACTTACTGGACGCGCAGAAATGGCCATAATTTCGAGACTTGACAGAGCTTCCAGAAAAAAGCTCGGTGAAGTATAGAAAATAGACAAGAATGGAGATAGCGGACGGTTAGCTGAAGGCCTACCGTAATCCCACGCGCAATACGTGCTTCTGGTGCAGTCACGGACACGCTAGATGACGCCCAAATTGACGCCTACATTAAATTCTGCTTGGTTTTGTGGCGGTAAAATGATTTTTGAAAAGGGGTTTCCGAGCAATAAAAGCTCTTCGACTGCTCATCCACACCACCTCATTAGCAACTTGATCGATCGTCGGTAGAACCCATACAACTCGATCGATCTCTCGCGAGGATCAATCGATCCTCATGGCCTGCACAGCGTTCAATGAACCGTCTCGCTGACCGATTAAAGGCCCTTTCGTCTGGCGCTTGGCTGCCTTGGGTAAGAACTAAGGGGCTAAATGGACTCCACTCGATCTCCTAAGAATACGCCATGCGTCCTACTTATTTCTAAGACCAGATATAAGTCTAGACCTGCCAGCGAACTAAGCACCTATTCTCTCTAGAGCCGAGTGGGACCGCGAGCTGCGCCATATCCATATCGTCGAAGAGAAAACCCCCATATCTCCATAAAAAAAGGCCGGACGGACAATGAACCCCGGTATCCGCACTGCCTGCCGTGTGCCAGTCCTCATTGTTCCCTTTCCGAAGCACTGCTTATAATATTTTCCGCCTTATTCTCCTATTGTAATAGCTACTACAAATAAATGTGTTATTCCAAAGTGCAGATTCCTATGAGAAATGGCTTTTTTGTAATGACCGTATCGGACGTCTCGCTTAGCGGTCACGCATTTCAGAAACATCTTAGTAACACCTTTAAAGATTAGAAAAATAATAACCATTTTCACGTCGAAATGGACATTTTTCAAATGAAATTGGACACCCTTCTAAGCTAGAAAATTTGAAATCGAAAGCGATTTTTCTCAATCAAAATGACCTTCAGGAAGGTTAAACTACAGAATAAATGCGATGGCTAGAATAATGATTTGTTCACGGCAAATTTGGTACAATGTTCTCCGAATTTTTTTTTTAGTTTACCTACCCCAATGAGCGCAATAATTTCAAATAATGTTTAGAGAAAATAATAAAAATGTGTCTGAAAGACCACAGCAAAGATGGAAGCATATGGCGTATTGAAGGATCAATATCGCGCCATGCACTCGAAAACTTCACCACAACTTTTTATTGATTGATTGATAGTGTAGACGCCACTTACATGAATCATCAAAATGAGGATATATGTGTCCTTTACAGTTTTTGTTATATCGCTTGCAGGTGTCAAAGTCTATACAAACAGAAATTCTGCTATCAGTCAAATAAAAATCGCACCTTGGAAGAGGGCACGGCGCAATCTTTCGATTGGCACCAAAAAATGGCCGCCTTTCTGCGCTTTAAAACAAGCGTTAAACCGTCACAGCGATGTTTTGTTACGATCAAAACTTCTAGCGCCAGGCGGGACTCGAACCCGCACCTCCCCTTGACCGGACGGGAATGCTCGTCCCTCGTGGGACCGATCAGCACCCACCCGTATCCGGAATGAGCCGGCCGCTGATATCAGCATTCCCGCCCGGTCAGAGGGAGGTGCGGGTTCGAGTCCCGCCTGGCGCTAGAGGTTTTGGTCGCAACAAAACATCGCCATGACAGCTTACAACCTCGGTACCAGAATTGAGGCTTAAAGAAACTGATACAAATCTTTAAACTCTTGTTTTCCTCCAAAAATAAAATTTTTATAAAGTTTCAAGCAAAGTGTTCACTTACTGGGTAGATGAATTTAAAGTTCATAGAAGGTTAATTTAGTTGTTGGTTGAAAATTCGTTTCAGACAGCACCTATAGTTCACCTATAGTTCATTCTCGTCCACCCAAATGGACCCTTTTCAAATCAATATATAGGCACCAATTTTCTTTGAAAACTGTTCAATTCGATTTGAAAAGTGCGCAGTTTGACCGCAAAATAGTAACTGATGGAACTAGGCACAGGCACAAGCAAATCGGAGAGGTTTCGTTCCAGAATTCGAAGGTTAGAGGCTTTCCTCTAGTCGCAATGATAATAATTTGATCTGGAGGGAATATACATTCGGTTTAGAAACGATCACCAATTTCACGCCGACATTTTCCAGTTCATCTACAGTGGTGCCCAAATTGGTGATCAGAACGTAGCAAAGCTCCGAAATCGAGTACTGCAGATCTTCACGGAGTAAACCTTCATACACATCAATCTCCGTAGGGGATCCCCAACCCCCTTAGGACCACAATGTCGGCCTAATTCATGAATGCGCCGGCCCGGACGAGCGCATGGCGGTGCAATCGCACCATTCGCAGCCTCGAATTTTCTCTTTCGCTCCTTCGCACTTAAGAATCTGCTCAATAAGATCTCGTCAAATCAAACAGAACCACCTAGGAGCTAGTCAACAATGCGGCCTACATGGGTCTGAAAGGTGAGAATAGAAAAAGTCCACATTGAAGAGCACTACACTCACATAGGAACGGTCAACAGCATGATTCGTTGAGACCTGATCATTCAATGTTCTGATTGGCTGGTGTACCACGTAGGCCATACTAACGACCAGTACCCATATTTCTTTCAGACACCATCTGCATTACTTTCCCCCGAGACGTGATTGTTCAATGTTCCGCTTGGCTAGCGCATTTCCACCCACCATGTAAGCCATATTAACGACTAGTTCATATATGTTTGTTCAGACACCATCTATACTACTTTCTCGTCAATCTGGGCACTTTTCAAAATGAATTGGACAATTTGCACACTTTTAATGTCAATTTCACACGGAATAAGTTTATGTGTATCAGTTTCTTGTGTGCCAAACGAGGTTTATTGAACACAATAAAAGTTCCACTATAAAACCTCGTTTGGCACACAAGAAACTGACACACATCAACTTACTCCGTGCGAAAATGGTATGAAAAGCGTACAAATTGTCCAATTCGATCCGAAAAGTGGACAGATTGACGAGAAAGTAGCATAAATGGTGTCTAAACAAGCATATATGAACTAGTCGTTAATATGGCCTACATGGTGGGTGGGAACACGCCAGCCAATCGGAACATCAAAGAACCACGTCTCAGCGAAAAGTAATGCAGATGGTGTCTGAAAGAAATATGGGTAGCGATCGTTACTATGGTTCTACGGTTTCACGAAGAGATGAGCTGGAATTTTATTCAAAGGGAGTGTTCGAATTCACATAAAAATTGTATATACTGGACGAATGCATGGCGCAATCTCTACGCAGAGCGGAGAACTTTGCTCTTCAAAATTTGGAGCTTCAAGACTTTCTTTTAGCTGTAGGAGATAAGAATTTAATCGCAATTCAAACCGTGTACATATATTTGGGAAGAATGCTAAAATTAGTTTAGAAACGGCCATTAATTTCGCGCCGATATCTTCCTGTTCATCTACAATGGTTCCTAAATTTGTGATCAAACTAAGCAAAGATTTGAAATTGAGTACTGTAGATCTTCATGGAGTAACCCTTCGAGCACACCAATCTCCGTAGGGGTTCCCCAACCCCTCGGGACCACAATTCCTGGTCTAATTCAGAGATGCAGGCCAGTCTCTCACGTCTCTCTCTTTCCCTCTTGCATCTCGCCACACACACACGACGGCTCTAGGCGCCATTCGCATAAATGTGTCAATAGCACGTAATTAGAGCACCGTAATTAACGTGATGCAGCCGCGTATTAGCCGCCGTTGCGGCCGCGGCCGACACCCACCCCCCTGGATAGACTGACAACTCGCCTTGACCGGCTCCGGATGCTGCTCATCGGTGGCAGTGGCAGTCGCTGTCGCTGCAGCTGTTGTTGCTGCTTCTGACGGCTCTTCGGATCGGGCTTCTTCCCGCTCTGACGGCACCTCAGCTGCTTCTGATCGCTCATCCGACACAAAGCTCTGGTCGACGTCTGACGAGTCTTTCTCCTCGGTTTTGCCCACCGTCGATGTCGATGGAGAGCCGAGCTCATCATCTGGAAACAACGCACATGATGACAGTAGCTCGTACATCCACATGAATAGCCTATTGTCCGCCATCAATGGATTCAATTACGGTGTGTAACAGCAAAAACAACCCGGACGGCAGTGTGTTCATCTGGCAAAATAGACCACTTTCCCATCAGAGAGCGATAAAGCGAGAATGGATTCAATCAGGAATAGAAGGCACTTTTTAAGATTCTGGGCTGGAAACGATAGAATTGTGGCTTTTAGATGCAACCGGCTGTTCATCCAGTCAACGACAGCGCCCAACTCAGTTGTGCCTTCTCATTTCTAACGGGATTCTTTCCAATAGAATTCGTTTCGTCAGGATGTCAGAGGAACGGTGCTCAAATATCAGAGAGCACCGACCACAAGAGGCTGCATTGGGTAGTGCTTGATTTGTCTTAGTCCTAGTTTATACTTGCGTCGCTGGGCGGCGCGGAATCATGGGCGGAATGAATATCGACCGCGCGGCGCGATAAATCGATGATAGGGACCCACCGCGTGGCGTCACTAAGTATAAACGGCACTTGAACGGTAGAGGTCACTTTATACAAGTCTCAACTGGTTGTTATTGGGGTCATAAGGAGCTGCTATGACGTTGTTTTGCAGCGGTCAAAATTCTACCCGCAGTCGGAACTCGAACCCGTGCTCGAATGCTTATCGGACAAGATGCTACGCCATTACACCACCGGCGCTCTTTGATCGTACGCAACAACCGCGACATCATCCGAGAGATGTCGTCAATGTTGCGTTCGATCAAACATCGCTGGTAGGGCAACGATGTATGTATCATCCTGCCCCGTAAGGATGAGGTTACAGTTCGAGACCCGGCTGGCGCTAGAGCTTTGATCGCCGCAAAAAAAATCGTTATGACAGACTATAATCTCAGCAACAGCCACTTTTGTCTTTCCATAGATTTGTTAAGCTCGTCATGAAGACGTTAAACGGCTTTGCTGGCTAACGGTTCGGCTCGATCGCCTTCTTCAGAGCCTGAAAGGATCAGAAGGGAGGGTCTCGAATTGATTTACGAACTTTACAAAAGCGCTATTGGCGTCTTCCTCGACCACTCCATCAGCCAGCAGCCTCCTCGAAGTCTGGAATTCACTATTTTTCTCAAAAAACCTGGATTCAGCTTGTTGTAGCTGTTACTGCAACACTAAACACTAGCAGATTTGGTTTCGATCCCGCCGCAAGTTCAATACAAATACGCGGAAGGTTCATGTTCAGGCCGCTATTCCTCACTAAATATACTCTCCCGTGATCCCGTTGTTTATGTAAAGCCAGCTGGAAAATCCTCCTTCAAGCTCTGACAAAATAGGTTTAAGAGCTAAAAAAACGGGCCCTTATAATTAACCCCAAGTACGCGTATTTTCTTCGGTTGTAAAGGATATTCCACATATTTAATTGGGAGAGCACTGGGCTCAGGCCGAGAGTCGACAGGATGCAGATGAGGTAAAATTTCGACCATTTCGCATCTGAGCCATACTATATTGTCGGAAAGCTGTTAGGGTCGCAAAAAGAACCAACCAAACCTCAGGATTTTTTCTCATTTAGGATAAACCTGGAGACTAAATCGAAGAAAACGAGGAAAATTCGCAAAATTGGGTCTCAGTGAAGGCTGTAAAATGACCACTTCGGATGAAGACTTGTTCATCACCTGGCATTTCTCGAATGCCGACTAACGATGCTGTCCAGTAGAGAAGGATCCAGCTCCTTAGCTGCTCTTATACACATCTTGTATCCAATTAAATGTGTGCATTAATGTATGCTTTCCAACCGAAGAAAATCTGCGTACTTGGGGTTAATTATAAGGACCCGTTTTTTAGCTCTTAAACCTATTTTGTCAGAGTTTGAAGGAGGATTTTCCAGCTGGCTCTACATAAACAACGGGATCACGAGAGAGTATATTTAGTGAGGAATAGCGGCCTGAAAATGAACCTTCCGCGTATTTGGATTGAACTTGCGGCGGGATCGAAACCAAATCTGCTAGTGTTTAGTGTTGCAGTAACAGCTACAACAAGCTGAATCCAGATTTTTTGGGGAAAAATAGTGAATTGCGGACTTCGACGAGGCTGCTGGCTGATGGAGTGGTCGAGGAAGACGCCAATGGCGCTTTTTGGAGAGGTCGTAAATCAATAAGAGACACTCCAGAAGAAAATTATCTACAACTAGGTCATATTTGTTGAGCTGCAGCCTATTAGAAACCATTATATGCATCGTGAATAGGCGATTCAGATGCTGTCAGCTTGAATCCACAAGAGTAGATTTGAAGCAGGTTGTGGCAAGGCGACGCTTTATGACGGATTAATCCGTCGACAAGCGTCTTTCTTTCAAAGAATTTGAGCGGTATTGTACTATTCCATTCCTATGTTCTTGACAGATTTCCGTCGGTTTGATGGTTGAAAAATTGACCAAAAATGAAGGCAAACTCGTCAGTGAACAGCCCTTCGTGCCGCCCTGGGGTCGGATTCATCAACAACTTACATAACTTTAACAGAGAATTCACAGCGGAAAACTCAGATAACGCGGCTTGTCAAGTGATATGGTGAGCGTCAAGTGATATTAGCCGCGTTATCTGAGTTTTCCGCTATGAATTCTCTGTTAAAGTTATGTAAATCGTTGATGAATCCGATCCCTGGATGCGTTTCCCAAGAGACTGATGGCGTGCACCCGTGCAGGAGGCCATTTCGAAATCTGATTGTTTTTCTATATGTGCCTGGTCGACAGCAATGAATACTATGAATTTCACCCCTGTAAAACAGTCATTTGGGCGGCCAACTGCTCGTGTACAAGAACTTCTAGCGCCCCTGTTCACCAAATAGCCATCGAAACATCCCCGCATGGCTAACACTAACGAGCCCGGTTAGCTTTGTCCATGTCCATGCCCATTATTCACTGAAGCTTCCCTATTCTCCTCATTTACGCAGCTTCCCGAGAATCCACAACGCACCAAAGCCTCCGATTACAAAAGGATATCCGTCGCCACAAATCCTCATTAGCCGACGACGAGGTTTACCGCCTCGTCCAGCTGCTGCTCGTTACGGTAACGGGGGGCAATTCGCTAATTGGCTACCGCACATAGCGTGAGATCAGTGACAGGTCCTCCTGGGATTGGACTGACTCACGGCCGGCTGGCTAGTCTCCGCTGCGACAAAACACAGGGATTTAGCCATCATCAACGGCACATTACAGCGCTCAAAGGCACCGCCTACCGCTCTGCCGTGTGGATCGTTCTGTTGACACAGGACTGAACTCTAATGGCACTTCATTTGAATTCTCACATCAAGCCAGCAAAAAAGGCTGTGTGACGGACGGCACCTGGTGTGCAATCCACAGCTCGAATCAACTGAATCGAACGGTTTCACTGACAACTGTGGGGCCGTTGAGGAGCTCCAAGATGGGTTTCCGAGCGGTTTCTTTTTAATTGAACCTCTGTATCGACACTGCGCCATTACCGCTTTGGACAAATAGCGGTGGTATATCGCGAAGAACTGTCTAAGTTCGATTTTCAATGAATCTTGGCACGCTGTTGAACTGTTCATGCTTCTTTGTCACACTTCTCGGGCGATGAGGATCCACTGGGCCATTTTGGCACGCAGTAGGGAGCAATGGAAACGTCGCTAGTGCCCTTGCGGCTGAAGGGCACTCAACAAGGCATAAGGTGCTAACAGCGCTCAGAGATCATGAAGCCTTCCAAAAAAGGATGATAAGCTCCCTTATCGATTTGATGACGTGAAAAATCGATATGGGAATTATCACCGACCCCTTTCATCCCCATCCCAACAGCGCAGCACTTCACCAAGAAAGCTCTAATCGGAGCTTCTGTCGGAGAAACTAGAGGACAGATCGAGGACAGATACTCCATATAGAGGCGAACTCGATGAGATACAGTACCGTCGGACAATATCCGCCAAACCCCCACCGGCGGAGGATTAATCCGCCGTTTCCGTCGCTTTGCCATAACTCCCTTCAAAGTCGATAATATCCAATGAAATGCACATAGCTGGAATCAGAACAACATGATCTACCCAATGGCATAAGAATCCTAGCAGGACTCTAGAATTGTTGAGTCAGAGATTACCTAAATTAAGGGAGCCCCGAACTGTCTTGACCTGGCCCACATACGCTCCTTAGTTTCCCATAATTATGCTCCCTGGGCAGGAATAGACCTGTCCAGTAGAATTTTCAAAATTTTACACGGTCTCGAAAACGTATTTCGTGCTAAATTTAGGTTTTGACTCATCACATCAAGTCAAAGTCAAATTGGCACGAAATACATTTTCGAGACCGCGTAAAATTTCAAAAATTCTACTGGGCAGGTCTATTCCTGCCAAGGAAGCATAATTATGGGAAACTAAGGAGCGTATGTGGGTCAGGTCAAGACAGTTAGGGGCTCCCTTAATTTAGCTCATCTCAGACTCAAAAGTTCTAAGTCCTGCTCAGATTTTTATGCCATTGGGCACACCATATTGTTCTGGCTCCAACAATGTGCATTTCATAAGATATTATCGATTTTGAAGGGAGTTATGGCAAAGCGGCGGAAACGGCGGGTTAATCTGCCGTTGCCCGACGATACTGCATTCAGTGATGATCAAAGAGGCATCAAATGAACGTCGAACTGGAAAGTCACAACGATCACACACCAGCCGCGCTTTTAAGCAAACCAGGAAACTGAGTCTGCAAGAGATATGGAAGTGAATGAGAGACCCTAAAGACTGAAAAGGCATGCCGATTTGCAGCAACCAGCCGCAGCAGCAGCAAGCTGCAACCGCTCTTCTTTATGGGAGGCAAAACGTTCGCTCTGGAACAGGTTCACCACCGTCACAGCTGAGAAAGTGATCCGTTCTCATTAGAGCCCTTCAATATCTGCAGAGAATCAGCACCATTTACGGATTCTGATACTGGAACGACATGCCTGGCTTCCACCTTGGAACGCGGAGAACGTGGCGCCGCTTTAGTGTATCGCCGCGATCAAACAGGATTCTGAAGAACAGGTGAGGTTTTTGAGCTCTTGCAAGGCCTCTGCACTAGCAATGCGTTCACTCTAGTCAGTGCTGGCTGGCAAAGAGCTATTTCAGTGCCTACTTGCGAGGTATGGCGCATGTAACGCAGTCGGAGGAGGGGCCGACTGTCGCCTGCACCCGATACCAGGTTTCTGGTTCGGATTTCCCGCCCAGGCCAACCAAGCCTTCCATCCCTTCGGGGTCGGGGAGTTGGTACCGGACTGGTCTGGGAAGGATAATGCGCTGGTTTGTTCATCGGCTGGCCACCGCAAGTCATTGTATGGCCAAATACGCATTCATATCGCCTCCACGACATCCCGTAGAAGTAGAAAGCGCGGCGTATCCCAAAAAGGGATTGAATAACGCCGTCCTTTACCTTTATCCTTTAGACAAATTGCGCTCCCTAAAAGAATGTAGGAAATCGGCGGACTTTATTATGATAAAGGATAAAAGGATAAAGGACGGCGTCATTCAATCTCCTTTGGGATGCGCCACGCACTCTACTTCTACGGGATGTCGTGGAGGTGAGTTGAATGCGTATTTGGTCACACAATGACTTGCGGTGGCCAGCCGATGAACAAGTCAGCGCTCTATCCTTCCCAGACAAGTCTGGTACCAAAGGGGTTTCCCCGGAGGGGTGGAGAGCTTCGTTGGCCTGGGCGGGAAATCCGAACCAGGAATCTGGTATCGGGTGCAGACGACAGCCGGCCCCTCCTCCGACTGTGCTCCACGCGCCCAAATATACAGTGTATCCCAAAAAATGTAAGCACTGCTTTAAAGGTGATAACTTTGCTCACAGTAAGAGTACTGAAAAACTTCATTACCCGTACTCTTCAGTACTCTTACTGTGAGTAAAGTTACCACCTTTCAAACAGTGCTTACATTTTTTGGGACACCCTGTAGTTCTGAAGACATTGTCTCAGTGTCGCCTCTCGATATCGGACGAGTTGTCTGCTCGGATCTGATATGCACCAACACCGCGGACTGACGCCTATCAGCTGATTGAAAGATCCAGAAGCAACCGAGATGTCGCATATACCATCCCCGGTTGAAAACGACAATTAGAAAGAACGTCCAGTGATTTTCTTCGTTCAGAAGGTCCATCAAGATTGTCACCACTCCTTGAAAGGCCGGTAGATGCATGATCTGCTTCGGAGTGCATGATCGCAACAGCGCGTGAAAACTCGACCGTACTTTCTGTGTACGTTTAATGGGGAACCTAGTCTGGCACCAATTCACCGACCCCGAAGGAATGGACGCTTAGGTTGGCCTGGGCGGGAAAACCGAACCAGGCACTTGAAACCGGGTGCTTGCGAGCAACCTCAGGTCCATCAAAGGCATGACTCAACGAATTGGACGTCAATAGGCTATCCTAAGACGGTCAGTTCGATGTTCTAGCCTTCAAAGTCAAGCTGTCCAGCTTTCCTATAGAAGCTGAACGCTTCTTCAGTTGGCCTGGCGCGGAATCGAACTCAAATCGATTTTTCGCGACTGAAGAGTCGCACATTCCATCGGTCCATTTGGCCTAGCCGCCACTGCCACCTTCGTCACGCCTTTCAGGCGCAGTCAAGTCGCAGCCCACTTGACCCCGTCCTTAGACGACGTCGTTAGGGTTCGTTACAGTACACTTCGGGACGGTACGGGTGCATTGTAAACTATGCCTGGCTGGTTGGGCTGTTCAGCGCCGAGCCATAAATCAGCCAAGTCGCGCAGTTGCTGATGAGAACACACACACCTCAGCTGTGGCCACTTAGCCAGCCAGCGAGGTACAGAGACAGACAGACACAGCGCTAATCACTGGGGCTTACACGCGCCGCGCCATTAGCGGCTGCACCGGCTGCAGATGAGCCACTTCAAAGAACGCCCAGGTGGTCGCTGGTGTTCGGCGGCGAGCTCGGCGACGTCGCTGCGCGCAGCTTAGAACGAAGATCGACGACATCAAAGAACGACGATGAACGAACCGTGCTCGCTGCTCTCACTGCTCTCGTCGCGAATGTCTCCGCCGGCCAATCGTCGCGGTTTTTTCGCTGGCGGCGTGGTGGTGGTCGTCGTCTGAAAAGAACACAATGTGACGCATTCACCTATGCACTCTGCAACAAAAACCCCCACCAGCACCTTAAACAATCCTCTCGAGATGATCAACGTTCGACTCTCCATGCAATCTTGGCATTTTGACGTCTTATTCGCTTGGGCTGACTGTTCAGCTGAGCCATGATTGTTACAAATATTTATTGCGGCTGATGCTTCGGCGTTGTCGCGCCCTCTTCGGTGCCGAAAAGTCGAAGTCATTTGAGAAACTACCCTCCCAAATGCGACATCGTCTTACAGGAAACCAGCCAGAAGGCCAGAAGACCAAGAGAACGACAACGTAGAGTTTTCTCCTCGTCTTCTCGCTTTCTGGATGGTACCCTGTAGGACGAAATCGCATTTGGGACGGTAGCTTCTCGAATGTCTTCGCGACTTTTTCGGCACGGAAGAAGACACAACAACGCCGATACATCAGCCGCAATAAATATTTGTACCAGTCTTTGCTCAGCTAAACAATCAGCCGAAGCGAATAAAACGTCAAAATGTCATAATTGATGTGGAGTCGAACGTGGACCATCTGAAGAGCGTTGTTTAACTGGGGCAGCAGGTCCATTCCCCGCGCAAAATCGCCTCCAATGAAAAAACCACGAAAATTTTAGCCTTAGCGACTAAGATAAGCACTCGCACTGATGAAGTCCCTGATATATTTACTTATTTATTCTAAATTAACCAAATAACGTTTCATAAACAACAAAAAACTATTAACACACACAGAAATGCCACGAAAAATTGTAGTAAAGCTAAAAAAGAACATATACATTTATCTATACTACCATACTAATTTCCATACTAGTTAGTGACTAAGTATCAGTGGATGTTTTTTCTCTTCTTTTCTACTTCACTTTCCCTATTCTTTTCTTTACCTTTTTTAGAAATGAGGAAATTAGAGAACGAAAACATATTATTAAGGGGGGGGGGGGCAAAAGTAATGAGACAAATTGAAAAAAGTTTTATCTCTTTATAACTCAATTACAAATCAACGATGCTGAGGAATGTATTTGCCATTAAGGGCAATGACCTTGCTGCCATCGCTCAGCCAACTTACTGATCCCATCCTTCCAGAACTGCTTGGGCCTGGCGTTGATCAACTGCTCGTTATGGTTGTCAAGGACTGCTTGGGTTCTTGTGTCCCTTCCGACCAGGAAGTCTTGTAGGCTCAAGAAGTAGTGGCAGTCGCATGGAGAGATGTCCGGCAAATACGGTGGATGAGGCATGTGAACGTAGCCTAGCTGGCCAAGCTTATCCGTGGTTACTTGTTCCCGATGGGGTGCGGCGTTGTCGAAGAGGAGAACCTTCTTGAAGCGCTGCGAATGAATAAGAGCGAGTCGCCGGCCCATCTCCTCTATTTCGTTCACCATGGCCTTGGAGTTCATCGTAGTGCTCTTGGGAAACAGCTTCCGGTAAACCGATCCATGGGCGCAGACCCAAAAGCTCCAAAGGTGCTTCTCGCCGTGAACATCTCGCCGAACGAAGGTCGGTGACAGGTCACCAGGCCTCGCCCAGACTCGCTGCTTGGCAGGGCTAAGGTAGAAGACGTACTTCTCATCTTGCGTGAATATTGAGCCCAGGCTGCTCGGGGTTCGGAATTGGGGGAGATTTGAGCGACACAGGTCGACTCGTCAGACTGGGGTTTCGGCATGAGACTGACTGGGGTTTTTGCATGCTTCTGGAAAGGGCGGAAGTGGTAACTTCTCAGATGGGCTTCAGTAAGTAGCATACAAACATACAAATACGATAAGCACGAAATCAGACTCCAGCCACGAGATATATGGACACGGCATGGGGTGTCTCATTACTTTTGCCCCCCCCCCCCCATATATATATATATACCTTTTTTTAAATGGACACTCTTCCAGTTAGCCTGAGACCACTGATATCAAAACAAACTCTTCCATCAGCGTCTTCTACATCAAACTAGATAGAGACTCTCCAAAAAGATTAGAATTAATTTTTGTTCAAGAAAAATTTGGAAGAACTCCCTTTGAATATCTTTTTAGTTCACCTGCCCTAAGATGTATAACAATTTTATAATTTTTTTGAGAAAAAGTAATAAATTGAATGTTGTTTTGAATCGCTACAAGGCATCAATCATGTAGTGCATCACAAGACTGGATCGCGCCATGCACTCGAAAAGCAAGTACGATGTTTATTTGATTGATAGTGTAAATGCCACTTAGAAGAACCGTCAAAGTGAGGATATGTGTCTTCTTTACAGCTGTTTCTTGTTGTATCGGTTGCAGGTGTCAAACACTATGGATGCAGTCAGAAATTTCGCTATCATTCGAATAAAAATCGCCCCGTCTTGGACGAGGGCATGGCGCAATCTTTTTTGGCACTGACAAGCGGCCGCCTTCCTGCTTTTTAAAACATGCCTTAAGCCATTGTTTTTACGCAAAAATGAAAATTTTATAAGATTTCAAAAATGTGTTCACTTATTGGGTAGGTGAATTAGAACTTCAAAGAAAGTTATACAAAAATTTTCCTTGAACAAAAAATTATTCTAACCATTTTAGTGAGTCTCTAGTGTAATGTAGAAGAAGCTCATTTCGAACTGAAGAGTCGGTTTCAAAAGAATGCCCAAATTCACGTGAAAAGTGTTCAATTCGACATGAAAATGGTATATGAAGTTGTGCATTTGGGCGCGTGTAGCGCAGTCGGAGGAGGCACCGGCTGTCGCCTGCACCCGATACCACGTTCCTAGTTCGGATTTCCCACCCAGGCCAACCAAGCCTTCCATCCCTCCGGGGTCGGTGAATTGGTACCAGACCTGTCTGGGAAGGATAGAGCGCTGACTTGCTCATCGGCTGGACATCGCAAGTGATTGTATGGCCAAATACGCATTCAAATCGCCTCCGCGACATCCCGTAGAAGTAGAATGCGTGGCGCATCCCAAAAGGGATTGAATAATGCCGTCCTTTATCCTTTATCTTTAGTTGTGCTTTTGAGGAATCTTATCGAATGAATGAACGAACGATTATTTAATCGCTCATCAATTTCTTCGAATGATTGAAAATCGATGAAAGTCCCATTTTTCGTTCATTCGAATATTCGAGCAGTCAAATGATTTGTTCGAATTCAGGTTCTCTGCTTGAGCCGTTGACGTTTATTCGATAATCGATTGAAATTGTTTGATTTTCGAACAAAATTGAAATATTCGATTTTCGATTGATATCCGAATATGATTCCTTTTCGATGTTCGAATTCGAACGAATACTCGAATATATTCGTTCGCAATCAATTGAGGCTACAATTTAACGTTTAGGAGGAGAGCCTGGCGCAATCCCGACAATTCACATGTTTTAGCACAAACCTATGCTAGGATGTACCAGCGCTAGGAAAATGCAATAGATTTTTTCATCCTAGGCTGAATATGACTGAAAATCCTTTCACATTTGATAACTCTACTTCAGGAGCGTTATGGCCGTTCAAGAAAATCATACGCATTTTCTGATACACTCTGTAGTTCACGAAAAAACGGCAAACCAAAACTTAACCAACAACTCCAAAAAAATCCCAAAAAACCGATTTTTACCGAAATTTCCACGTAGGTGAAATCCAACTCCTAGCAACTAACCCTACACAGAAAGGCATGTGAAGTCCTCAAAAACCCCTCGAAATAGAGTGCCAAAATGACCCACGTGTTTATTGCTCACCTCTGCCTTCTTGCCGACGCTTCCACTCGAACTTCTCTTCTTGTTCTTCTGCTTCTGCTTCTGAAATTCTTCAAAAAGTCGATCGTCCAGCACATTCTCACGAGGCTCCCAAGTGTTGTGCCTGCAAAACAGCGGCGTTGTGTAATTATCACTCAAACACTTCAGGCGACAGATAACAAAGCAAAGCGGCGTACAATGTGAGAGAGAGGTCGGGTAAAACACTGACATTTCCCTTCTGACGGCATTAGCGACGACCCCGGTTGTCACTTAGGGGTCAATGGGAGGTTTTAGAGCGCAGTGCGTCAAAGCAAACACAACCGGCTGTAACAGAGTAGGGGTGGTTTCGGTTAGGTAGAAGCGTTGCTTGCCATTCAACTTGAAGTGTTGGATGCATGGCACAGTCCAGTGGAGCATTTGGAGAGCGTTGCAAATGAATTTACCTCTCCGGGGTTTTTGGAGATGAAAAGGGGGCTCTACAGTGCCGCCGTACCTTTGGTTCTTTGAGTTGAAAAAGCGCAAAAAACGCCTTTCCCATTGCTTTTTGATAGCGCTCTTCAAACTGCGTGCTTTAAAAAATGAACCCGATATTTGGTGTCAGCATGAGTGATCTACCCGAATACGTGAAAAACGCCGTGTAAATGTTAAAAATGTTGATTCGATAGGCTATATTCAGGATGTGATCTTTGGCTGTAACCATCCCCCTCGAGGAAGGGGGTCAGCTACGCCGACCATATTATAGGCCATCGAATCAACATTTTTAACATTTACATGGCGTTTTTAACTTTATCGAGTAGATCACTCGATGCTGACCCCAAATATCGGATTCATTTTTTAAAGCACGCAGTTTGAAGAGCGCTATCAAAAAGCGATGGAAAAGGCGTTCTTTCGTGCTTTTTCCGCCCAAAGCAGCAAAGCTGCGGCGGTACTGTAGAGTCACCTTTTCATTCCCGAAACCCTAGGTCAATCCATCTGTTACTCTCTCCAGATGCTCCACTGGATTGCGCCATGCGCTCAACATTTCAAGTGGCAAGCAACGCATCTACTTAACTGAGACCACCCACTACTCTGTTACAGCAGCGGTTGTGTTTGCTCTGACGCACATCGCTCTGGGACGGCCCTTCGATCCCTATGTGACAACCGGGGTCGTCGCTAATGACAGACTATGCTAATGTGATGCGCGCGCACGACGAGCGTTCGTCCGCAGACATAGGACGACAGGCACTTGGACCGGCTACTTCATCGCCGCTCTGCTTCCCCTTGAGGACCCTTTCGCTGGATGAAATCTCAGGGATTACTTGGCATCGCCGCATTCAATCAGAGCTGTTGGAGCTCAGATTTGAGGGATTTGAAGCGCAATATGCCCTGATCACATCTGATCCTTCTCAGACGGGGTTTTTGAGAAAGTATCACGTCCGCGTACAGCTTCGAATCTCCTGATTAGATAGGTCACTTTGGCACTTGACAGGGACTAATGGAACCGCTGCTAGAATGCAATCGCTACAAACAGCGACGACAGATGACACGAATGATAGAAAAATATCGCCCTCTAAAGCGCCAGGACTCAATTATTAAGAATCTGAATAGGCAGTACGAAAGTAAATTTCACACTCGGTAGTTCAGCAAACGAGAACTCCTTTCAACGCCATCGGAGCGCACAGCATATATACACCATTTTCAGTTGAAATTCAATGTTGTTCAAAAAGCAAAGCCCTGCAAGAGTCGGTCTGGATGACAGATGTGGAACGATGGGTCCCACCACTGCCTCCCACGACCAACGAAAGTGTGGTTCCGGAAGTTCAAGAAGGGAGGTTTTTGCTTGGCGGACTAGCCACGATCTGGAAGGCCAGTGACAGTGAATGAGAAGCGCCTTCTGGAGCTGCTTCAGGAGGATATCTGGCGTTGCACCCGTGAACTGGCAGAGAAGTGCAGTCACACCACCACAACTCGACACCTTCGTGGCCTTGGGAAGACATATATGCCATTCAACGGTTTCAAAACAAATTCAACGTCCTTCTGAAATCTTACCCGTAAAACAACGTTGAAATTGTTTCGAACAACGTTGAATTCCAACTGAAAATGGTATATATGTCTTCCCAAAGCCACGAAGGTGTCGAGCTGTGGTGAGGTGACTGCACTCGAGTTCCTCTGCCAGTTCACGGGTGCAACGCCCGATATCCTCCTGAAGCAGCTCCAGAAGGCGCGCTTCTCATTCACTGTCACTGGCCTTCCAGATCCTGGCTGGTCCGCCAAGCAAAAGCCTCCCTTCTTGAACTTCCGGAACCACACTTTCGCTGGTCGTGGGAGACAGTGATGGGGCCGATCGTTCCACATCTGTTATCCGGCTTGACTCTTGCAGGGTTTTGCTTCTTGAACTCGTAAAGCAGAAGCAGCCGAGCTTGCTCGCAGTCGAGAACGATTTTCTCTGCCACAGTCGTAACGGAATATGACGACAATAGTGGCAAATATAGGTCATAGGTCATCCCATATACACATTATTGGGAGAAAAATTCAAAAATTCTTCCAAAAAATTGACGGGGGACGCTAAAGTTAGTGGCGGGAAACTTTCCCTACAACCCCAAGCGAGGCCATGGAAAGGAGAACAGAGAAAGGACGCGAAGCCAAGTGTTCTTTGTCTCCTCCTCGTTCGACACTCCGCGCTGGCCGTTAGTTTTCACAGCCGGGTTCCAGCCTCAGGTTCCCTCGCGGAAAGATCCCATTCGGTCATTATGGCTCAACAACGCTCGACGAAGAAGTCAGGTTACACCAAGCACTCCATCTTGATGGTGAACACTCAACAGCCGCCCATTTTCATTTTCATTCCAGCTTCTGGGCATTCTTCCGTAATGGCACCTAAGTCTGTCCAAGTGCCGTAAACGACCTCCAAGACTTACACTGATGTTGTAATGGATAACATCCTCGCTCGATAAACGACGGATGACTGTTCTATTCCATTTTTGAATGGATCTAACAGAAGCCACAGGTTTTATGACAAATGTTTCCGGAATTGCACCATCCTTGTTGCATCGCTTTTCTGCACTTTTTCTTGGACGGAAAGTCGTGGCAATACTTCGCAAGTTGGACATGACCCACCTGAACTTCAGCAATCTGTGCCACCACAAAAAGAATGAGAAGAATCACACACGCTAGCTGAACCATGGTTGCCATCCTAGTTGGTGGTGGTCGAACGAAAAGGATGGTTTAAGGATAGAATTAAAACGAACACTGAAAATAGAATGGCTAGAACCAAAACTAGGTTCTCGGCTAGGCTCCCGCCAAGGCTGACCAAGCCTCCCGTCCTCCCCCCCCCCCCCCGCGGGGTCGACCATATGGCATCAGACTTGCTTAGGAATATTAGAACACTGCCTTGTCCATGGACGGGCCACCACAAGCCATGACATAAGCCTAATGCGCCTTCAAATTGCTCCCACGATATCCCGTAGAAGTAGAATGCGTGGCGCATCCCGTAATGGGATTGATTACCGCCGTCCTTTTATCCTTTAAATGAGGGGTTATTCAATATAAAAGACTCACTTTGTTCACATCTTACCATTATACCGCGAAGAATAAGAACTGAAGTAAACAATAATAGACAAATTGAAGGCAAAAATAGAAAAAAAACAAATAAAATACTCCTAAACCTATTTTTGCACGCAATTATGCGACCAATAATGGAAAGGTAAGACTTTCAAAAGTTCTTTTGGCTTTTACCTTTTACCCACTGAATGGAAGGATCATATAAGGAAATCTTTTTTAAGCAAAAGAAAAAACGCGAAGGAATTATTGAATGGATGTCTGGCTGCGATCAAAAATCTTGCGATAGGCGAGTCTAGAACCCGCACCTTTTGCTTTCCGGGCAGCAATGCTACAGCTTACACCACCAGCGCTAAGTGATTCCGATATTGCTGATAGATGATTGCTAACGAGGAAGATATCGTGGATGTTCAGTTCGGTCAAAGAGCGCCGGTGGTGTAAGACGTAGCATCGCTGTCCGGAAAACAGAAGGTGCGGGTTCGACTTCAGCCTGGCGTAAGAGTTTTGATCGCAACCAAACATACATCTAAGAGCTTCTGTCTTCTATAACAGCCGCTCTAGGCTAAAGCAAAAATGTAAAAATCGTAAAGGAATTGTTTCAACATATCGAACACGATTCTGCAAAATTATTCAGACTAAACAGCGCAATTAAATGGTCTAGTTTATTCCATATAATGCAAAATTTCGAAGATTGGATGGACTTTGATCCCATTATATTAGGTTGGTGCATAAGTTCTCGGACATTTGATCCCTCCTGAATTGAAATCGCATTTTCCCGCCAAATTTCTCACATGTATCAACGCGTAAATGATCGATCGATAGAGAAAGGAAAGGGCTACAAAACTGTTCCTAACATTTACTTCTGCGTTGTTAACGTCAGCTATTATGGCTGCGCAATTCATCCCAACTGAGACGCATATTCGGCACGTCATGTTATTCCTGCATCAGTCCGGCCTCAATGCCAACGAATCGTATCGTCGCCTGAAGGATGTTCACAACGAGAGTGCTCCTGCTCGAAGTACTGTGTACCAGTGGTTCTCGAAGTCTGCAGTTGGCGAATTCTCCGTTGAAGATAATGAACGAGAAGGGCGCCCGATGATACCGGATTTGGATGGCCTCCGAAGTAGAGTGGAAGCGGACCCATACCAAACCACTCGCGAACTATCAAGCACTCTTGGTGTCAGTCACTCAACAGTCGTTCGAGGACTGAAGTCGATTGGCAAGGTGCAAAAATTGGGTCGCTGGGTACCTCACGACTTGACACAACGTGACATGGATCGCAGAGCCGATGTCGCTCTGTCTCTCCTTACCCTCAGACGTACCCACGGATGGCTGGACAACCTTGTCACCGGGGATGAGAAGTGGATACTCTACTCTAATTATCACTGGCGTGCACAGTGGGTTGACGCAACTGGAGAGGCAGAGGACGTCCGAAAGCCGACCTTCACGTGAAAAAGGTGATGCTATGCATTTGGTGGAGCGTTCTTGGCGTAGAGTACTGGGAGCTGCTGGACGAAGGGATAACAGTGACGGCAGAGGTTTACGTCAACCAACTGAGGAAGTTGAGGGCCCACCTCCGAACCACACGAGGAGAGCAAGTGAAGGTGTATTTTGAACACGACAACGCTAGACCGCATATTGCCAGAGCGACGGCGGCTGAGTTGGCGGACTACGGATGGACCCTACTCACCAGATCTCGCTCCTTCTGATTATCACTTGTTTTCAAGCCCTCAACGCTATTTGGACGGCCAGCAATTCAGGAACCGAGAGGATGTCAAGGAGGCACTGTTCACATTTTTCGAACCACAACCGGCCACGTTTTGGAGAAAAGGCATCCATGACTTACCAGCACGTTGGCGAAAGACAATTGATGTAAAGGGTGGCTACCTCAAATGATTTGATATTGTTGTTCGTATGTTGTGATAATAAATATTTCATGACCCAAATGTCCGAGAACTTATGCACCAAACTAATATTTTTGGATGTAGATGGAAATAGATGAACCTATAGCTCGAAACTGAACCGAAACCCCGACTCCTTGCCGTCGAACCACCGACAAGAACCCGTCCATCCGAGCAAAAAACTCCCGACTCCTCCACACCCCAGTCAGACCAACCACAATATCGATCACGCTATCATCACACACACACACACACGCACATGCGGCGTCGGCAGCGGCGGTCGTGAATCAGCCCCGCATATCGAGTACGCCCCGCTGCGCCGCCACATGACTGCCTGCCTTACCGTAGTCCCGCATGGAAAACCGACGACGCCTACAACAGCGACGAGATACCGTAGCACCATCACACACGGACTGATACACTGCTAGTGTGTCTCATTCCAGTCTCTGACGCTCATTACACGACATCTGCACACTTTTATGGCTACAGTACGCCGGAAAAATGGACGCACATAATTCTGATGGAAAAGTGGGAAAGGTTCATATTGGATGGGGCCATGTATGGCTTCCGTAAACGATGCTGTCACATGTTCAAACCTCATAGAGCTCTCGTCAAACGCCGTTGTCTCATATGACATCAAGGGCTGCAAGCATGCCCCACCCAAACTTGGACGACACCGAAAAGTGCACAATTCTGATCTGTTCATGATTCTTACCAAGAATGCATTCTGAGGGCGGAAACAACAACTCATAATGCATGCAGGAAAGAGCTAGACCGTCCGTTTCTCCGCCTGCAGGTCATCGCAAAATTAGTGGCCGCTAGTCGAGCTTCGCTTTGAGCGGCCGTGGTACTAAAATTTTCGATCCAATTGCGGCCACTAGAGGGCCCTATCAAAAAAGGACAAATCTATCCGCTATAGCTCTCTAATCGGCCCGATGCCAGCCTGCTGGCCCCTGACGGAGGAAAGGTTCAGATACCCTGTCGCGGATTCGAACCCGAGAGCTTTTACACTGAGAGCAGATGACGCCTCCTACCACCCCCTCCCCCCCCCCCCCCCCACTGTGTCACTTGTGTCAACAAAGCCCTTCTCTACTATCCATTTGAGGAAAAATCACATAGATAGCCTCCCTGCTCGAAAGAATTACTAAATCCGTTTGTTCTCTGCCCGTCAGCGCAAAATTAATGGCCGTTTGGCGTGCGACCGCAATAGTAGCAATATCTTCGATCGACGTGAACGTCGTGACCACCAAGTGGCCCTCTCAAGAAAGGGTCACGAATAATCGATCGAAATTATCGATTTCTGCCATGCAGGAGTTGATCAACGCCAACTGTTACCCAGATCCGGTCACTACCGTTCCTTAACACTACCCTGTGTGAGCCATCAGCCATCAGAAGGCTTGAATCGCTCCGTTGCGGAATCGAACCCTGGTGCGCTTGCATAGGATAAAACAGCCGGCGCCCATCTACCCATTACGTCACGTGGGCAACACAACCATATGTATGTAGGATAAGACTCAGGTAGCCCACCACGTATGACATAATTTGTCCGTTTGTCCGTCTGTCGCTCCATTTAAATTTAATGGCCGTTGTACGGATTTCACAAGTGAACAGATCAACAATTTCAATATCGATCGATATTATCGATTTCTTTGTAGAGTTCTAATGAATCGAGCCAGAAATCGATTTCTGGTTAAACACAACACTGGCGCCTCTTACGCACTGCGCACCGCACTCATATGTGTATGTGTATGTGTACTGCGCACCGCACTCATATGTGTATTCGCCCGACGTCAACACCAGGCGCTCCCACCTGCTCCCTTTCAACCCAGAACAAGCTCCAAACCTCCCAACCAAAGGGCTGATATTGAATGCATTGTTCATTCGGTACCATATGCTTTGAGCAGTTAACGAAGTGTTAGAAACCCCTTCAGCTCACAACGCCTAGCAGGTCTACGGGCCAGAGAAGAGGTCATCTATCTTCTTATCGGCAGTCAATCGAGAATCGTCTCGCACTCTCCCGATAGCGAAGCAGCCGGCGAGAACTCCAACAAAGGCACGTATCGGCATATTTCCCCGTGCTTAAGTTCCAAAAGACGTCGTAGACATCTTCAACTCTCTAAATGGGTTTTAGTGAGGTGTGGGACTCTTCGACAGCAACTCATCGACGTGCGACCGAGCATGAGGCACAAGAATGGTCATTATTTCCGCGTCAAGTGACCACCTAGCGAGTCAAGCATCCGTCATAGGGTTCTCAGGAACGGCAAACACACACTGTAGCTGCAGCGCTTACCTTTACCATGGCGACAACGACCTAATGCCTCATCCGCCCACATTACAACCAGCCTGAGTGCGACTCGGTGCCGTCGGGTCTCCGCGGTCGTAAAGGTTGGACAAGTCTGCGGATTATGAGTGGAGTGTTGTTTAAAGGTGGACTGCACGTGGCTCGCTAACGGGATCGCTTGCGCGCACTGGAATCGATTGAGTTCGAGTGCGCGCTGAGCCCTACCTGAGATCATCTGCCATTTCGGGTGTCTGAATTGGCAGGAGAATAACCTCTACGTCTCCCAACATCTCTCCAGGTGTGCTCAATATATCAGGCAATTGAATGCGTGGCTCACATGCAAGGCGTTGAAGAGCTCCAGAACTTGGTTTTGCAGTGCTTATAGAGCGTTTCTTCTAGTGGAAGCAAGCAACTTTTCAGCAAATGAAGCCAATAGCTCTGATAGACGACTTCCTCTGAAAGGGAGCCAACTCTGGAAGACTTTAAGGGATAAATGTCGAGGCTAGTCAAGCCCTTCAAGTCTTCTAGAGTTAGTTTCCTTTCAGGGGTAGTCGTCCTTCTCAGAATTGTTGGCTTCACTTGCCGAAAAGTTGCTTGCTTCCACTAGAAGAAACGCTCTATAGACAATGCAAAGCCAAGTTCTGGAGTTCTTCTACGCCTTGTGTATGAGCCACCTATTCATCTCGCTGATATCTTGACCACACTTGGAGGGATGTTGGGAGACATAGAGGTTATCCTTCTGCCAATTCAGACACCCAAAAAGGCGAATGATCTCTGGAAATGCTCAGTGCGGACTCCAACTCGATCGATTCCAGTGCGCACAAGCAATCGGGCCAGCGAGCCACGTGCAGTCCACCTTTAAACAATACGCCACTCATAATCCGTGGAGTAGTCTAACCTTTACGAGCGCGGAGACCCGGCGGCATCGAGTTGCGTCGCACTCAGGCTGGTTGTAACGTGGGTGAATGAGGCATCGGGTCGTTGTCGTCATCGTAAAGGTAAGCTCCACACAGTGCACTCGCCATTCTTTGAAGCAGTACAACGACGCACGCTTGACTTCCCAGATGGTCGCGCGACGCAGAAATAATGACCGTTTTTGTGCACGTCTCAGCCGAACGTCGAACAGTGGGAGATCGCTAATTCTTGTCCATCGGGAACCAACGCTCTCTTATTGTAAGAATTCGAAGCCTTCTATCGGGAAACTAGCTGTTGCTCCTCAAGGTGAAGGTTTGAAGTTGCCAATCGCCATTCTTTCCATGCTTCTGAACCCAGGATAGTCGCTAGTAGTACAGACTTCAATCTAAGACGTGAAAGACGGGGCTTGCACCCACTCGTACAACGGAATGAACAAAAATCAACAACTCCAGCATGAGCACGGCCTCCCTCGGCTAATAGGAGTTCCATTA
Organism: Heligmosomoides polygyrus polygyrus; assembly: GCA_947396885.1. NCBI lineage: Eukaryota > Metazoa > Nematoda > Chromadorea > Rhabditida > Heligmosomidae > Heligmosomoides > Heligmosomoides polygyrus. Next base: position 4,108,669 of record OX377203.1, read on the forward strand.
TTTCACACAGATGCCATCTCTGAGCAAACAACGCTTTAGAATATCAACACAGCATCCATTAAACGGGAACAGAGAGGACCACACCAATCGGTTCCACCTTTACGAACGCTGTGTCAATATTCCCAAGCTTTATTTGCGCAGTTGTGGCAACTGTAAGAAGTAATGGAGCTCTTATTAGCCAAATGAGGCTGTGCTCATGCAGAAGTTGTTTGATTTTTGTCCATTTCGGTGTACAAGTGTGGGTGCAGGCCCCGCCTTTCGCGTTTTAGATTGAAGTTTGTACTACTATCGAGGTCCTGTCTTCAGAAACGTGGAAATAATGGCGATTAGCAGCATCAAACCTTCACTTCGAGGGTAACAGCTCGTTTCTTCGTAGAAGGCTTCGAATTCTTAGAGACAGCTGATTCAGGACCGTTGGCTTTTGAAGGCGAGTTCGAGGTGTTGCAGGTGTTCCCGACTTCAAGGTCTAATCTTTGGAGTCTCAAAGCTCCCTCTTCACACATCTCACCCGAGAACACTCTCCTATACTTTAGACCATTCTAGAAGGTAGACGGCAGGACTTCAAGCCTTTGATACTTCAATCTCAGGCAATAAAGCCTAACAAATCGCAACTATAGCATGAGCGTAGCCTCCTACGACTAATAGGTGCGCCCCTGCCTCTCACACTCGCCACCACTGCACAAACAAAGCCTTGGAATATCAACGCAGCACTCATTACAGAGGAATAGAAAGGTCTACACCCATCGGTTCCCCCTTAATGAGCGCTGTGCCAATATTCCCACGCTTTATTTGCGCATTTGTGACAACTGTGGGAAATACGGGATCCACTGCTAGTCCATTCGAGCGATGCTGCGGATTCTGCCCCTTCGAGGTCGTTGTGCGCCTTTCAAGTGATTTCTTTTACTACTAGCTCCCATTCTTACCAAAGAAGGGTCTCCGGCGTATATCTGAACGAAGAAAATGATTGCCCACAGCGAGAACCACATTTGCCGATGAAAAATCCAGATTCCTAGTGGAAAAAGTAATGCGTGACCCTCACTTTTAACCAATCGAACAGGAGTTCAATTTCTGACGCTTCCGAAGGAAAAATCACCTACTAAACAATCGGGGACAACTCAGAAAACTAACTGACAAGTATCTTCAGGGACCAGATTCATCAACCGCTTACCGGCCGATAATGGTGAAAAGTACCGCCAAACCATCCAGGGGTCAGATTCATCAACGACTTACAGCAATCTAACGGTGAAAACACTGCCAAAATCCCTGCTAGCGCGCCTTACCAACAAGCGACATGGTGAAATGTTCCAATGCTTCGCCATATCGCTTGTTGATAAGCCGCGCTATCAGGGATTTTAGCAGTACTTTACCGTTAGATTGCTGGAAGTCATTGACGAATCTGGCCCCAGAATGGTTTGGCGGCACTTTACCCGCTACCGGCCGGTAAGTGGTTGATGAATCTGGCCCCATGAAGCCTACTTATAGTTTGCTGTTGTTTTTGACGTTTTGCTATGTTGTGTAAACTAAGAATCACTTGTTCAGTTAGTCTACTGTTGCTGTAAGTTGAATTATAGTATATTAGGTCTCATTTTGTTCCTTAACTGTAATCGAGGGGCGCGTGAAGCGCAGTCGGAGAAGGCGCCGGCTGTCGCCTGCACCCGATACTAGGTTCCTGCCCAGGCCAACCAAACCTTCCATCCCTCCGGGGTCGGTGAATTGGTACCAGACTTGTCTGGAAAGGATAAAGCACTGACTTGTACACCGGCTGGCCACCGCAAGCCATTGTGTGGCCAAATACGTATTCAACACGCCTCCATCACATCCCGTAGAAGTAGAATGCGCTGCCGCATTCCAAAAAGGATTGAATAACGCCGTCCTTTATCCTTATCCTTTATCCTTTAATTGTAATCGCGTGGCTGTCCACTGTATAAAAGGATAAAGGATAAAGGACGGCGTTACTCAATCCCTTCTGGGATGCGCCACGCATTCTACTTCTACTGGATGTCGTGGAGGCAACATGAATGCGTATTTGGCCATACAATGACTTGCGGTGGCCAGCCGATGAACAAGTCAGCGCTCTATCCTTCCCAGACAAGTCTGGTACCAATTCACCGACCCCGGAGGGATGGAAGGCTCGGTTGGCCTGGGCGGGAAATCCGAACCAGGAACCTGGTATCGGGTGCACGCGACAGCCGCGCCTCCTCCGACTGTGCTACACGCGCCCTGTCCACTGTATACTGGACCGAAATTGATTATTTCCAGAGATCGGGTTAAGATATTCTGATCCGAATCATTCAAAAATCACGAGGACTGCGAAATCGCCGCCTTATCCAAATCATTCAAAAATCCCGGTTCCGCCAAATTGCCGTTATCAGAATCGCCCAATTATCCGAAAATTTTCGATCGGATCCAATGCCTACTGTCCACGTACAGAACAAATTAGTTAATTACTTAATTAGTCTCCACTTCAAATGCTAGAAAAGCATGTACCCACCCCTGAAAAGTCTTTGAATCCACCGGGATAGGACAGACGATAGTCTTCTATGTAATCACACAGTCGCCCAAGGCAATACCTTACAAACATAGAATATGCAAAAAACGCAAAACTATTGCTTCACAGGTGCGAGGTAAGGTGTTCGAGTTATTCGCCCTGCAGTATTTTTGCATATTTCTGCCTTCCAAAGCAGTAGAATGCAAAAATACTGCAAGGGAATAACCTGAACACCTCACTCCGCACCTGTGAAGCAGCAGTTCTGCGTTTTTTGCATATTCTATGTTCGGAAGGCCTTGCATTGCGCGACTGTGTGATTGCATAGCAAACTTTCAGCTTCCTGACTCGGTAGGTTGAAGCACTTTGCAAAAATGGAACATATTCTTGTGCTGCTTGAAAGGTCGAGATTCTCGTTGCGTTACATTTTCGTCGTTCAGACCTACGCCCCCCCCCCCTGCCTCCTTGCCTGGTTAGTTTATAACAGTAAAATAAACTCTCAAGGGCCTCGATGTCCACGAGTAGTCGTTATTTCTTCATCGAAACTCATTAATTGCCCACACTCCAGCCTCCTCTCAAACCCAGCTGACCGCATTCGTCGGCACCGGCTTCCTCGTCCCTCCCCCAGCACTCGGCGGCCCGATCGCACGTTTAGAAGACCACAGAACTCCGCGGGGTAATGCGCTCAACCAGGCGGCCAGTCCATCATCAGGCAGCGCTCAGAGAAACCAGACCGGTCAAGGCGCAAGGTGCAGACGGCTGGGTGAGTCGTCGCCAGTCGCAGTGCAGGGACGCAGCAGAGGCTGTCGCCGTCCGACCGACTGACGTACGGACGACTCCACGCTGCAATTCGCTCGGCCCTGGCCATCGCATCGATCAACGACGCTCTGAACGTCTACACCCACCCCGCACTCCGTGTCTGATTACTTCGCCCGATATTCACTGGAGGACGCGTCTTCCAGTGGAGCTGCAGAAGAGCTCCTAACAGTCCAATCTGCCTTTAAAAGGACCGTTTTCACGGATATGAATCGCTTATCCAATCGTTTCGGGTCTAAGCTGCCATCTCGTACCTCACAGAAGTAGCTGAGAAACAGCTGACGTTCGTGCTCTAATGGTCTTTCTCTACTGAGTACTCTTTGGTCGACCAACTTTTCGGCTATTCTGCCTTCCGAGCATCTGGATCGCTGCTGAGATTCTTCTCCTACCTCCAGCTGACCGTCTCTCTTCAGGTAAACGAAGAGAAATGGCCAGCTGGAGGTTGGAGGAGAATTTCAGCAAGGAATCTCTCGGAAGAGGCCTTATAGCATTCACATAGAGACACCGAAGAAGGCGAAATCATCGAAAAGTCGAGTATGAAACATTTGGTTCCCTGCTTCTCTGTCCGTTCATACAAATACGAACCTTAACTACCTTCCATACCTACTATTACAGGCTAAAAGCTTACGGTTTAATCTCAAAATTATTGAATGAAACAAGACCGTCTCTCAGCTTCTGATACACTCCTTAAGGAAGTCGGTGGCGTTTTTAGTTCAAGCACAATCTTGAACATTTCTAACGTTCCTATTTTGTCATTAATTCAGCGAAACACAGGGTCGCACGGTATATTGGTTCACAACTCCAGTCTAAGGGCCTCTTTATAGTCCGCGACAGGAGCAGCTGGTCGCTCGAGCAAAGTATACCTATTGATTTTTACCGGCCGATCATTCGAAGTTAATCGATTCGCATGCTTTGCGCGAGAAACGCAGTCACTCCCGTCGCGTACTATAAACAGTGACAATAAGGAAGTATGTAGCACAGCAGGGAGAAGCGCCTGCTCTCATGTACACCTCGAATCGATTCAACGTTCTTCTCTCCTCTTGAAATCAGGGGCCGGATTCATCAACGACTTACAGCAATTTAACAGAGAAAACTACAGCCGAAATCCCTGCCAGCGCAGGTTACCAAGCGATATGGTGAACGATAAGCCGCGTTATCTGAGTTTTCCGCTGTGAATTCTCTGTTAAAGTTGTGGAAGTCGTTGATGAATCCGACCCCAGTAAGCCTTCCATCCCGGAAGATGGTTATCACCAGACTTTTCTGAGCATGAGATTTATCCATCAGATCGTCAACACAATTTACGTAGAGACCAAGAACGCATTCAAATTACTCCCATAAGGCCCAGTTTATAGTTGCGCCGCCACGCGGCGCGCCGCGATGGTCGCCATAGATATCGATTTTCACGCCGCCCGGTCGATATCTATTCCGACTACGGCGCCGCGCCGCCCAGCGGCGCAACTATAAACCAGGGCTAAAGTAGAATGCGTAGCGCATTACCTCAAAGGTATTGATTATGTCGACAGTTCCGTTTCGAATCCCCAGGAGCCAGATTCGTCAACGACTTACAACAATTTAACAGAGAAAATTACAGCCGAAATCCCCGATACCACGGCTTATCAAGCGAGCGAGAAGCCGCGTTATCTGACCATGAGTTTTCCGCTGTGAATTCTCTGTTAAATTAGTGTAAGTCGTTGATGAATCCGACTCTTGAAAGGCCAAAAACGGCAGCCATTAGGGCGTTTTATCTGGGATACTGACTACGAACTGAATCACCGTCTTTACCCTTACCAAAACTCACCTACTTTTTAAAGTCGTTCTGGTCTTCGGTCAGTACAAAAGGCCGCCCACCGATCACCGCTACTAAATTCGTGATTAGCACACAACAATGCCCATTTTGACGCAACACTTTAGGTTACTGTAACCTACCGTAACCCATCGACGTAAGAATGTTATCAGACCCGTGATCATCGCCTATCACACCGTTTCACGCTGCTCGAGATAACACTTTTATGGCGCGTAGACGTCTTGAACGGCAGAATTTTCTAGTACAATTCACAAAGACACTGCTTTGGGCTCAACGTTAGGGGCCTCAGCTAGGATTGAACTCTCTTTATTTCACGTTCAGGCTATAGTAGACGCCTGTTAGGTTACCACAACCGTTATAATAATTGACTAAACGTCTACGGTAATACATCAGGGTCCTTCCGGTTAGCCTACATGGGCACGACTTCCCCGTGATTCAAAGCATTCGGGTAAATAAGGGCCGGATTCATCAACGACTTACAGCAGTTTAACAGAGATTTTACAGCCGAAACTCCTGAGAAAAAAAAACGCGACTTAAGGAGACTTATCAACAAGCAGTATGGTGAAATGCCAGCGTTATCAGTAGCCAAATTCATGACGTGGCGGGAGTGGGAAAGGAGGCGATGCCTTCCCGCCGCATCCCGCTCCCGGCTTCCTGCAACCCGGAAGGTATTCATAAACCGCCGGGAAGCGGGAGCGACCGCGACGCGCGAGTTAGATTCGCAGCGGAGGCGGGAACTGCAAGATTTCAAAAACCAAATTCTCAAATTGCCTGGGTTTCAACCAGGGATGAGCGAATAACGAAATTTTAAGACCCGGCTAACGGGCAATTTTGCCTGAAAATCGCCGGATAACGAAAAAACGAATAACGAGCAAGCAACAAAAATTAAAACTGGCTTGAAATTGTTCGAATCTCAACAGAATATCAGAAATTCATGAGCTGTTAAGTTATGTGCCATTTCTTACCATTTTAAATGTATTTTGAAGAACTTGTCGGGACAAAAGTGGCACGATCCCCAATAGAGAAACCAAGATATAGAGAAACCTATTTTGTAATACAATCTCTTGCCACTCCACTCGACTGATGTTCCGGCAGAACCTTCTTCAGTGCCTGGTGAGGACAAGGAGAGCTTAAGAAGCTACTCGTTTATAGATCATTTTAGATTTAGACCAGTTTATAGATTTGCACAAATTGCAATTTAAAACTTTTCCTTTTTTTGAAGTTAAAGGGGCCGAACACGAGGTTGGATGCGTAAAGCAACCTAAATGACCTTATAGAAGCAATTGAAATGCTGATATTCCACGCTTGCAGGTAGACAAGATTCATTCAATTCCTATTCACCTACATTTGTCTCTACCCTAGGGTATTCTAAGAATAATCTTAGCAAAAGCTCTTTGAATCTGCATGTTTAGCAATACGCGCCATGGGAAGTTAATTGGATGAAATTTATAGCTGCACCATTTAAATTTTTAATAAAGAAGACCCAAGTCCTAGCATTACAAACGCACCACCATTATCAGCTGGAATCGCCTTCTCCCCTTATCCTCTATCCTATGACTGAAAGGGTACCTTTGCCGCAAGTTATTAAATGGAACACACTGCAGCCGTGGAACCTCGAAGAGTAGTAGAAAGTCAGCACTATACAGCATGTTAAGATTATTCTTAGGATACCCTATACCCTTCAGCTCTCACGATCAGTAATATCATCGAAGCAGTGTGACATGACATGCGGGACAAGCCGATGGGCAGTTCATTGTTTAAAAGGTCTCATAAACGCATCGTACAAGCTTTGCCATCCTGGAGGACATCCTCGATGGTTTGGCCCATACGTCAGCGTGTCTGGCTTTCGAACGTCTTTAAAGGTCGAAACAGTTCATATAATATGCAAGACGACATTTTCTTTGGTGTCCACATCTTTTCATAGATCGCCGTTTGGGAATGCCCGTTGATGGTGTAGTCACCTTCGTGGCCTTCTGTCCTTTCACCTTTTTTTTCGATTTCTACGATATCTCTGCGTGCACGGCGCACCCACGACGTAGCGCACGGCGTTGGACGTGTAACCATTAGGTTAAAGTGTTCCTCCATATTCTCTAAATATGAGACGAAGACAGACTAAAAGAAAAAAATGGCTGAAGGATTGAGGCGGAAGGTTGTGATAACAGTTTGCATACTTTTACTTTTACTTTACTCACTTTTTCATAATTTGGACTACTTTACTATTGAAGAAATAATTTCTAATTTTACACATGCCTTCAGTTATATTTTTATTTTGTTGTTGTTCACTACGAAGTTCAACCCTATTTCGCTGACGATGTCTTCTTTTCCACGCAGAACGTGCTCGTAAAATGTCCACCGAGTGACAACGGAAAAGGATAAGAAGTGGTATCGCAATATCCCGTAGAAATAGAGTGCGTGACGCATCCGACGAAAGAGCCATTCATTGTCAATGTTTCAGATCAATTATGTGATTTCTTTCCAATCAAGTAAGCGACGGAATCCGGACCTCCCTTCCCCCCCCCCCCCTCCTCCCCAGAAGATAGTCCAGGAAGACGTTAGGAGACATATGGCGAAGATAACCCCCCGTGAAGACGACTTTCGATAGCAAAATCGCCATCGAAATCCTATTGCTTGCGATTCAACACACCACCTCATTGACGGGTTCCCGACGTTCCCGACCGGTTGAGTGCGGGTAGGCCGGGATCCTCCCGCCATCGGCGCGGGAGGCTCCCGTTGCTTCCCGGCATGTTCGTGAATACGAACTTTTGCCTCCCGGCCCGGTCGCTTCCCGCGGGAAGCCTTGAACGTTCCCGGGAACGTTCATGAATACGGCCACAGGATTTTCTGCTGTAAGATCTCTGTTAAATTGCTGTAAGTCGTTGATGAATCCGGCCCCAGGATTCGATAGTCGTTCAGCCAGAAGAATAACAGGTAGAAGAATACATGGCGCATTCCATAGGTGATAAAAATGCTGACCTTCAATTATACCCAAGGGCTATTCCACGTACGGAAAAGATCTAAGAAGCCCCTCCAGAACTTCATTTTGCCCTTATGACTAACCGCTAACCTACCCAACAGGGCTTTACGGTTGTTATTGATTCCTACATCTCCTTTTACCCTGAATAAGCTACCTGACCCAGAGTCGCTCCACAGCCATCATGTCCACTAGCGCCGAATGGCCATAAAACCACCGTTTTCCCACAGTATTGTCATTGAGCAGTGTTTAAGTGTATGCACGACACGTGCTGATTTTCCCAACACCTGCATAAACCCCAAAGAACATTGGAAATCATATGCATAAACTAACATCACAATGGAACTACTACGCACTCACTACTACTCCAGCGCTTTGCCTTCAGAACTGCTAAGAGAGGCGCCTTTGGGCAAGAGAACATAGCCACTGTTTCTTTTACAATGAAAAAAATGAAAAAATAATGTAAAGGGCAACAAAGGCTATAAAAGGGCATACTGTGGAAATGATACGTCAACATTTATCGATTGAAAGAAATGCTTTTCAGGCGCCGCAAAGAAAAACGCACTTGCCTATTTGGATACCTTTTTGGGTCTCCACGTCCTCTCATCTTGAAACCTCGACATCGGTGTTCTCAGCCAGCGGGATTGTTAGGTAGAATATTAATTTTATGCCTGACGTCTCGACCGTTTCGTCGATTCAGAGCATGGTTTTCCGCAACAAAGTGTAACGATGTCGCTACCACTTGGGGCTAGTAGGTTCGCCACTTATCTACTAACCCCCAAGTGGTAGCGACATCGCTACACTTTGTTACGCAAAACCGCGCCTCTGAATCGACGAAACGGTCGAGACGTCAGGGCGAAAATAAGTATTCCACCTAACAACTCCGTTGCCTCAGAATAAATGACGAAAATGAACTTTTTTGTGGCATATTCTCCTAATTGGAGGTGACGGAACAACTGAACGAGAGCAAGGATAGCGAAGATGCGGCGAAGCAGCGGCTAAACTTCTTAATGCAATCCATTATAGGCAAATAGAGACATCAAATTGAGGAAAAATCATGCTGAGTGGAATATGTCGCTTAAACAGTACCGAAATCAACAATAAACCGAATTAGGCTAATGGTACTGGGCTAGGTCAACAACTAGACGCATTGTAGCGCAGGCGAAGGAGGCGCTGGCTGACGCGTGTACCCAAAATCGAAGTTCTTGGTTCGGGTCTCATCAGGTCAACCCTGCCTTCATTCCTCCAGGATCGGTGTGATTCAGAGGAATAAAACACTGACTTGGGTATCGGATGGGCAACGCCTCCCGCAGAAGTAGAATGCGTGACTCATCCCAATCATGAATTCAGGATCACCATCGTTCCATTTACCACTCATAGGATACCGTAGAAGCACTATGAATTCATATTTGGCCTACACAGTGACCTCACAATGCCACACAATGGACACTTTATCCCCCCTGCAATTCGGATCTATCCTAGTCGGGAGGGGGCAAAGGGGCAATTCTGTTTGCATACCTTATCCCATGCCACACAATCGCATCCGCTGAATTCAAATAAGAACTCTCGCATAGTGGGAAACCGGCTGAAAATCTCGTAGAAACTCAAACAACGGATTGGAGGTACAAATCACTATATGCCACCCTCCGAGTAGGATAGATCCTGTACTTCTGATTGACGTTCTCATGGAAGTACGAAACGCACCGGTCTATTCCAACGGGAAGGTGGAGGGAAGGGCTGGAAAAGCGAAACAAACACATACAACTAGTGGTCCGAATAGAAAATTGCACAAAAAAAGATCCCGTCGTCGGCTAGTTCAGGGTTTCGCCTTTGTAGATGTTTCGCTTCCAATTTTGCAGCCTTCGCCATCTAGTTTCCTTCCATTAAGATAGATCCAGAACATTTACCATTACTACTACCAAGGTAGGTAGATAGTTGAACTATAGTGTGCTGCTACTGATACAATCTTCAGAAACATCGCATATGGGACTCCCTACACCTCGATAGATTCCTGAATAAAAAATGGAAGGACCACTTTGGTTAGTTCCTTTGAGGAATGCGCCACACATTCTACATCCACGGGATGCCGTGAAGGCAATCTGAATCGTGAAAGACGCATCGTGGCGCAGTCGGAGGAGGTACCTGCCGTCACGTGCACCCGATTCCAGGTTCCCGCCCAGGTCAACCAAGTCTTCCATCCCTTTTGGGTCGGTGGATTGGCACCAGACTTCTTTGAAAGGGCAAAACCCTGTCTTGTCCATCGGCTGGCCATCACTGTCGTCGTATAAGCATTCAAATTGCTTCCACGATATGAATGAATGTGAATGTAAAAGTAGAATGTGTGGCGCATCCCAAAGGAACGGTATAACACCTCCTTCATCCTTATCCTTTACACTGCTACTGATGCAACACAAGCTTTCATCGACCTTTCAATCTCCACCCTCCATAAAGGATAAAGGACGGTGTTACTCAATCGCTTTCGAGATGCGCCACGCATTTTACTTCTGTCAGATGTCATGGAGGAAAACGCATGAACGCATATCTAGCCTATACGACGACTTGCAATGACCAGCCGATGCACGAGTCAGTGTTATACTCTTTCCAGGCAATTTTGGTACCAATTCACCGACCAAGGACGGATTAAACGCTTGATTGACCTGGGCGGGACCCGAACTAAAAACCTTGAATCGGAGTGCAGGCCGCAGTTTGCGCCTACTGCGATTGCACTGCCACTCTCTCAAATGGATCCCAATCAAAAAATATTACGCTTATGGTATTGGAAAAAGCGCATCTATACTCCTCCACTTTCAAAATATCGCAGAATTTAGGTTAAAACTTTTAAAACATAAAAGAGTACAGTTAAGCTAGATTGTCGGTGGTTCGGTTTATGTTCGTCGGTACACACATACATTAGTTGTTCGACAGTTTACCTCAAACTTGGGTAACCAAACCAAAACTGTATTTTTCACAAATACGACAATTTTTCACAATAGAGCATGTTAATAACATCTTACAAGAGGATAAAGAATAGAAAAAAAAGGAACATGAGAAGTGCGCCATGTGAATTTTCCCATATGGCTTTTTTATAAGTTTTTTGTTTGCATAGCGGCACAGCCTGATAAAGCTCAAGAGAAATTCTTTTACAATCTCCCACAAAATCGTCCTATGATCGCGAGAAAGTCGCGATAAAAGTTATATACATGTGATAGTGACTTTAGTCTAAAAGTCTGGAAAACAAAGAATTATTTTGGATCTCGTTTAGCACTTTTACCTTTAAATTGAAAGCGTAAACCACGGGTAAATTTACTACAGTACCACCGTGAAATGAAACCTAATTGTAATGAGAAGCTCTATTGACAGGTAAATCTGCCGGTTATGGAAGAGGCATATTCTGAAGGCAATATTATGGAATCGCACCAGCATTTCTTTACAAGGAGGAGCCATTAAAATTTCCTTGTTCTTCTTGTGATTGCCCTATGCAGTTGCGACGACCCCTTTCACGTATCCCTACACCAAGGAGGAGCACCATAAGCACCCAGGAATTCCGCACCAAACCCGCTCCGCCTGCTGGGAAACCCTTTGCTCACACAACTAATTGATCGATGACCACTTGGGAGTCCGATACCAAACCAACAAAGCACCGGCTATTGACCGCGTTCGTGAGTTACCCGTTGGCAGAAGCGGAGACGCGGGGAGAAGCGCTCGAAGGGGAGATGACGTGACGGAACGGGCTGTTTGCAGAACACAAAGAGAGGCTCTTCGCGCTTGAATAGACCAGTCGAATACACGCCGAAGGATTCGTGGTCGTCGTTGTGTTCGACTGTTCCCTTCTCAAACCAGATCGATTTCCCTATTCAGAGCTGCTTTGTCAACACTGTCGACATTAGCAGCCTATTCTCGCATTGATCATCGAATAAGTCAGCAATTGCGAACGAAGAGAATGTCAACGCTTTACGAAAATTCAACGAAAACGACAACGCGATAAGGAACCACAAAAAGGACAGCGATAAAAGCAATCAATAAAGCGATGAAAAAAGTCACTCACTTGTTTCCCCATCCTTTCCACTTGACCAGGTACTCGGTTTTGCCCTGAAAAAGGGAACCGTTAAGCACAGTCAGACTATATAAAGCTAACTGCTATTTTAAAAGACCAAAAAACGATTGTTGGATAGAGCTGAACTACAGCTCCTAAGCTCCTATTCATAGTCCGCGAGAGGAAAGCATACATATCGATTGACGTCGGTATTAATCGATTAGCATGCTTTACGTAGGCGACTCACACCATCAGTCACTGTCGTTGAGTGTTTGATAAAATTAGGGCCTGTTCAAATTTCGCGACAAAGGCGACTCGTCGCCCGTGCAAAACATGCTCATCGATTAAAACCGAGGGCGCGCCGAAAAGTGTTCATACTCGAGCGCCGGCACTGTCGCACCAGTCGCTTTTGTCGCTCTAGCTGCTCCAGTCGCTGCTGTTGCCTGTTCATACTTCCGCGCGCTGCGCACGCCGCGTTCTCGTCGCTCTTGTCGCTGCTGTTGCGAAGTATGAACAGGCCCTTACAACCGGGACAGAAACCCGTCCGCGCCCTCTACCGTAGCTTCGGAGTGAAATTCATGGAAATCGTTACGGTGCCACGCAGTTGCCTATCTCTCTACTAATCAGTCGCTGCAGCTAGTGATATTTGCGTGCTTGTCCAGCGCAAATAGGGTCGGGGGGGGGGGGGGGCTTCTGATGACTAGAAAATCCCATAGAGCGTCGTTAATGTCCCTCGTCCCTAGCTCGAACATGTAGAGCCTGTAGTAAGGGCGCTCCACGGCGAATAAAAACCAGGTTTGAATAGCGCGGCCGTGGCGTTGCGCACCGCACAACTCGGACGGGTTTTTTCTTCCGGTTGTAAGTGTATCGGCGAGTCTGTCGCTGGCGATTATGAACAGGACCTAAGGCTCATCACTCTCACCGACGTCGCGGACAACCGCGTCGCCGAGGTATAACATAGGTCTAATTACTAAGGAAAAGGTTTCAAAAAACAGCAAGGCAGACAAGAGATATGTTTATTTAATTATTTGGCTAGCAGAAGAGCAACGGAATGCGGCAGTACAAAAAAAAATAAGGACGAAGGAAAATAATAGGTGAATAAGGCCTCTGTTATACTCCCGCGGGAGCATCCGCGGAACGTCCGCGGACCAATGGTGCACGGCGGAGGCGGGCGTGGCGAGGCGCGGCGATTGGCCAGGTGAGGAGTCTCGGCGCGATTCCCGCCCTTCCGCGGATGCTCCCGCGGGAGTATAACAGAGGCCTAAGAGATGGTGAGGAGTTAAGTGTACACAGTAAGGAAGAAAGGGTGTAAACTAGAACAGCATGGCCTGGCCACTGGGCGAAGGTGGGCTTATACTTCATTACCTTCTACCTCTTTGCTGCAACATTTTCCTCGGTTGCCTAGGGCCTGGTCATACTTCGCGACTAGAGCGACTCGTCGGCCGTGTAAAACATGCATATCGATTAAAACCGAGCGCGCGCCGCTAAAAAGTGTTCATACTTGAGCGGCGGCGCACTGTCGCTCCAGTCGCTGCAGTCGCCAGTTTATACTTCCGCGCGCTGCGCTCTCGTCGCTCTTGTCGCTGCTGTTGCGAAGTATGAACAGGCCCTTAGAGACCTAATGGAGGGTGACCGTTCTATTATGTGTTCGACATCGAAGTAGGCACGATACTGGTACTGGTTGAAGGGGTCACTCTTAAAACGAGGACCAGAGTTTTTCACGCCTTTTTTTCTCACTAGAGTTGACTATTCTAGTGCAGTCCTAATGCTGGACTGACTCCTATGGTAGGCTGTATGACAAAAACGTCCAAGATTAGGAGATTGATCCTCTCAACACTTACTTAGCAGCAATGTAAAAATGAAAATATTGTTTTACAAAAATGTCTAGTTGTGGTCGAAACATCTGCCCCGCCTATCGCAAAAGTTCCAGCCGCAAATGGGCATCCTTCCAACCTCTTAAACCACTGTAATATCTGCTCTAGACTTCAACAAAAAAACTAAATCATTGGAAAGGAGCAACTATACGGGAACGGCATATGAGCGGTGTGGAATGCGCCATGCATCCGTCTGAAATTTTGCATTTTACACTCGATTGATTGTATTTCACTTGAAAACATGTTATAATTTTTTCACAAAGTTGCCGTTTCGATTAGGGCTTCTTTCAGATTTGAAGCTCAAAAGCACACTATGGCTAGCGGAAAATGCAGGATATCCTAAAAAATGCAAGTACTATTTGAAGGATTCTAACACAGCTGATAGTGAAGCTCTTGAGGATGTTAGAGGCTCATATGAAAGCATAGGGTAACGGAACTTCTGTGACGTGTAAACAGTCAAGATTGTGCCATTCCCTCGTCTGAAATCTTGGATTTCAGACTGTATTGATTGTGAATGGGCTGAATGCTTGTTACAATCTTTGCCAGATTAGCCTATGATGTGCTTCTCTTAACGCGTTCCACCTCCCAGTACTTGCAAATATGACGATTAACCTAACCATTCGGCTTGAATGTTACTTCACCAGTCCACAAAATCCGTCTTGTAAAATGGGGTTCCTGCTTACATTCAAGTCGTGCAATCAGTACACTGACATGTCACGTGTCTTTCACATGATTATGAAGTTCCAAACGTTAAAAGAAGGATAGCACAGATTAATCTGGCCAAATAGTAACAAGATTGTAACAAGCATTCAGGCAATCCTGACTATTTACATGCCTCAGAAATCTCGTTACCCTGTGCTTTCATATGGAACTCAAACATCTTCAAAAGCTTCACTAACACAAATGTTAGAACCTTTCAAATAGTACTTGCAATTCCTAGGATACCCTGCATCTTCCGCTAGCTACAGTGTGCTTTTGAGCTTTAAATCTTTAAAAAAGCACAAATCTTCAATCTTAAATATGGGACGAGCGCATGGCGCATTCCACACCGCTCATATGTCAGAGAATTTCTATTTTCTTTGGCATTCATAGGAGCCCTTAAGTTCTTCAGTATCTTTACTGTGAGCAAAGTTATCACCTTTCAAACAGTGCTTTCATTTTTTGAGACAACCTGTATCTTATCGTTAGTCGGAGCGTGGCGCCGCTAGAAAAGCGAAAACAAACACGAACAATGTGGCTTCTTGCGACTAGGAAAAAAGCTCTCGCAAGCCAAAACTGTTTGGCTTGTGAGATGGTTCACATTTAATGCCATCGTCATTGTTAAAAAGTTTGAGTTTAGTGCCGCCAGGCCAAACAAGACTCTCATCCCTCCGGGGTCGGTGAATCGGTACCAGACTTGTCTGGGAAGGATAAAGATTCTTCATCGGCTGACTACCGCAAGCCATTGTACGGCCAAATACGCATTCAAATCGCGTCCACGACATCCCGTAGAAGTAGAATGCGTGGCGCATCCCAAAAGAGATTGAGTCTGGATGACGAATCGGACACCAATGAATCTCCACCTTCATGTAGTAGAGAAGTATGTTCTGCTTTTGCAAAATCCCTAAACAACTAGCTAGGCGGCTTGAAACATCAGTATGGAATCGCACTGTCCTACAAGCAATACCTAAGCGAGTTTGCTTGGTTCAGTTTTTTCGCGATTGTGTCCTTGATACACACATGCACGAGACGTAGGAACGATTTTACCTCAAACTCGGGTAACTAAACCACAGTAACCCTTACAAGGTATTCCCCTACTAATTCATGGTTGGCTACTTCTTCAACACCTAAATATAGTATCTGCGTGATATTGTCGGAGAAAAGGCAAAAATATAAATTCATATATAAAATATATCTATATGGCTACTGCAAGTCATTGTACGGCCAAATACGCATTCAAATCGCGTCCACGACATCCCCTAGAAGTAGAATGTGTGGCGCATCCTAAAAGAGATTGAGTCTGGATGCCGAATCGGACACCAATGAATCTACACCTTCATGTAGTAGAGAAGTATGTTCTGCTTTTGCAAAATCCCTAAACAACTAGCCAGGCGGCTTGAAACATCAGTATGGAATCTCACTGTCCTACAAGCAATAGCTAAGCGAATTTGCTTGGTTCAGTTTTTTCGCGATACCGGCCCTTGATACACATATACACGAGACGTAGGAACGATTTTACCTTAAACTCGGGTAACTAAACCACAGTAACCCTTACAAGGTACTCCCCCAATTCATGGTAGGCTACTTCTTCGACAACTAAATACAGTATCTACCTGATATTGTCGGAGAAATGGCAAAAATATAAAATCATAGATAAAATATATCTATATTCATAAATGAAATAAACGACAGATAAACACACAGCCGTACAGACGCCGTCCATGATACGGTGGATACAGACAATGGGACAATGAAAAAGGGAACAATGGCAAACACGAATAGAGGACTTCGACGCGAAACCAACTGATACGGATTGACAATTCATTGAAGGTGAATTTCTCATACCCAGAGTGCTCGAAACTGCAGAAGAGCTCCAAACCGATGACCATGGATCAATCCTAATCGGAAGGGGCAACCATGAGGCCCCAGAGGCTTAGCTCGACCCGTAATAGGGCTCATAATACAGAGCACCACTAAAGCCAGCAGCTCAGGGGAAGTAATACTGGGTAAAACACCTTACAACTGCTCTTCAATGTACGATTCGACTCCATCACCTCCATGACGACCCTTTCCAATAACTAAATCCAATGCTTGTTTCATAACTACCTTCTAACAGATTTTTTAGACAAAAAATCTCTTTCCATCCCAATATTGGAGACAAAATACAAGAAGAAAAGTAAATAGGACAATAAAGATTGGTAAAGGAAAACCGAAAAGCAAAGAATCTTGGGAGAATTTGAACTAGAATTTTGCTCTCTCCAAATCGCTACGCCCCATTACACCACTGCAGATCAATGACAACTCAAGTATTGATAAATCAGCCTCGAAACAGGCAAAAAGGTAGGATAGCGAAATGAAAGCAAATTACGGAAGTCAGAGACCGAATTCATCAACGACTTACAGCATTTTAACAGAGAAAATACAGCCGAAATCCCTGATAGCGTAGTTTATCAAGCGATATGGTTAAACAACTCGCCGAGCCAATCAGAAGTTCTGGAATTGACGAAATCTTCGAAGGCACTTTCGGCATCCTGTTGGTATTTGAATATTTTCCCTACCAAGATGTCGCCAAGATGCTTGAAGAAATGG
The DNA here is from genome assembly GCA_947396885.1 of Heligmosomoides polygyrus polygyrus. Lineage (NCBI taxonomy): Eukaryota > Metazoa > Nematoda > Chromadorea > Rhabditida > Heligmosomidae > Heligmosomoides > Heligmosomoides polygyrus. The sequence goes on from OX377203.1 coordinate 4,125,940, forward strand.
TAGTCTGTTGGGGAGAGGTCGGGAGAAAACGGAGGATGTGGTAGAGTTTCAATGCTCAGCTCATTCAATTTCTGCAACGTCATTCGTGCTGCATGGGGGCGAGCATTGTCGTGCAGAAGGAGAACTCGCCTTCGGTTTACCAAGGCCGGCCGGATATCCTTCAACTTCTTCATCATTTCTTCAATTTCAATGCAGTACTTCTCTGCCGTGATGGATTCACCGGGAGGGAGGAAGCTGTGGTGAATAATTCCCAGCGAACACCACCATACTGTCACCATTACTTTCTTTTGGTGCAATTCCGGCTTCGCAAAACCTTGGGGCTCTCATCGCTGTCCACCCACTGTGCCGATCGTCGCCTGTTGTCGTACATTATCCATTTCTCGTCACAGGTTACGATGCGATCAAGGAATGGGTCCGTTTCGTTCCGTAGAAGCAGTGCGGACGAGATCTCATACCATCGGTTTCTTTGCTCCTCAGACAGCTCGTGAGGCACCCATCTTTCCAGCTTTATCGTCTTTCCAATTTCCTTCAGATGCCGGGCAGCTGTGTTGCGACTGACGCCAAGAACCTTCGCTATCTCCCTGGGACCTTTGTGTGGATCCTCATCTACCACATCTCTCAGCTTGTCCTCATCAACATCACTATGCCTCCCACGACCTTCATGTTCTTCCAAGCTCTCATCTCCATTCCGGAACTTCTGATACCAACGATACGCCGTCCGAATCGTGGAACATCCTTGACCGAATGCGACGTTGATCTTCTCGTCCGCCTCCTTAGCTGTAGTGCCCAGCTTGAATTCATACAAGTAAATGCCTCGGATTACCCTTTTGTCCATCCGCAAAAAAGTCAATAAAACTCTAAAGTTTTCCCACTTTTACATAGAAAATTTGGTACTCACCGGTAGAGCAAAGTTTGCGCTTCTAAATGATATGCCACATGTTACGGTTTGTTCTTGACCAAACGCGTAAAGACGCGCCAAAAAAATGGCGCGAGCCAGTGCCATTTAATTCGTTACAACCTAATATTTCTCTACGCTTGCGTTCAGATGAAACGTTGAATATTGGCCAATTTTCTCATTAAACCTCTTTTTAGCACCTAGAACTATAGAATCTTCGGAACAAAAAACGAAAAAAGAGTCCTGTTTTTGTAATTTTTAACAAGCTTGCTCTGTTATTCAGGAGACTTGATAAAAACTCATTTTTCACTCTTTTTCCCAAGCTTCTATAGTTCTAGGTGCTAGAAAATAAACCGCTAGAGAGAGAATAAGTCGATATTCAACGTTTCGTCCGAACGCAAGCGTAAAGTAGTATAGTCGACGACTCCACTAACACTAGCAGCCGTCCCCTGGACAGCTTATACATTTGATTCTGAACGATTTAATGCGACCAACTAGCTGATAAGATCACGCCTAACGAGCGCCAATACCCTGAAAGGAAGAGATAAGCGAATCAACGGAATATTGCAGCCCTAGCAGATGTTTGATCTATGCTTTTTGTGTGTGAAAACACTTGAAAATTAAGACAATATTCAAAAAGAGTTTCAGACCTGAACTAGAACCTAAGGAAACGCTTTGCTGAATCTTTGCTCGAAATTGAGAACGTATTAATCCCCATGAATGCGCCCTACATTCAAACTGTAGGTAATTTCGTAGGCCAGATTGAATCTGAATTCCTATTAGAATCATCTGATGACTTACAGGGTCGGAATAGCTGATCGAAACTGGTTGAGCTACATTTCAAACAGCACCTCACTTATTTACCTTGTAAAACGACGAATACCTCCTACCAGGAGCCGGATTCACAACGACTTAGGGCCTGTTCATACTTCGCGACAAGAGCGACAAGAGCGACTGGAGCGACTGGGCGACGGATGTAGTGTGGTGTACGTAAATAACTACGCATTTCACACTGCATTCATCGCTGATGGAGTGTGGAGTACGCACTTATTTGCGTACACCACACTACATCTGTCGCCCCAGTCGCTCTTGTCGCTCTTGTCGCTTTTGTCGCTCTTGTCGCGAAGTATGAACAGGCCCTTACAGCAGTTTATCAGAGAAAATTACAGCCGAAAACCCTAATCGCGCGGCTTATCAAGCGATATGGTGAGCGATAAGCCGCGTTATCTGACTTTTCCGCTGTGAATTCTCTGTTAAAGTTATGTAAGTCGTTGATGAATCCTACTCCGGATCTTATAGTTAGACATTTTCTTCGTTCATACACAGACCTGCGTAAGACCTGTTGCTATAAGCTAAATGCAGCCACCGGAGACTGACACGACTGCTAGCGTAGAAGTTTGGTTCAGAGCGCAGATATACAGAATCTAATCCGTTCGAGGCACGAAAAACGTCATCTAGGGGCAAACCGACATTCCTCTTTAAACGTACACAGAGAAATAAGTATGGACGAGTTTTCTCGCGGTTTTGCTATCATGCATTCCGATGCAGATCATGCATATATTGGGTCTCTCAAGGAGTGGTGACGACCTTGACGGACTTTTTAATACGGAAGAGTAGCGCTCGATGCTTTTTTCAATTGTCAATTTCAACCAGAAATGGTGTACGCGACATCTAGGTTGCTTCTGTCACTTCAGTCACCTGATATGCGCCAGTCCGCGGTGTTGGCGCATATCAGGTCCAAGCAGACAACTCGTCCGAAATCTTGAGGCAACATTGATGGTGTACCAAATAATCTCTTAGAAATATTCTTTAACAGCATCTCATAATGAAATCGAAGATTAGATCAAGTGATTGCGAATAAAATTGATGAAGAATGAACGTATGATTAATCGATGACGGTGTAATTCAGAGTCCACAATGGCATACCAGAGAAAAAGCAACGAATCCAAAAAGGAACAACCATCAGGCCAACCGCTCGTCTCAAGAGTGCCTGATGGTGAGGCATGTCTCCGTATCACCACAGTCAAGTAGTCGACGCGCACTCGTCCGGATTAAGCCGCGCATAAGGACATGACTTGACAACGGGCGGTGTGCGCAGAGGATTTATTGGATCTATCCTGGTTGGATGGGGGCACATAAGAAAAAATCATGCAACAAATTTACCTGGGACTCACGGAGCGGGTCCCACAGGACAAAGTTGGGCCCAAGCTGACAAAATTCACATAAAAAAAATGAAAAAATTCACCACGGTTGTGAAGCTATTTGCGCCCTTCACCATGACGGATCCTGGTTATCCTGAAACTTCATCTAGGGAGGGGGGGGGGGGTTATTTGGGGGGCTGAGCACGAATCTGACATCCGTTTTTGAAATTGCGGCCGATTACGGTAGGTTACGGTAGCAACGCGTAACTAAGGCTGCGAGGTCATTATCACCTATTTCGCCCAAACTTCGCCTAGGGGGGTTACTTGGTGTGCTGATCACGAATCTGACACCCGTTTTTCGTTTTACGCTGGAGTTTGAACGAAATCGGTGACCATTACCTTAGCCACCCGTACCTTTCGTAACCTACCGTACTCCAGCGTAAAACGAAAAACGGATGTCAGATTCGTGATCAGCACACCAAATAACCCCCTAGGCGAAGTTTCGGCAAAATTGGTGACTATGACTTCGGCAGCCTTAGTTACCCGTGCCTACCGTAACCTACCGTACTCCAGCGTAAAATGAAAAACGGATGTCAGACTCGAGAACATCACCCCAAATAACCGCCCTAGACGAATTTTCAGCGAAATTTTTTTTTTTCGACCGAAGTCGTGTCGGTGAAGTCGGAACTTTTAACTAGTGCCGTTTTGTCTTCTATAAGCGGCTCCTTTGAATCCAAAGTCAATTTGTTCCATGATTTTTAGTTATGCGCCCCCACCGACTAGGATAGATCCGATTTATTGATTTGAATGGTCCGCTCATTCGACTAGCACCGGAGAATGCCTTCAGGACGACACGCTACGACATTGTCGCATCCGACGTCGTGGTGGGTAACGGCGAACCCCGTTCCTTTCCTCACCTTACTTGCCCGCGGTAGTTCACAGGGCGTTAGAGTATTAGAGTATGAGAGGTCCTAAAGCCCCCGAAAACTCGTCTGTACTTTTTTCTTTGTGCGTTTAATGGCGAGCTAAACCGACGGCGCAAAGCTGCATCGCAGTGACGCGAACCACAACAACAATGACGACGACAACGCCGCATGTATTCACCAGCATTCCTCCTTGGCAAGCTGCAGCATTGATGAAGACGCTGGATGCTACAAGTATTCCCCGTGAAGTCTCGATTTTTTAAAAGCGAAACCTTTAATCCATGGAAATACGTCCGATACGACGACGTCCAACGTCGACATCGCAGTTGCCGCTGCACTCTCGCAGTGAAACGACGACGACGACGACGACGAGATGTGACAGCTCGAAATAACCCGCTGATAAATGGGCTGGCGAACTAGTTTCGGGTGCAGAATCTCGCCAACCTAGGCGTAGAGACCACAGCACAGCAGCAACATAACAACGGCGAAAGAGCGGGTTAATCGATTCGACCGTTTGCTGCTGTAACATACAGGCCCACATCTACATCAGTGAAACGACGACGACAGCCGGCCATAAATCGAAATGCTTCCTCGACTGGCTCGTCGCTACCGTTCCCGCGATTAGCATCACGGAAGAACAGCAGCAGCAAAAGCAGCAGCAGCGCCACGACGATCAATACTCGTCGTCTTCGTGGCCGTCGCGGCATCACGGACGGAGAACGAGCTGAGCTGTCGAGCTGATGAGCACGGCTTGCACTCGAATAGCAGACGTTAAGTCAATCAGGAAGTCGCTAAGGACATCACGCCACAGTCTAGGCTGCGCCATGCACCCTAACATCGGGAGAATTTCGAGAGATTGAATGGTTGCGCACTTCAGGGGTCGGGTTCATCAACGACTTACATAACTTTAACAGAGAATTCACAGCGGAAAACTCAGATAACGCTGCTTATCACTCACCACATCGCCTGATAAGCCGCGTTGTCTGAGTTTTCCGCTGTGATTTCTCTGGTAAAGATATGTAAATCGTTGATGAATCCGAACCCAGGAAGAAGAATGGACGGGCGCAAAGCCGCTCATGGAGAGGGGGTCACCATGTAAGACAGCTCTGTAAGACGTTTTGCACGAAATTGAAAATTTTCAACAGCACTGGCGTTTCCTACACTGTTTGAGAGGTGAGCTAGGCATTTCTGAAGTAATTGGACACACATCTGGCTGTCTTACCAACGCGGATAACCAGTCAATGCGAGGAGGACGATTCAAAGCCACATTTTCACAGCGAATTTTGACCCCATAGGCCGTTGTTATACCATCGCTCACCCCGAGCGACGCCTAATGATATGCACCCATATCGATTCCATCGCGCCCCCGATCGATATGGGAGCATATCATTAGGCGTCGCTCGGGGTGAGCGATGGTATGACAAAGGCCATAGGCCGGATTCATCAAAAACTTACAGAGATTTGACAGAGAAATTACAGTGGAAAATCCTGATAACGCCAACATTTCACCATATCGCTTGTTGATAAGTCGCATTTATTCGTGTTTTTCAGGAGTTTCCGCTGTAATTTCTCTGTCAAATCTCTGTAAGTTGTTGATGAATCCGGCCCCAGTTCGAACAACCTACAGATTTAACCTGCGTTCCACACTATCCATAGAACGGTTGATCTAATCGCCTTCTGAACTAGGATCACGATGTGACTTAAAGCCTTCGCGACAATGTCGCATAATGCTGTCCGACGCTTGCTGGCCATATCTGTAAGTTCAGACGATCCTAATCGAAAACGCAACGATTCTCCCAAAACAGTCCTTTCGCCTCCCATTACTACACACTGAATAAATACAAGGTGATAGCGGTCCCTAGATTAATTTTATTTACAAAAATATTTCTTAATATTAACTTCTAGTGCGCCCGGCGAGCGAGAAAAACGCATAAAGGGCTAAAGATGAATGTTCAAGTGTTGATATGAATGTTCAACAAAGAATAATGTTGATCAAACTGACGGTTCTAACCCAGCACATAGCCATGACAGTTCAAAAAGTGCGAATAATATTTACTTATTTACTTATTCTTATAATCGAATGCTGTTCAGGATCGTCCATGATGAGGTAATATATGCGATAATCAGTGAACACAAGCTCAACAGTTTCATTTTTGTGCAGATCCCCTTGACTTTCCTGAGAATTTTCCTGAAGTTCGCACTTATTTGGATGAGATAAAGTCGATGAACATCATCATAATCGAGATATGACAAGTTACTACCACGATTTGGTCCCATCAACGATTACAACACATACCATAAGCTCTACGATCCAATAATCTTTGTCATACACAAGCAAAATCGACGACAAAATGCTTAAATTCCAAGTAATTACAGAAAATTTAAAATACAACAGCCATTAGACGACAATTTAGTCTATATGTGACGTAGACATGATTCTAGTGGGAAATTTTACTCATCAGAAATGCTCGCCTAAAAGAACTCAGTGATATTCTTGGGAAAACCGAAATTTCGAAGGAATTGTATCGTCGAAAATAAGCGATGTGAAGTTATTCGTTCAACAAATGATTTTATTCTGAGCTTATCAGGCGCAGAACTTGCATTAAAAATTGCAAACACTTGAATTTTTGGACAAATTCCTGCATGAATGGTGAAGCAGCAGAAAGTTTACGCTGACTTTTGTATTCAAAGAATCGAAAAGAATGCTGTAAGGGTAAAAAATTTACGTCGCTACCATGGGTAGAACTACGGTCTGCAAACGTAAACGAAATCCGATGCCACTGAATCAAATTCAAATTCCGCTTTAAAAAAATCAGATTTTCACATCACACTTCGCCAATTGTTTGGTAGGCTGCATGATAAAAAACCGAAGCCATCGTCAATCTTACGAAATCTCTCGATAACGAAATTGTTCCAGAATCAATTCCTAGAAGACCACTTCATGAACCAACTTCTCTATACAAGGCGTTCATACTAGAGTACGACCATGTTTTCAAGTCTTTACCGTAACAACAATCGTTGCGGGACCATCACCTCGAATCAGTCTGGCACCATGCCCACTTCAGGGTAATCAATAATGGAGCTGCGGAACTACGGCACGGAAAGGCTTCCTACTGCTTGACGCCATTCTGGATAGAACACTTGGGGAGGACGTGCTGGGGCCGGATTCATCAAAGTTACTGCAGTAACTTTAACGGAGAACCGTAAACGAAAGCTTAGGTAACGTGGCTTATCGCTCACCATATCGCTTGATAAGCCGCGTTATCTGAGCTATTTGCTTACAATTCTCCGTTAAAGTTACTGCAGTAACTTTGATGAATCCGGCCCCTGGTTGATAGTTTAACAGAGCTAATCTGTAAGAGTGCTTAGTAGCGTCACCTGAACAATCGAGTAGGTCGAAGAACCTAATCCTTTGTAGCGAAAAGAACAGCAAGTGATGCAGAAAATAGTGGTCATGTTTTTGCAAAGCATTCCATTCGGACAAACATTACTACTTCCGCTGTTATCACAGAGAATTCTCGAAACACTGAAGCAACAGTTTCCTAAGTAGACGTTTAAAAAATCCTTGAAACAGAATCTTTTCCTTTGCTTGAACAACTGAGTTACTAGTAATCGCCTTCGAAAGGCGATGAGCAAGAACAGGGATGCCTGAAGAAGATGAGACCTATCTATTTACTTATTTATGCTCACTGGTTCGAGGCAGATCTATTCCGTAGGTGGCCGTTTAAGCATATTGTTTCGTCCTTGTAGGTCAAAGAATTCGAACACATTCTGGCGACAAAGTATTAGGTTGTCCCATCAGTCCCCGCCGTTTTTTTTTTCAACGATTCACTGCAGATTTCGCCGGCGGTCTCTTGCATAGCGCTGCATAGCATTCGAAAGAGAATGATTTGCTCTATCAGAACATGTGTTGCATTTCTTTCTTCATCATGAACTTTGTCAATTTTTAGGTCGTTGAAGTGAAAAATGTAAAAGTGAAAAAGTAGCCATCTGCGCACTTGTTCTCTCCGCTTAGGTTTGTAATTTTTTGGGCATTTTTTTATAGCATATGGAAGACAATGTTCCGTACTACAAGAATATGTGTTAGTGCTATTTGCTCATTTGTCCTTTATTGATTTTTAGGCCATCAAATTGGGACGTCCGAGGGAGGATGGTTATTTTTGCCGACAGCTCCTGCTCTGTGGTTGGACTTTTTGGGTTGGTGTTATATGTCATTCGAAAGAGAATGTCTTGCTCTATAAGAATATGTGTCGCGTTTATTGATTTCTATTGAATATCAACAAAATGACAAAAAGAGAAAAATCGTCTTCACCAACAACTCCTTCTCCTTCTTCAGTTGTTGATATTCGACAGAAATCAGCGTGAGCCAATAAACGCGACACAAATTCTTACTGAGCAAGACATCCTCTTCCAAACGACATAAAACACCAAGCAAAAAAGTCCAACCACAGAACCGGAGTTTTGGTAAAAATTCGGACGGAAAAGTCGGAATTCCCAATTTAATGGCCTAAACATCAATAAAGGACAAGTGAGAAAATAGGACCAACACATATTCTTGTAGTACAGAACATTGTCTTCCAAATGCTATAAAAAACTGCGCAAAAAATTACAAACCTAAGCGGAGAGAACAAGTGCGCAAATGGCTACTTTTTCACTTTTTCACTTTTCACTTCAACGACCTAAAATTGACAAAATTCAGGATGAAAAAGAAATGCAATACATGGTCTGATGGAGAAAATCATTCTCTTTCGAATGCTATGCAGCGCTATGCAAGAGACCGCCGACTAAATCTGCAGTGAATCGTTGAAAAAAAAACGGCGGGGACTTATGGGACAACCTAATATAATGACGATCTGTTTAACCTAACGTGCCGAGTGAGTTTTTGCGACACAACGTGAGCACTCTTATCGGCCAGCAATATAGATTCGTCAAGCAGTAATTCTTTTCCAAATGCTCTATCGAAAACCTTATCAAACAGTATAGGACTTTTTCATTTCGTCGTTCCGCAGCTTCGTTACTGATTAGCACTCAGTTGACATGGTGCCGCAGCACTGATCCGAAGAGGTGATGGTCCCGTAACGATTATCGTTACGGTAACGATTTGAAACGTGGCACCCTAGTAAGAACGTCTTGTCGTTTCTATCCCTATTCTTGGGCAAAGTAGTTTCTATCAGTAAAAGCAGACACCTAACTGAATATCGGTTGGAGTTCTGGACCATTATGAAGTGTTTTTATTCCTAATTGAACATGCTGCCTGGCCCATCCCCGAGAGATACGTCAACGGGATGCGGGTCTTTTCGTTGTTTATGTATGTGTACAAACTGTTCGGCGAGCAGCAGACGACGAGATGTGTGTGATAAATCAAACAACTCGTATCCGTCCAGCGATCAGCTACCGAAAAACCCGACAACGAAAAAACGCGCGCTGACGAATGCAGCGAGGGTGTTTGCCAGGGAAACACTGCGGAAACATATCCCTGAAACAACATAACTCTACAGTCTACAGCAACAGATTATTGTGTCATGTCTCGACGGCTAGATCCTAATCCAAAGTCTTCGTCTTCAACTCTTCGTTCCCGGACGATTTCTCGTAAAAGGAAGCCGAAAAGAGCGATATTAAGAGATATGTATACACTCGTAGGCGCCCGGCCGAATGGGGTTACACATAGGCGAAGGTCGTGACAAATTCGCTGTGAAGGTCACGCTCGTCGATATAACGCAATTAGCTGCTTTGGTAAAAAGAAATGGATGAAGAACGGGAGCAAATCGCCATCATCAGAACGTTCCGACGTGGAATATCCTTAGAAAAATGGTCGAAAAAACGCCTCTAAAGTCAAATTCAGCAGGAATTGGGGAAAATGGAGTGGAGCAAATTCTATGAGGAGCCTGATGCGCAGCAACACGGGTCACTAAGTAGTTCCACAGGAAACGGAAATTACAACGAGTGGAGCTATTTGGCCGTGTAACATTAATTCCTCGCCGTATTTGTCATCATTTTCTTATTGGAGAATGCTATTATCCCAATTTTTTTCTTTTCTCACATTTCACGGCCATCAGGCTTCGGGTTTTCTATCATTTTCTTGACTTTTTCAGGAAGTCTTATTCCAGGTCGCTTCAATGCAAGAGGTTGTAAGGGAGAAAAATGGGATGTTAACGTCTTACAATGGTAAAAATATGGCAAATAATGATGAGGAGAACATTTTTCCATAGCCACATAACTTCACTGAAAGTGATAGAAGAGAAAAAGGACAGCAGATCAGCACGTAAAGCAAAATAAACCGAAATAGTAAATCCTTGGAAAAAACGAAAAAGTTTCTGAAATGAAATGAAACCGCAGAAATTTGAAAAAATGATTCCAAACAGATTCTATGACGCAGTTAAAGCAGCAACAGAGGATCAGCGGATAAATACACGCGGAATGAATGCGGAAAACCAAGAAAGCGCAGAAAGTGGTCATCTTCTTGATGAAGATGCAGAAAGCATTACAAGAACGAGATAACCACCATAGTTGGCCGCCGATAAGTCCTCCTACGAGGAACTATCCGCTTAGAAAACGGAAAAAAAACGGAAAAGAAGGAAGAAAAACCCGGAAAAGAGCGAAATAACCGCACGAACCTTGCGTTTGCGCTCCTTCAGAAGCGCCTCGACGGCGAAGACGTTGCCTTCGAGAGGCTCCATATCACTGGGACGACTTCAGAAGCACGTCGGCTGCCAGACACACACACACCAAAATCGGACGTACGTACACACTGGAACAGCAGCTCTCGGCGCGGCGCCTGCGACCACGACGGCGACGACTGCGGTGGCGCGGCGATGCGCGACGTCGCGCGCGGCGGCGGCTGCGGCGACCTTCGCGCTCTGCGTCTCTGCACGCGGCGCATGTTCTCCTCCGGGCGCTCTGTCTCTCTGGGTGTCTGGCCGGGTAACTCGACAGCAGAGGCGTGTGGAGGAGTCAGGAGGTTCTATGGCGAATAGCGCCCGTCGCAGAGATCCATGGCTGGACCACCTCGTCCAGGGCTGTATCCACAGTCGGCTGGACGAGTTGTCCGCCGGATTCCCATGTCGGTTTCGACCGTTTAGCGACACACGACACGCATTCCACTCGCACTCTCGCGCTCCATCGTCACCGATCCCGCCTTATCATTGCCGGGTGACGACGGCGACGGCGACTCTCAGCTGTCTGGCTGGCTGGGTGTGTGTGTGTGTGTGTGTGTGCCAATATCGACCCGCTACGATGTTAGAGGGCTACCCGCCAGATACACATACACACACATAGACCGAGATTGCTGTAGCTGCTGCTGCTGCTGCTGTTGCTCCCGCGGCTGCGTGCGACTGGCCGGCGGGGGAACTGCGGAAATTACGGCGAGTGTTGCTCTTGAACCACTGACCTGGATTCGCCGGCGCGCTCGGCTAGTAAAGCACTGGCTTATTGCTTTATCGATTGACAGGTCGAAAAAAATCGATAGATCATTCAGCTGCTTGCTGCAGCGACAGGTCGAAGTATAACTTCGTATGGAAGTTCTTCGGCGGGAAAAACCCGACAAATCCTCGAATACATGTACTTTTCCTTCCTTAATCTTATGGAACTCAATCTGGTTATTGGCGAACCTGAAGGCTTTGGGAACATGCCTATGTGTCAGTTTAATCATTCTTTAGCCCGCAAAGAACTTTTGTAGATGGACTTAGATGAAAATTAAAAATTTAAAAAAATAATATGGCTCAAACTGAAAAAAAAAAACAATCGGAGTGGAGTGGATCATTTCCGAAAAATTACAGTAATCGAAACATCATCAGAAGAAGTTGCGAATTATGGCGAGATTTTGGGGAATATTTGGGAAGAAAAAATAAATTCTTTCCGAATTCTCTTCTGTAACAATGCAAGGATTTTTTTTTGAAATAATTAGATTGCATTTACTGGTGATTAAAATTTAATCGATATACGGAACTACGTCCTAAAATGTTTACATTCTCGCTTTTCGCAAAACCAAAATGACTAAACGACAGACGTCTTCAGATCTAATTTACTTCAAATAATTCGTAGATCATAATTGACTCCTCGTCCATTCTACGGTATTTAAAATTGTTAACCACCTGTCAAAATGCGCAGAACTCCAAAAAACTCCTGCATTCAATAGTAGTTTTCTGATTCGGTGGGCGTTGCCGCGTAAGCGGCTGCGGCACCGTTCAGTTGAACTCCCCGGAAAGTTCCAGCAAACAAATCGCGTTCCTTCTGAGGGCCATCCACATCGCACTTTTGGACGTGTTTACAGTCCGCGACGGTGGCGGCACACTGTCATCCAGGAGATTAATGCAAATCGATCACTGGGAAGTAGCTGCCTGGCAGAAGCCGAAGTCGGAGTCTGAACAGGCTCTTAGGCCCCCGTTTATACTTCCGAAGCCGAGCAACGCGACGGCGTGTAAAGTGGCCAATTGATCGATCGCGTCGCTCAATCGATATGGTCACTACATATACGTGGCGTCGCGTCGCTCGGCGTCGAAGTATAAACGGGGCCTTAAACATGAACACGCAGATGCGGCTGCGTCGCGGTTAGCTACGCCACAGAGGAACCTGTAAGAGCATGTTTTCTGTACTTTGGATGAGAAAGACTGAGAAGCTGCTTTCTAGATGTCCCCGCCTGACAAGAAGAGACTTTAAGAATTGCTTCAACTCTCAGCGTTTTGACAGACAGCTGGTATTGTTAGAATATTTTTAAAAAGAATTTAAGACTATTGACACTTTAGCATTTTTAGAATTAGTTTTCAAATAATTTTTTAGCAAACAGAAGTCGTGAGGATCTGTACAACGCCACCGAAATTAGATCTTATTTATTGTCGAGAGAAGGACGAGAGCTGTGCGTGGAGTACTTAAATGCGCTCAAAGAAATAGAATCAGCAGATGTAAAAGATTATGGCTTAGTATAAACGCGAAAGAATTCTTTAGGTCTTTTTTTAATTCTGCAGGGAGATTTTTTATTTAAAAGTTCTGCAATGCTGACAGGCAGATCTGTAGAATCCGCGGCGGTTCTGATGCCTTAACACGACACCTGAGCACATTTGGCACACCTCACGGCTTATTGGGGAAATTATCGAGTAGAGTCTCGGAGCAACACAAGCTGGAAACGCAAGGCCGGACGCAGAATATTTTTTTTAATTTTTTGAAAAATTTTCACAGTCCTGACGATTTCGAGGATTGTTATCAGCAGTTCTGGAACCGTACCATGACATATGAGCAGATTTCACACAGATCACGGCTTGTAAATCATGTCGTCAATTAACGTCATAAAAATCAGCGGATACAGAGCAATTTTTTGAGTTTTTATTTTTTTGGCAGTTTTGGTACACTAAGGACTACCAGGAGTCCTTGAACCTTAACCTCACTTTTGGGCACATCTGGCACATTTCAGGTCTTTTTGCTGCAATTCTAACTGAAGACCGCAGAATCAACAGGCACAGATCAAATTTTTTCGAAATTTTTAGTTTTTCGCAGTTTTAACGATTTGAAGGATCGCCAGTAGTTTCTGGAACCTTGCTACGACATCTGAGCACATCTGGCACACATCACGGCTCACTAGTGAAGCTCTAAACACTCGGTGTCAGGCGCCGAGCGAGCGATTTTCTTTTGAATTTTTTTTTTTTTGCAGACTTGGTATTCTAAAGGATTGTTGACAGTCCTCGAACCTTGACATCACGTCTGGAAAGACTCGGCACATTCCTCAGAAGCCAGAGAAGCCAGGGCAGACACAAAATAATTTTTTTAAACTTTCAATTTTCACTGTTATGATAATTTGAAGGATCGTCAGCAGCTCTGGAACCCTATCATGACATTTTGACATATTTGGCACGTTTCCAAGATTATTAGCGAAATTCTTAATAAAATATACAGCATAAGCAGATACAGAAGAATTTTTCCCATTATTTTATCTGAGCAGTGCTCGCCTCTTGGAGAATCGTACAGAATAACAACAACTTTTTGAAATATTTAACCTTTCGCATTTCTAGCCATTTAGAGAATCGTCGCTAGAGTTCTAAAATCTTGCCATGACATCTGAGCACATCTGGCACACCTCACGGCCTAGTGAACCTATAAATTAAAGTCGCAGTCTGGTTAGACACCGAGCATTTATTTTGTTGGAAATTTCAATTATTCGCGATTCTGAGGATTGGGAGGATTGCCAGCAGCTCTGGAACCCTACCATGACATCTGGGCACATCTGTCACACTTCACGACTTGTTAGTGAAATTCGGTCGCACTCTAGGTCAGATTCAGAAAGTTCCAATTGTTAATTTTGATTTCGAAGTTTGCCAACATATCTGGAATCCTATCATGGAATCTAAACAGATTTGGCCATTATTTTCGCTGCAAGTCAGAAGCCAGGGAACCAAGGGCAGACAGAAAACTTTTTTTTGTTGGAATTTTGTATTATTCACAATTCTGGCATTTAGAAGGATTGTCAATAGCTCTGGAACCCTTCCATGACACTTGGGCATATTTGGCACATTTCAAAGATTGTTGGTAAGATTCTCCTGTAAAGTCGCAGTGTCAGCACATACAAAACAGTTTTCTTTTGAATTTTGATTTTTTCAGTTTCGACGATTTGGAGGGTTGTCAGCAGTGCTGGAAGCCTACCATGACATCTGGGCAGATTTGGCACACTTCACGACTTATCAATGAAAGTACCAAATAAAGCCCAGTGTTAGCAGATGCAGAGCATTTTATGAATTTTGAATTTTGACAGTTCTGCCATTTGGAGGATAGTCAGCAATTCTGGGGCCTTGCCGCGATATCTGGACGGATTTTGCACATTTTCCGGCTTGAAGATGAATTCGTCATTTGAGATCACGAGGTTAGAGAAGAAGGTGGGCGGGAACACCAGGGAATCTGTGACCGTTCGGTGTTGCCACTTCTGATTCCTTCTTCCTCCAGGCGTACTGTATCGCGGTCGCACCGGGGAATTCGTGCCGCGCTCTTGACGGGCATTCCATCTTGCTCGGTGATTAAATAGCAGCGCAGCAACAGTCGCAGCAGCTGGCCGGCCTAGCGGTGTTCGTTCGATTCGTGGGAATAAACTCCCACACTCTTCTCGGCTTCTCACGAGGGCAAATGATGGGGTCAGATGGTGAACAGGCGGCGCATGAGGAGAGCAGTCTCGCCCCCGCAGGTCAAGACTCCAAGAAAGGCGGGTGGCGCGACGTTTTAAAAACTCACCCGTATCGATCGGCCGGCGTAGACGATCGATATTCATGGCTTTCATAACGCCGCGCGGCGCCGCGCCGCTCTGTTATGGAAGTATAAGGGCCTGTTCACACTTCGCGGCGGGAGCAACAGGGCGAAGGATAGGTGTCGGTCAGAGTCGAGCCGTTCCCTGGGAAAAATCGGTAGGTATGCGTCGCTTTGTCGCTCCTGTCGCTGGCGTCGCTTCCGTCGCGGAGTATGAACAGACCCGAAACGGGGTCAAAGTGGAGTGATCGTCACAGCGATAACGGTGACCATTCGGCTGGCGACCGTAACCCCCGCCCCGACGACCTAGAGACGCTCCTGCTGCTGCTGCTGCTGCTACTGCTGGTAGTGGTGGTGATGGTGGTGATCGTCAGCGGGGATTAGAGACGCGTTCGATCATAGCGGCCGGGTATCATCTTCGCGCGACCATCATCGACTCTCCTCTCATTACGACGATCGTACGCGACGAGCCCCCGACTAGCCGGCGACCTGTTCTGCCGGTACCGTAATCGAGGCGGGCGCCCGCCCGGGGTGCGGGGTGCGACGGCCGTGAATCGTTATCTTATTTGCAGAGGTCCCCCCGCCGCGTCCGCCGCCGAGACCTCTATTTGAGCACTCCTCTCCTCAGCTATCAGCCGAGGAGCTGTCTCCCTCTCGGGGCTCCCAGGGAGAAGCCGCAGCAGCATCAGACATCTGGACGGCTCAGAAATGCTGCTGCTGCTGCTACGGCCCGTGAAATGAATGCTGATTGATCGGGGCGGAAGGAATTCCCCGTGGTGTTAGCTGTTGGGGGGGGGGGGTTGGCGGTCGGTCGTGCTGAATCGCCGCCGCCGCCGCCGTCGTCGTCGTCCTCGTCGGCTGCTCGTCGTCTCGTCGTCGCCGGCCGGCCGGCCAACCGACCGCCGACGAGGCAGCACTTATCGGCGAGGAGAGCGGCTAGACGGCCAGCGGATGCGCCGCCCGATTACAGTAGGAAGGACGTTTGGTAGGGGGCGGGGCGACGGCGAGCCGATGTTGATTGGTTTCCCGGCCAGAGTCAGACGCCGCGCGGCGTCAGAGAGTGTGCGCCGCCGCGGAGAGTGTCTGTCTGCGCTGCGGCGCGCGGTGCGACGCGTCGCGGCACTCATACTGTGGCGGCCCGGCTGTGTCGGGTCGCCGACGTTGCTCGGCTCCGCTGCGCTCTATTTCCAGCTTCGTCGCCCTTTTCCATACCCCATAGTTCGCTCGTATCGATCAGTGGCTACTATTCAATAGATCCACACTCAGTTTCTACCGTAATCGCCGTCGTTTCCCATGATCTACGCGTCGGCCAATCACAGTCGGCCGGGTGGGCGTGGCCGCTCGACTCGGCTCCGCCCATCGGCTCTATCACCGCATGATTACGTTCCTCGTGCTCCGACGACCGCTTTGCTTGCCCTAGTCGACTATCGATCGCCAACTCGGGCTACCGTACCCATTTCGGACAACCGGAAGGCAATTTCTTTCAAATTTTCCTAGAATCCTTCGGAAATACCATTCTACCGTGCCTGCTTGGAAATTTTCGTACTTTTGTTGAATTCTGATGTCCGATAGCTCACTTCTGTTGTGATTTTTCGCCTTTTTGAGGGTTTATTCGTGTTAAAGTTGCACTAAGTCGAGCATTTGTCGTTCAGTTCAAGGTTCTGATAGTGCTTTCTCATCGCTTTCATCACTTCTTGTGCGCTTTCGCCAAGATTTCTCGTCATAAACTGCACTTTTTGCTAAGAGTTCACATCCGATCCTCAGGCTTTTCGTACCAGGACCGTCTGAGAATTTATCGATCGATCAGCCACCCACTCGGCGCCAATCTCTCGCCATCGATCAGCTCTGAAATCGCAAAAACGTGAAGTTAGCGGCTCGCGTTTCAACCACCTACAGTGTCGATTCGTTCGTGAATTCGTTGAAGCAGCAGCAGCAGCTGTGTCCGCTTCTTTGTCCGGCGGCGGCGTTCGGTGTTCATCGCCGCCGCCGCCGCCGCCACCGTCCGTCGTCGCTCGCGCCGCTTCCAATTGTAAACATTCTGAATACAAATCCGCTCGACGGCGACGACGACGCCGATTTCAATAATTCGCCACGCTTTCAGGCTGCTTCATATTAGATTCACCAGCGTCCAGTAGACACATTGTCGCGGTCGATCGCTCGCCCCAGCAGCGGCTCCTCCACACACACACACGGACCCGTAGATGATCTAGTGCTAGCGGTGAGTGCTGCTCTCCTCGTCGTCTGCTCTTTCACAGCATCATAGCCGCTCTGACGACGTCGTTCGTTCGGCCGTCCGTCCGTCGATAGCCGAGCCGAGACTCGTAGAGTGTAACGCGACGGCGACGTCGACGTCGACGAACAACTACTTACACATGCGCGCGCACTGACGTTAAGTTACCGTATGCCGCCGCCGCTGGCCCTGGAGCGCATATGTGGCGGCAGTGGCGCCGGCGGTCTTCTTCCCGAGGTCAGCAGGCGGGCTATGACGATGGCGACGAAGTTTTTCCGCGCCGCAGCAGCAAGAACCCACCGTAATTATACTCGCGTGCACGCACACACAGTGCTGGCGCGCCGACACTAATCCAATCATATGGGAGGGCACGGTGAAGGCTGAACTTATCGCCTGAAACGAAGGCGATTCGTGGCGGGACACAACGTACTTTCCTAGTCGGGAGGAGTACGAACGCGTGCAAAATCGCGTGGGATTGCGGACTGTGATTGAACCTCGTAATTATACACACGCCATGCCGGCGCCCACACTAACTTATGCATATGACAAGACTGAGGAGGACTAAACGCCTGAAAAGAAAGCAATCCGTATCGTGAACCGATTTTCTGGCCACTTTCCTGGTTCAGAGGGGTGCGAACGCGTGCAGGACGCATGGTGTCGGGGCGCCGATAATAATCTGGTCATATGGGAGGACACCGGGGGCTAGATTTATCAACCGCTCACCGGCCGACAACGACATATCGGTTGTCGTGTCTGTATCTCTGTATTTCTCTGTATCACATACTACGTAGGCCAGTGTAGTGAATCCGCGGTGAAATAATACCAGCGGTATCGTTGATGAATCTGGCCCCGGGAATGCTAAACTTACCCCCTGGAAAGAAAGCAATTCGTGACGGGGCAAAACTATCTAGGGTGCTTTCCTAGTTGGGAGGAGTACGAATGTGTGCAAAATCGCGTGAAACTGCAGACTGTGACAGAACCCCCCCCCCCCCTCCGTGGTTATACACACACACAGTACCTGCGCCCACAGTAATTGATGCATATGGCAGGACTCTGAGGAAGGCTAAACTTACCGCCAGTGAAGAAAGCGATTTGAGACGGGCAAAACTCTCTGGGGTGCTTTCCTAGTTGGGAGGAGTTCGAATGTCTGAAAAATCGCGTGAAATTGCAGTCTGTGAAACTCCCCGTAATTTTAGCCTAAACTGCTGGCGCACGGCACTAGTCTAACAATACTGGAAGACACTGGGGAAAGCTAAAGTTACCGCCTGAAAAGAAAGCAATTCATCACGGGACCTAACTTTCTGGGCACTTTCCTAGTCGGGAGGAGTACGAATGCGTGCAAAATCGAGTGAAATCGCGGACTGTGACCGAACCCGTTAAGGTCACTCTGTTACGAAAGGTGATATGAAACTGCAACGCAATCCTAGTTGGAGGGGCGGGCAT
The DNA here is from genome assembly GCA_947396885.1 of Heligmosomoides polygyrus polygyrus. NCBI lineage: Eukaryota > Metazoa > Nematoda > Chromadorea > Rhabditida > Heligmosomidae > Heligmosomoides > Heligmosomoides polygyrus. The sequence continues at coordinate 4,144,789 of OX377203.1, forward strand.
CTTGGGTAAGCGCTTTCGGCAAATATCGAACATACTCGTTCCTTAGAAAATAACCGCATGTATGAAATCCTCCGCATTGCGAACGGACCTCATATCGTGTTCGAAAAACTAATCGATTTCAGTCCTCAGCCTAAAATTGTTTCATTTTATTGACCATTACTTTTTACGTTGAAAAGTCCACCCTCTTGCTTTTTTCTTTCTATGTTTTTTACGCATTGCAATACCGATACCGATTTTTAGAATGCCTCGCCCAACGAGGAATCCACTAGCTGCTACTATTTGGGCTAGGCTGACGTAGTTTTCCTATTTCGATGCCTTATTACTTTATTATTGCGCTGTTATTCAGTGCGCCATCAATGGGACTCGATTTCCTCCTCCAACTAGGATACCACCGAAACCTCCATTGGAATTCCTTGGAAGATTCAGGAGATGTGAAAAATCACTTCATAACAGGTCCGATGGGTGATTTTGTGCAATTTTGTGCAATGTCTTATGGCCTGTTTATAGTCCGAGAATGGCCAGTGACTGAGACGCTCGTGTAAAGCGTGCAAATTGATTAATGCCCAACATCACTTTGCAAAGATCGATATGCATTCTTTACACAGGCAATCCGTCATGTTCGTGGTGGACTATGAATATCATTCCCAGTTATATAAGCGATTTGATGATTTGGTTGCTAATTACTTGTCGTCCTTGTGAGACAGGGATGATGCAAAAACCCGCTCCAATGAAGCCCACTGGTGATTTGACGCAACTTCACACACATACATAGTACCACCCCCCCCCCAACTAGGAAGGCGAATTTTTGTCGAACGCCAAGAAAATATAACAAATTTTAAAGGCGCTGTGGAAATACTTCATGTTCAAGCCCTAGCGCTCGGACTGCTTAGAGTTGGGATCAGACTCTTCGACGAAACGTGAGTCTCAATGAGCAAGAGCTCCCCGGATCGCTGAAAAGCTCCTTAAAATCGGCTTTTCGCCACTCATCGTAGGAATTTGTTCGCATTTTGAAGCGGCTCAGCCGTGTTTATGGTGCGGATAGCATTTTTGCAAAATTACACTGCCGTTTTTCTTCCCGAGAAGAAATTATGGTCAGTTAAGGTGTAGGCGTTGCCTGAGGCCGGATTCATCAACGACTTACCCGTGGGTGTAGGGGTAGAGATACCCACGATGAAGCCTGCGTCTCTGGCTCTTGCCTTATCTCTACCTGATTCCTATCTTATCTCTACCCCTCATACCCCGCATACCCACGGATTTAATTGTTGATGAATCCGGCTCCTGGTGTCTGAGTGTAGCGCGCCGGGCGCAGTTGCTTAAACGTTAACTAATGAAGCCCGTTGCGTATCTAAATATTGACAAAGGCAATAGGAACAGCTGCTTGATAGATCTCTTCTCTCTCTATCCTCTGGATACAAAAACGCTATAAACAGATGATATCGATTGACGAAAACATAAGATGGCGTTGGGGTCAGCTATTTCGTGTCAAAAATCGGAAACAGACAGGGTTTCCGTCGTGATTGCCTCAATTCTTTTACACCAACTACTTACCTCTTACCTCTCTCCTAAGAACGCACCCACTATTGTCTTGAATTTCCAGGTACTACAGTTAGAACTGTAAGGCTGTGGACCAGGATGAACGTGGGGTCCTGCCACGATCGCCTTTGTTTCGTGTCGTTGCATAGTTTTCCGTGTCGGAGTGAGGGTATCGCTAGCGGATATGCTATTTCTATGCACTCGCAAACGAATTGATTGCTTTCTGCTTTTCAGCAAAGTAATTAGGTCCCTCTAGAAGGTCAAGAATTCCTGCGACCGGCTGTTCATTCATTGGAGAACTGGAAAATGTGGAAAATTTGTGAGGTCAATACATTGGACGAGGTTTCATTTGCCTGTAAGCCACTTGGTTTAGACACCACATAGCTAATTTGATTTCACAGTGATAGCTCTAAGCAAGCAGAAAGGCGTGATGCTGTCCAAATGTCGTTCATACAGCGAACTTTTTTCCCAATAGGTCGTTTTTTTATGTTATTGGACTCTTTAACAGTCATTCTGTATCTATTGAGTACTAGTTGAGCGTAAAAACAGTCTTGTAACTTTTGATTCTATGAGCTTTTTGAATAACAGACACACACGGTTACACCAAAAGTCCTTGTACTTTGGAAAGAGTAGTCACGGATCTATCCTAGTCAGGGGAAACATAACTAAAAATGATGTAACAAATCCACTTGAGACCCACCGAGCGGCTCCTACAGAACGAGGTAGGACCTAAAAAACAGAAGCGAACATACAAACAAACAAAATAAATCGCCGCGGTTTTACAACCGTCTCGGCGGGCTAAGAGCGACGCACTGGAGGCACGCCGCGTGCTGACCGTCGCCTGACATGTTATAACCAGGATCTAACATGGTGAGGAGGACACTGAACTTTGCCTGCTTACAACCGCGACGAAACCAAATATAATTTTTTCGTTTTATTCTTCATAAGTCTTTTCATTTTAAGCCTAAGTTGTTCTGTAGGAGCCGCTCAGTAAGTTTCAAGTGGATTTGTTACATACTTTCTAGTTATGTGCTCCCCTCCGAACTAGGATAGATCCATAGTCATATTGAACTGTTTTTGATGGCGATTCCTCGAATAGCGCGTTCTAAACCGAGCAGATAAGCGGAGTTTAACGTGCAACCATCAAAATGAAGACGAAGAACGCGTCGTGATCGGCATGGTCGATAGAGTAGAAACTGAGTGCATGGCTTATTCCAGCGATGAAATAATGAAACTCACTAATATCGGCCAATTCTGAAGACGAGCTGTGGATTTCAGGACGATGAGCGCGTCACCGAACCTCAAGTGTGGACTGTGCAATGAGTTCCTCGTGAATGCCGTCACCGTTGCCGGTTGTATGCACAGCTGTGAGTTGAGTCTCTTCCGCTTTTCAACGTATTTTCATGCTGCGTCATTTCATTACAGTCTGCGAGGAATGTCTGCTGAAAAGCCTATCGGTGTCCGGTATCTGTCCGACTAAGGGCTGCAAGAAGAACGTTGACAAGGTATGCTTCAGTTTTTCGTTTTTTGATCAGAATTTTAAGTAAATATTATTGCGCTAGCGTTTTGAGCGTAAGAATAGACAGGGAGTCATCTCTTGTTTGGTACCTCTCTTGTCGAACTCCATTCCCCGGAATTTCTCAAATAGGCTTCTTAAAGCGGAAGAGTAGAGCGGGTGGAGGTCCCCCCTTAGCTTTGCCTTGCCTCAACAAATCAAAGTATAGAGTATAAAATCAGAAATTTTTGAGTTCTTTCACAGCGATTTCGTTTCGCCACCTATCTCCAGACGAGCCGTTTTAGTTATAACAAACAGTTTTTAGGTTTCTAAGTTGTATTGTCCATACAACTGTGCTTGACGGGTTCGTTTTAAAAGGTTTTGGTACGAATTCTGGTGGAAGATGGACTCCCGCTCTAGACTTGCACCCCTCCTAATCCTGGGGAGTCATTGGTGAGCTAGCGACGAAATGCAGGTAGAAGAAGGTTCCAGTCCCCTCCCCCCCCGCTCTTCTTATTCGGATTCCATACCATGTGTTATTCCCTTGGAACGACTAAAGTAGGAAAAGCTGCGGGTCTTAGCACCTTTTTAGGCCTTAAGACTCGTATTAGCGCAGCGGAAAGAGGCGCCAAACTGTCGCGTAGGCATCGATTCGATGTTCTTGGCTCAGGTCCTGCCTAGGCGAACCAAGCCTTTCACCTCCGGGTCGGTGAGCTGGCAACAGACTTCCCTGGGATGAATAAGACGGCTCTTACTTGTCCATTGGCTGGCCACCGCAACTCATTGTGTAAACCGAATGCGGCGCAAATAGCCTCGGAGAGGCTCGGTCACCACGTTCTCAGTGAATGTTCACCTTAGTGGGACCGCACGTGTATGTCTAATTTCATCAGAAATGGCCCAGATAGTTCATTATGCGGGTAGAACATACTGGTGCTGCATAAAAATTTTAATTGCGTACAAAACAAACCATTGTATAAGGTTGTCGTACAAGATGACCCCCACCCTGAGCTAGTTGCGCCACGAATACGCGTTGAGAACCACCTACACGATATCCAGGGGCCGGATTCATCAACGACTTACAGCAATTTAACAGAGAAAACACAGCCGAAATTCCTGAGAGAGCTGCGAAATGCTTCACCATGTCGCTTGATAAGCTGCGCTATCAGGGGTTCGGCTGTATTTCTTCCGTTAAATTGCTGTAAGACGTTGATGAATCCGACCCCTGGTCAGGTAGAATACGTGATGTATTTGAAGCAGGGATTGACCAATGCCGTTTCTCGTCCTTTATCTTATTCTCAAGCTTTTAAAGGTCGCTTTTTAACTGAGGGCTCCAGGGGCTGGTATGTAGCTTGTCTCTTATCGATTCGTTTTTATTTTTGTTATTCAATGACCAACAGATACAGTTTTGCTATACATAAGGGGTCTGGATTCGAGTCTTGCTCGAAGATCTCCGCTAGTTAGCCTATTTATTTACTTATTTATTTCGTACGTGAAAATCACGCTGGGATAAAACAATATCAAAACAAAAGAGAACATGATAATGAGTGGGATAACGCAAATACGCTACGTGCACAAACATAAATGATCTGGTATACTATTAAGAAGCTTCTTGGAGATGCCGGTCAATAAAGCTTTGTATTGCCTCAGTAAATTTGGCATAGCGATTCTCTTTCAGAACTTGAGGAACTCAGAGCCAGAGGTGTAAAAAAAGTGGCGATTTCATATTAGTTCTAGCTTTTGGTGTTTGTGTCTTACACATTCAGGGTTAAAATTGGGTGAGGCATTTGTTAACCGTAACGTTAAAGTCGTCCATACATCTTTATACCACCAAGCTTGGTCTTTAAGCATGTGCTTAGACAGGCCTCACGATCTAAAGCAGACGTGGAATGCGTGGCTCAGTCCACGAATGACGTCCATCTGTATTATTCTATAACTTAGTCGCTATGCAGGTTCGTTCCGCCTAACTTGGCTGCACGGTGTATTTCAATTCTTATATTGAATCCGATGTTTTTCTTGCACATTCGCTCCGAGCTTTTCGATATACGACCTAGAAATGTTCGCCTGTGATGAGACAGTGACCAAACGAACCTTTAATATCTCTTTTATAATTTATTTTTACACAATTTATTAGGTTTATTTACAAGGTTTGTTTTTGTTTTCATGGCTGCTTTCCAATATATAAATGTAAGTGAATAACTAGTTGCAGTTGTGCTGTGGTTTCAGAATGGCTACCGTCGTGACTCCACATTACAAATGCTCGTCTACAAGTTCATGCCTCAGATGTTCTTCGAGAGTGCCGAGAAAAGCAAAGGACACGTGGATGCGAGCAACGTGAAGACCCAGAGGTTGGCGCCCATAATATTCCCCCACGTTTCCATTTTTTTAGTGTTCGTTTTTGCTTTTTAGAGCTATTTTAGTAGTTAGTTTTGCGAATCTTTGCACTTTTATGAACCTTTATCTTTACTACAAGAGTCGCAAGAGCGAATATTGTTGGTGCTCCTAATGTCGAAAAACCCACTCATAAATTTAAAGCATGGCGAGCCACGGGGTTGTTTAGAAAGTAAAAACGGTACTTAATGGAATGTTGACCAATGCCCGTATAAGAAACTACGGATCTACCCAGTTAGGGGGGGGGGCACATTACTGAAAATTATGTAACCAACTGACTTGCGGCTCAAGGAGCGGCTTCAAGAGGGCAAATAGGTCTCAAAAACTGATAAACGAAAAACGAACAAATCGCCGCGGTTGTAAAGGCGTCTCGGCAGGCGGAGCGTATTCAAACACATCTGGCTGCCACCTAACATGTCATAACTTGGATAGTGAGCGGGGGGGGGCAAAACTTCGTTTACAACCGCATCGAAAAAAATGCATTTTCTGTTTTTTTTTTGTGAATTTTGTCAGTTCAGGTCCCTTTTAGTCCTCTAGAAGCCGCTCCGTGAGTCTGAAGTCAATTTGTTACATAGTTTTTAGTTATGTGCCCCCCCCCCTCGACTAGGATAGGTCCGAAACTCCGTATTAGAGTCATTTAGCCACTGTTTCCTTTTTGAACGCATCGGGAGTTTCTTCCCTTACTCAGTCTGCGCAGACCCAAACCAAAGCACTATTTGTACACACGGAAACATCCCTATTATAACTGCTGTCTAATCTTCGTTGTTAGCCTCTTTTTTATAGTTTCCATGGGTTGAGAAGGTATTATATCACTAGCACGAAGGATTTCGTAAGATCTTTCACGACCTTAGTACGGTCAATAGAACCTAATCAGGCCCAAACACGAGTTCTGTCTAAGGTTAGCGTTTAAAATGGGTAGTGGGAGAGGATGCTTTAAGCGAATGAAATGTAGTTTTTCCAATTTTGGTGACGATTGCCGCGTTAGGCTATGTTCAGAGTAATGTTTAGCAACTACAGCCTACGATGCGAAGTTAAGCTCGTTCATTTTGGTCTCTCCCATTGTGAAGGATTATACTTCTAATGGCCATGAGCTTGGTCTCAGTTATAGGCTTAGGTCTGCATTATCGCCTTCTAGATACGTACTCAGCGAATGAATTTCCGTCCTTTGTTTCTATTTGGATTTTTAGCAATAATCAGCAATTCAGACGTGTGACTGAGGCTAGGTTGGCGTTGGCTGAGAGCCGTAGGTAGTCTTAGAGTATCCTTAGCAGTTGAAATTATGACCTTTCGCTTTTACTAAAAGACTGAAAGCTTTGCTACGCTTAGATTCAAGCCTATGCTTAGGTTTTAGCGTGAAAATGCCTTAAAAGAAAGGGTTCAATCGTTTCCTGGCTTCATTTGTCAATTCTACTTTTACGGGATGTCATGTGTCGCATTGTTGGGCCACCGCAAGTCATTGTAGAGGCCAAATGCGCATTAACATTGCGTTTGCGACAGACCGGTGAGGTGAAACGCATGGCGCATTCCAAAACAGGGACTGCTTAACGCTGTCCTTTATCCTTGTCCCTTTAATTTAATGCCCATTTTTGAACAACTCGGGATTCTTACAAGACTAGTCTCTGTCTGTATTGCCCTCGACCTAAAGCAGCACCTTAAACATACAAACTCATATTTTACACACCATTGTTACGCCTTGCAAAACTTGTTAGAGCCATTATTGGCTTTATGATGTGCATGTACTGTATTGTAAAAAGAGCACGAAAACTATTAAGGTTGTGTTGTTCCATCAGCATTCTTGTCCTGATGATGACAGAGAACTTTATTGCACCTGTTGGCCATATTTATTTGTTACACGCGCTAAAAAAATTCTCCAAAATCCTTCGCATCACGTTTGCGATAATCACATCCGGGAAATTAAACCGAACATTTGTTAATTTATTTATTGCCCATGGAAATACACACAACGATAGGTATTAAAGGATAAGGATAAAGGACGGCGTTACTCAATCCCTTTCTGGGATGCGCCAGCGCATTCTACTTCTACGGGATGTCGTGGAGGCGACATGAATGCGTATTTGACCATACAATGACTTGCGGTGGCCAGTCGATGAACAAGTCAGCGCTTCATCCTTCCCAGACGAGTCTGGTACCAATTCACCGACCCCGGAGGGGCGGAAGGCTTGGTTGGCCTGGGCGGGAAATCCGAACCAGGAACCTGGTATCAGGTGCACGCGACAGTCGCGTCTCCATCGACTGCGCCACACGCGCCCAACGATAGGTATTATACAAGTTAATTATAAGAAAAAACTGAACTGCCATAGCAAATGTAAGAATGGAAACCACATACGAGTTTTCAGATGTAGTGGATAGCTCTAATGTATTGAAAATTATGTACAGTATATGTCATTGAGCTAATAATGGGGTCCGAATATTGCAATAATAGTGCTGGGTTTGACAAATTTAAATATATCCTTGACAGATATGAGGGATAAAGAACGACGTTACTCAATCTCTGCTGGAATACGCCACGCATTCTACTTCTGCGTGATGTTATGGAGGTTTGAATGCGTATTGGGCCTTACAATGAATTGCGGCAGCCAGCCGATGAAAAGTCAGCTCTTTATCCTTCCAAGACAAGTCTGGTAACAATTCACCGACCCCGGACCGATGTAAGGTTTGGTTGGCCTGGGCGGAGAATCCGAACCAAGAACCTGGTAGTGGGTGCACGCGACAGCCGCCTCCTGCTCCGGCCGCGCTACACGCGCCCTTGACAGATAAACCATTGAAAAACTACATTGTTTTCCTCAAAATTTCCCTTCCTCTCTGCTATCTTCTAGCTACACGTCCTCTAGATCGTTGTTGATCAGGACAGCCTTGCTCTTGAACTTTTAGAAATAAGTTCACCTCCTGCTTCACGTTGATACAAGTTTACAAAGGGAATTATGACAAATCGCTGCTTTTAAGGGGAGTTGATCAGGATGGCCATAACTTTCAATTCAGCTTGTGCTTCGGCACCTTCAGCTCGACGAAGACATTGAATTATTCTGAATAGAACGCCGCTAGGAAGGCCGAACAAGACCGTTTCTCACTTTCGGCGATTGTACCCTAAGCACGAGGCGTAGCGAAAGTGCCTCCTTCGGTTTTTCCTCATAACGACGACATTTAAGCTTGACTGGAGATACTGTAGTGTTTGAACGCCCTCTCTCTACAATAGTGAACTCTAGAGTGCTCTTAGCAAACGGCGATCACTGCGGCTACATGCGGATGAGTTTCAGCGAAGACAGGCTGAAGGGACGGATTAAGTTTTCCTGAGCGAAAGCTGCAGACGCCTCACAGAGTACATTCTGGAACTATTCTAGTTGAAAGGAGGGGCACAACGCTAGAAAGGCGAAAAAGACGCGAACAGGGTGGCCTATTTCTGGTAGGAAATCATTAATGGATATCAATTATTATAATTATTGATAATTATTTTTATTACTGTTTATATTTATTTTAATTATTGAGCGCGTGTAGCGTGGTCTGAGGAGGTGCTGGCTGTCGCGTGCACCGTCGTGATACCAGGTTCCTGGTTCGGATTCCTCGCCCGGGCCAACAGGACCTTCCATCTTTCCGAGATCAGTGAATTGGTAGCAGACTTGTCTGGGAAGGATGAAGCGCTGGCTTGTTCATCGGCTTGCCACCGCAAGCACTAATATAGACCAAACAAGACGTTCTGCGGCCTACGGGCAGCCAAACGGTTTGATTGCATTAAATCGATTCGGTTATTGATCGGTATTGAATCGATAATACAATTCGATATTGACCTCCCGATCTAAGCCTTCCAGCTTCTATTGAGCTACTCGTCGGTCGTCATATCCGCGTGACTCCCACCGAAATCGGTCAGTCGGGACGGAAATCGATAACACCTGTCGAACAATCAATAATATTGATCGGTAGGGGTCCTTCGATTCTACCTACTTGTTGAAGCGGGCTACTCCTTCATCGTTTACACGTGAGGGTAACCTTCACAGGTTTTACATGTACGTGCGGGTTACCTTCACATGTTCAACACGTTTTGCAAGTTTACACAGGTTTGTGACACACACACACACACACACACACACACACACACACACACACACACACACACACACACACACACACACACACACACACACACACACACACACACACAGAGGGACTAACGCTTTTATATTAGTGGGATACCCAGTCAATTTGCCTCTACGACATCTCGAAATAGTAGAGTGGGTAGCGCATTCCAAGGGATTGACTAACGCCGCTTTTTGTTTAATCTTTTTATGAACCTAAACTGATTTCCAAAAATTGTACGAAGCAATGAATCATAGGTTGCCACGGAAAAAATCCTGCAAATCAGCCCCTTTAGTTGTTGTTCCGCTATCAATGATTGGAAAACGGTCATTATTTTCACAACAAGGGGGGTGTCCGTCATATGTTACATTACTCTCAGAATGAGTTAACTACCAGTATCGGGTATTACGGATCTCCAAGGTATCGCTATAGCAGAAACATAAGTAGACGAAGAAGAATATTTGTGAAGCGTTACACATTATAAAATTTGAAGGAAACATGACAAAAATTGGCTGTTTTGAAGGAAATCGCTTCACGAGAAATTCTTTGTTCTATAGATCTACTTTTTTGGAGTCCAAATGGCTTAAAATGGAAAATTCACTTGTTGTTTCACTATAATGTAATCAATGTCAGAAAACATCTTCTGACTGGTCGTTGATTGCCTTCGGAAGACAGTGAATTACTGCTGGAGTCCAAGTTTTAACAATACCTCCCGATATTCCATATTTTTGCAGAGAACTTGCTCAGGCAAGTGCCGAGATATGCGATCCGAACGAGCTTCTGTCGATATGCCTCGAGTTTGTGCCGGCGCCAGCCGTGGCAAGGCCGGATGAGGTTGGACAACCTGTCGTCAGTTTCCCGCTTATTCATCTTATCGTTCACATTTCTAGGATCCGATGTCGCTGAATCCGTCTACGTCAACAGCGGCTTTTAAAGCAGCCGAGCCGCCGGCGAAGAAGTCGAAAAAGGTAGCCATTATATCAGTTTTTTTGCTTCTATTTCTGATAGTTGCTGACGAAGATGAAGAAGGATAAGCATCCGTTGGACTTCATTCATCAGCCAGCCGCCGTTATCGTTTTGCACTGTTCAGCGTACTCAAAGAATGTCGTTGGGATGAGCCCAGCGATCCGTTTCAAAGGAGATTTCTGCGCCAGTTAATCCTCATCGTCCACAGTTGCACTTACCTTTCACCCTTAAGTGAAACTCTTAAAAGTTCGTGTGCTGAGTTATTTCTGTGACCACAAAGAAGAGGTTTGTTTGTCCATAAGGCTATGTTTAAGCGCTTGGAGATGATTTTTTGGGAAATGGTCAGCGTTTGCTTAGTTTTTGCTATGAATGCAAGCCTATAGTGAGGAGGAGGGTCCACAAAAGGACCCTCCTCCTTTTTCAGTTTTACTCAGGCTAAAGCAGGTTTTTTGGAGAAAAATGAGGGCGTTTCCCCATCCCAGATTTGTACCGAATTTTAGTGGAAGGCATCACCATTCAAATACGGCACATAATTCGGATCTATCCTAGTCGAAGGAGGCATGCGTGTTTATCTTCGTCCCTTCTCTTGAATTTATCCGCATAAGCTACTACCAAATGATGCGGTGGCTCAAATTTGAGGTCAGAGAATGTGAATGCTTGTCGTGGAGTATCTAGCAATACTGCCACTGTAGCGCTGCCTCCTCCCGATTAGGATAATCCTGTAATTCCATTAAAAATCTCTATGACGCATGCCTTAGGCCCCGTTTATACTTCGTCGCGGCGCGACGCGACGCCACGTATAGTGGCCATATTGATTGCGCGACGCGATCGATCAGTTTGGCCTCATTGAGTGGCCGTCGCCGCGCGCCACGACGAAGTATAAACGGGGCCTAATGGTCGAGATTGGATGAAAATTTACTTCGAAAAACTCCTATTTATGTAACACAAACTAGTTTGCTTGACTATTTAGCATTCTCGACATATCACTAAGAATTATGGGTTAGCTGTGGAATGGGTCGTGTAGTGTTCGAATATGAGACTAATTAAGTAGATTTTTGCACTACTATTTCTATGCAGTAGTTCTTTGAACCCTATGACACTGAAGTTCATGCTCCTGGAAAGAATTTCTCCTTTTGTTTGGTTGCTCAAACATGAACGAACCTATGTTACTCACTATTAGGCGACTTCATTGTTTATTTAAACCTATTAAGCATTGCGCGGCATTAGATTATCCATCTCTGTCTCAACCAGTTTGAACTACACCAGCCATAGAAACAGCTTAATTCAACCAGACAAGTCGATGTTGAAATATAAAATAAAGTTAGCGACAGGCTGCTTAAGGTTTTGCGGGTTTGGTTTTTTTTTACAACTCTGAAGCCCTACAAAAGTAAAGATCTCAACCACGGTGTCACATAGACCTTATAAATGTAGACGAACATCTAGATTTCTTAAACCATCATTGTTTCAAAGACACTGCTGCAAACTGAGTTTCAGGGTGACCTTTTTCTTCACAGAAGTAAATCTGCATCTACTAGTTAATTGAGGTTTGCTGGTCGGATCGTTAGTTGGAGCCGTGAATAAAAATCTATGTAAAGCGCCCACGTGTACGACTTTAAGAACATACTCCACTTATACATACTTACTTGGACGGCCTGTGTTCACTGTCGTGTAGGCCACAGCATCGCCTCCATTCGTTTCGTTATCTTGCCATTCGAATTGCCGAATTCCCGAGTAGGTTTCTTCACACATGCGAAAGTCTCTTGAAAAGTAACGTTATTCCTTATTAATTAAATTTTTTCCTTAATTCGTTGTCTACTGGAGAACCGATAACCAATGCGTTGTTTTCATTGTTTTATTTCTATTTTTAAAATTTTCCTCCTTGAGTTAACTTTCTGAGCCTTAGTCAATTTGTACTTGCACGAATAAATTAGAGTTGATGAGCAGCTTGATTCCTTCCCAACTGATTCCTTTCCTAAGCTGTGGGGGGGGTCAGCCCACATGGGGCCAAATTCATCAACGACTTACAGCAATTTAACAGAGAAAATTACAGCCGAAATCCCTGATAGTGCGACGTATCGTTCACCATATTGCATGATAAGCCACGCTATAAGGGATTTCGGCTGCAATTTTCTCTGTTAAAGTGCTGTAAGTCGTTGATGAATCCGGCCTCTGCTTGGAGGTCAACCACGAGGGCGCTTGGCTTGACGCCTCAGGATCACTCCAGTGCTCATTTTGTTCCGCGGTCGTCTCGCCTCCTCATTATTTGACCGGCATGTCGGTATTTAGCCTTCCACACGTTCATAGTCCACTGGGTTCTGAAAATCACGAAGAAGAAACATGTTCTTTTCATGTCCTAGCTCGAAGTCCAGCACGGTGTTGGTTCGCCGGTTTTTATTTCAGAAGGCATCGCTCTGTACTAGGGCCCGATTCATCAACGACTTACATAACTTTAACGGAGAATTGTAAGCTTATCAAGCGATAGGCATCTGGCATACCTCCGAGTCGCTCCAGCGACTAGTCGCGGCGATAGTGTTGCGCGGGTAGCTTCGAACTGCGTAGCTACCCTTGCAACACTATTGCCGCGACCAGTCGCTGGAGCGACTCGGAGGTATGCCAGATGTCATGTGGTGAGCGATAAGCCGCGTTAAAAGCTCAGATAATGAGGAGGCGAGACGACCGACTCTTGCTTGGGCAAGTTTAGGATGGGGCCATCCTGCATCTTCTATTTCGGACAGCTTTACATTAGCCGTACCAAGGCTAGGTGTCTTTCTAGTGTTAAAGTGAATAGGTAGGCATGTTTAGAGTTTTTGAGCAAGTGCTCTGAATTTATGGAACAGCACAAAGGTGGACCTTACCTCCGCACTGAGTTTTGTTCGTTTTAACCCTGTTATCAAATAATGTTTGAATGATTCCTTGCTGATCAAAAGTAGCGCTGTGATTCGCAGAAGCTTAATGTAGGTTATACCGTAGAGAAAGGTCGCAAAATTAAAGCCTGGATTAGTTATTGGGTTGCTCGATAGTTAATGTCGTTTTTCTCGTAAAGAACTGTATATTTTTATGTATTAGGTTGTAACGAAATGAATGGCACTGAACCACTGTAAATTTAAACAGTTAATATCTCGGCTTGTAGGCAAGTTTATTAATCGAAATAAAAACCTTCTGATTCTACACATCTTTGCCAACGTGGCACAAGCTTTCTTATCCCAGTAGCATAAAAATCAGAAGTTCTGGAATTGACGAAATCTTCGAAGGCACTTTCGGCATCCTGTTGGTATTTGAATATTTTCCCTACCAAGAAGTCGCCAAGATGCTTGAAGAAGTGGTTGGGGAGAGTTCGGGAGAAAACGGAGGATGTGGTAGAGTTTCAATGCTCAGCTCATTCAGTTTCTGCAACCTCATTCGTGCTACATGGGGGCGAGCATTGTCGTGCAGAAGGAGAACTCGCCTTCGGTTCACCAAGGCCGGCCGAATATCCCTCAGCTTTTTCATCGTTTCTTCAATTTCAATGCAGTACTTCTCTGCCGTGATGGATTCACCGGGAGGGAGGAAGCTGTGGTGAATAATTCCCAGCGAACACCACCGTACTGTCACCATTACTTTCTTTTGGTGCAATTCCGGCTTCGCAAAAACCTTGGGGCTCTTATCGCTGTCCACCCACTGTGCCGATCGTCGCCTGTTGTCGTACATTATCCATTTCTCGTCACAGGTTACGATGCGATCAAGGAATGGGTCCGTTTCGCTCCGTAGAAGCAGTGCGGACGAGATCTCATATCGTCGGTTTCTTTGCTCCTCGGACAGCTCGTGAGGCACCCATCTTTCCAGCTGTTTGGTCTCTCCAATTTCCTTCAGATGCCGGGCAGCTGTGTTGTGACTGACGCCAAGAACCTTCACTATCTCGCTGGTATCTTTGTGTGGATCTTCCTCTACTACATCTCTCGGCTTGTCCTCTTCAACATCACTATGCCTCCCACGACCTTCATGTTCTTCCAAGCTCTCATCTCCATTCCGGAACTTCTGATACCAACGATACGCCGTCCGAATTGTGGAACATCCTTGACCGAATGCGGCGTTGATCTTCTCGTCCGCCTCCTTAGCTGTAGTGCCCAGCTTGAATCCATACAAGTAAATGCCTCGGATTACACTTTTGTCCAAAAAAGTCAATAAAACTCTAAAGTTTTTCCACTTTTACATAGAAAATTTGGTACTCGCCGGTAGAGCAAAGTTTGCGCTTCTAAATGATATGCCACATGTTACGGTTTGTTCTTGATCAAACGCGTAAAGACGCGCCTAAAATGGCGCGAGCCAGTGCCATTTAATTCGTTACAACCTAATAGTAGCGATTGGGTGGCTTACATTTTTATATACTATTTTAAAAACTAGACCTTAGACTATCTTTTATCAAAACTAATCGTCATTAGTAAAACAAGTTGGTAAAAAATTAAGTTGAAAATGGACAATAAAAGAGATTCATTATCGGCATATTTTATTGTTTTCCTTGCAGGGGCCGGGCAACGATTTGCAGAGATTTAGCGGAGAAATTACAGCCGAAATTCCTGAAGAAACGCGAATGAACGCGGTTTATTAACAGGCGATATGGTGAAATGTTGGCGTTGTCGGGAATTTCGGCTGTAATTTCTCCGTTAGATCTCTGTAAGTCGTCGATGAATCTGACCCCAGCAAGGAAAAATGTAAAAGACCATGTAGCAAAATGGCCGATGTATCATTGTTTTTTCGCTGGGGTAATTAAATCCACCTTGAGAAATATGAAAAAAGTACATCAATTATCGAATGACCCAATCAATAGTTATGCTGAATGTTCACTGGGTAATCTGAAGCTCTTGAACCTTAGGGTCTGTTCATACTTCGCGACGTGAGCGGCGGTCGCCCAGGCAAATCATACGTATCGATTATTGCTGGGCGAACACTCGGCATGAATCGATCCGTATGCATTGCACTAGCGACCCAGTCGCTCCTGTCCTCCGGTCGCGAAGTATGAACAGGGCCTTAGTTAATCTTTTCGCTTGCTTTCTCCTTCCTTATGAACCCTAATTTGCCTTGTTTCTGGTATTTTTATTTCTTCACTAAATGCAATCCAAAGATACCTTCTGTAGGAGGCACTTATTTCCAAAATAATGTGCTTCTCTTGCAGGCGCGTGAACATCGCGAAGTTCAGCAGTCGTTTCGACGGTTCTTCCGATGCGCGGCAAAGGTGCCGATTCGAACGGTGCGACGTCTTCTCGAGACGAAACTCTTTCTCACCGACCAGTTCAGTGTGCACTTCATTTCGGACAGGGACTTCCAGGTGAGACCTACTCTCTGCCGTCGATCACCCATCAGACCCGGTTACAACGAGCATGTTTAGGACATTCCGGACGACGTTACCCTGCGAACATTGGTGCTCGACGGCGGTTTCGATCGTACACGACCGTTCCGTCTGTTCTTCACGCTGATTCCGACGGTGGTCGATGACGCACCGCCGGTGCTGGACGCCGAGATGATGCCGTGTCTGATGCCCGAAGCGCCCGTGCATCAGGAGGCGCCGTCCACTATGCAGCCGTCCGGCCAGCTGCAACCCGTCCAGATCGTCTCGCCTGTCGTCCCGGCGCTCACCGTCAGTCTCTCCACGGACATCTATGGTCACTCGGCTCCGATCATCACTCCCCAGTGCGCACCACGCAAACGAAGGAAGCTCAGCGATCCGAAGAAGAGCCCCACGGAGCGGTCACCCACCACCGCGCCTCCTCAGCCGCTTCCGCCGCCGCCGATCGCCCCGAACATGCTCGTCGGACCGTTGCTTCGACCGATGTTCATCGCTCAGCCGCCTTTTATGCATCGCTCTCCGCCGAACATGCATATACAGATGCCCTTCACTCAGCCACCACAGGTTTGTCTCGCGTTTCGGTTTGCTTTGAGAGATGTTTGTGCCGTTTTTCCTTTTTCATAGATTTTCTGTCATTATTTTTGCGCTTAAGATGGCTTAGAACAATCTAGCTCGTTGCTTAGAAGTAATTTTACCGATCTATCGTTGTCGTTGGAGGGGGCCAAACAACTAAAAATTACGTAACCAGTCGACTTTAGACTCACGCAGCGGTTCAAGAGAACAAAACAGCACTCGAAAACAAACAAACAAAAACAAATCGCCGCGGTTGTAAACACGTCCCGGCGGGCAAAGCGTATTCAAGCACAGCTGACCGTCACCTGACATCATCATAGTTATGGGAGGGCATGACTTTGTTTGTTTACAACCGCGTCAGAACGAATGTTTTTGTTTTTGTGGGTTTTTTTCAGTTTAGCTCTTATTTCTTCCTCCAGAAGCTGCTCCGTGAGCCTGAAGTCAATTTGT
This sequence comes from Heligmosomoides polygyrus polygyrus, assembly GCA_947396885.1. Lineage (NCBI taxonomy): Eukaryota > Metazoa > Nematoda > Chromadorea > Rhabditida > Heligmosomidae > Heligmosomoides > Heligmosomoides polygyrus. Next base: position 4,161,603 of record OX377203.1, read on the forward strand.
TGCATAATTTTTCTATGCGTCCTTTCCCTGACTAGGACAGATCCCTGAATTGGTGCCATATTGGTCCGGGAAGGCTAAACATTGACTTGTCCATCGGCTGGCCTCCACAAGTTATTACATAAGCCAAATACTCAATTTGCTTCTACGACATCCCGAACAAGTGGAGTGCGTGGCGCATTCCAAGGCCTTGATGAGTAGTAAGACGACTCGGGGCAGGCTGGTTCTGAGGAAAAGACGGTTTTCGAAGGAGATAAGCCTTGTGCGGAGGGACTTCTTTGAAATTTTTTCGATGTAGCGGCATTTGGGTTTCGTTTACCGCTAGCTGATTTGAGCTAAGTTGCCAATTTTGTTAGTTTTTGACGTCGGTTTGTATTGAGTTCCCCTTTATATGCGAAGAACTCACGTCAAACTGGCAGTATATTCCCCGGTTGAGCTGTAGAACATGTTCTTCTAGGTCAAAGGAAAACGGCACAAACACTTTTCTTCTTTTAGAAGGCTTCAATTTCCATTTATTGTCGCTGTCTCAGTTTCAGAACGCCGCCAATCCTGTGGAGAGATCGCCGTCGAAGAGGCCGACCCCGGCTCCTCCACGACACGAGATCGATCAACCACCTCGTCTCCAACGTGAAGATCCGGTGATCTCAACCGTTCCACCGCCGACGCTCGAGCCGTCCATACCGTCGTCGGCCTCATCGATCACAAACATCGAAAGGGCACCAGCACCAGCTCCAGCTGATGCCACGCCGATGCAGCTGCATCAGCATCAACAGCAGCAGCAGCAGCCGATGATGCCGCCTCGACTGGAGCCGAGCCAACAGGTCGTGCCGCTTCCGCCGACTTCCCAACATCACCACCCCCCGGCCCCACCGCCTTTACCCAGCTCGCATGCCGCAGACCGTTCATCGACGCCCAGGGCACCCAAGGCGGAGAAGAACAGCAAGAAAAAGCCGGCTCCTGGTCCAGCGGCCACTCCTTCAGCTTCTTCGGAGCACCGGCCAATGCCGAAGCTGACGAGCTCTCAGGTTCATCAGGAGAATCCCCCACACCCACTGCCACCACCACCGCCGCCACACCCACCACAGCCACTACCGGCCGGACCACCTCTATCGCAGCAGATGCCGTATCTGAACGGTGCTCTGAAGGGCTACGACTCGCCGCCGCGACTGGAGTCCATGGCCGCGCACTCCAACAGGTCACAGCAGTCCGCCGCCGCCGCCGACAAGAAGCAGACGCAGCCACCACGTGCCAACCCTGGCCAGCAGAATGGCGTCACGACGTCCGCGCCGAGGCTGAAGCAGATGGCCTCTTCTTCGCCGGCCACGCAGGCACCTCCCGAACTTCAGCCACGACCCGTGCAAACCGTCCTGCCGCAACCGCTGAGCGTCGAGTTCCGAACGATGCAGCAGATGCTACCGACGAAGCTGGCGACGTCCACACCACCACCGACAGCGCCGCACCCGCCACAACCGCAGCCGCTACCTCCTCAACAGTCAACGAATGCGGAGAGGCGGAGAAGTGACTCGCCGTCTGTGAGGAAGAGCAGTGGTTCTGTTGCGGTGAGTTGTTGTGTTTGACGTGCCCGAGACATGGGTATTTTCCTATCGTTTACTTACTCTTATGTGCCTAGGATTGCTATAAGGTTTTTATAACGGCCGGAATTTCAATAAAATAGTACTTTTAAAGGTCTGAAAGAAGGAAGCTCTTTAAAAGTCGAAGCTAGTCCGACAATTTTGTTCGTGCGATCGCGGTGCGGCTTCACGACGCTATCAATGAAGCAGAGGAACCGACTCTCGATGAGTTCCAGCCTATTGAACCTTAGATCTATGTTCCGCTTATCTCATCAAGAAGCAAACATTGAGGTCCGCTCCATCTTCTGCTTTAAAATCCGCCATAACCGGTGTGCTAGCTGCCAACTGGCGACGAAGCGGCGAAACATCATTTGAGGGCCATTTTTCTCATTTTCTGCTTCTTTCCGAGTACGTTCCTCTCGACGAAGATCTTGTGGAGATTTTCGCCGACATCAGTGATAGGTTACCGTGAATCTTATTTAGACTGAGTAATACGATGACACTTCTTGTCAAGATGCGCCCAAAATGATCTTGCTCAAGTTCAAAGAAGAGTTCTTCTTAGAATATGGACAGAATCTCTAGGCTGCACCTCAAATCTTGACAGTTGATTCGGAAAGAAGCAGAAAATACAGAAAAATGGGCTTCAGCAAATGTTTCGCCGCTTCATTGCTAGTTGTCAGCCCGCGCACAGGCAGCGGATCTTAAAGAAGAGGACGGGGCACACCTCAATGCTTGTTTCTTGACAATATACACGAAACATAGATCTAAAGTTCAATAGACTAGACGTTATGGAGACGTCGGCTTCTCTGCTCCACTGTTACTGGCATGCAGCCGTGTTGCGACCGCACCGCACGAGAAAATCTGCGAGCTGCACTCCAATTTTTGGATCTATTATAGTCCGGGGGGCACATAACTAAAAGGTAGGTAACAAAATGGACTGAGACATACCGAGCGGCTCCTAGAGAACGAGTTGGAACCTAAAAGCAACCAAAAACGAACGAACAAACAAAAGATAAAAAATCGCCGCGGTTTACAACCGTCTTGGCGGGCAAAGAGCGACGGAATAGAGGCATGCCGCGTGCTGATCGCCGGCTGACATGTTATAACCAGGATATAACATGTTGAGCAGGGCACACAACTTTGCCTGCTTACAACCGCAACAAATTAATTTTTTCGTTTTTTTTCTTTTTGACTTTTCTTGTTTAGTCCCACGTTGTTCCGTAGAGGCCGCTCGGTAAGTCTCAAGTGGATTTGTTACATATAGTACTTTTTACTTATGTGCTCCCACCCCTCGGACTAGGATAGATCCGCCTAGACGTTATGGAGACGTCGGCTTCTCTGCTCCACTGTTACTGGTATGTAACCGTGTTGCGACCGCACCGCAAGAAAAAATCTGCGAGCTGCACTTCAATTTTTAATACCCTTTCTGAAAGACGCTCGAAATTCTTCCCAATTCAAAGCTTTTGGGTCGAAAACGTTATGTTCACCTTGGATGATAACAGTTCCTTTCTTGACACTGAAAATTATCAACCAAGGTGAACATAATATGTATTTGTGTTCTAAATGGCTTTACAATGGATAGATTTCCAGCTATTTTTTAAGTGTTGAAGAAGACGACTTTATCGAAACGTTGGCCATAATAAGCAGTCTTATGACGAACCTGGTAGACAGAGGAGAACAACGAAGCGCGGTTGAAGTCCTCCGGTATTTGAAACTATTATTGGTCCAATGTAGCCCCCAAATTTACCTGGGATTCACAGAGCACCTTAAAGAGAACAAAATAGGACCTAAAAAACAAACAAGCAATGAACAGCAAAATCGTCGCGGTTTAAAGATATCTCGGTGGGCGAACCGCATTCATACACCGCTGACCACTGCCTGACATGTTATAACCCGGATCCACCATGGTGAGGAGCGCTCAACGCTTCACAACCGTTGTGAATTTTTTGTTTTTGCTGTAATTTTTGTTTTCTGTGAATATTGTCAGCTTGGGCCCTATTTTGCCTCTTAATCCCGCTCCGTGAATCCCATATCATCGTGTTGCTTGGTTTTTAGCTATGTGCCCCCCTTCCGACTAGGATAGAACCGAAATATTTTATCTGTCACACCGAAAATATTGAGGTATACCAGGGCCCACACTCCCTCTCCCAGCAAGGAATTTTGGATTTATCCTAGCGCGAGGGCCACATAACTAAAAAGTATTATATGAAACAAATCCATTAAGACTTACCCAGCTGCTCCTACGGAACAACATAAGACCCTAAACAAGAAAAAGTCACAAGGAAAAAAACACAACGAAAAATTACATTTGTTACGGTTTTAAGCCGGCAAAGTTGTGGCCCTCCTCACCGTGTTGGATCCTGTTTAAACATGTCAGGCAGCGGTCAGCACGCGGCATGCGGCTTTATGCGCCCTATTCACCATGTCAGATCCAGGTTATAACATGTCAGCCCGCGGTCACCACGCGGCATGCCTCCATTTCCTCGTTCTTTGCCCGCCGGACAGTTGTAAACCGCGGCGATATTTTATTTTATTTTTTGTTTGTGCGTTCGTTTTCGGTATCTTTTAGGTTTCAACTCGTTCTCTAGGAGCCGCTCGATATGTTTCAACTCATTTTGTTACCTACTTTTTAGTTATGTGGCCCCCGGACTAGGATAGATCTGGGATTTTTATTTCATTTACTTCTTGGATAAGGATGCAGAGTAGTCCAGTATCTGTTGAAGATGTTAAGATCCAGCAGAAAAAGTGCACTCAATAAATGTCTAAAATCTTTTTTGGCTCCTGCTGTGAAAATTTAGAATGAGCTTCCTCCATAAGTCCTCAGTTCTCCAACTAGAAGGGTAGAAAATTTTCTTCAACAAAAAGGACATTTGTGAGGTTAGCTATAAAATGGTTTTTTAAAAGTAGATGATATTTTGTTTGAATATACAGTAGCTTCTAAGTGAATGAAATACTAAATCGCTATAGCCTTTTGTGCAGAATTAATTTCGTATAACTTTTATCTGAATGAATGTTCTATGTTATTCCGGTACTGTAGGGGAAGACTGAGGCGCCGTTGTTCCAAATAACCAATGGGCCGAGTAAATCGTTGACGTGAAATATGTGCTGCTTGGTGCAGACACGGACGAAGCGCGCCCAAAATGACGTCTAAAAAGTAAATCTGGTTTAACTAGCTTCACGGCATGAGTACTGGGCATAAGGGAAATTCAGCTGGAACTATATCTTTTGCATCTCTTTGGTTTAAAAGGCTTCAAATAGACCCTTTTCTGACTTCTGTCTTTTTTGGAAAGGTTTTTGCGCTTCTAATGTCCTGTTAACGGCTCCTGACGATGCATGTTTTCAGACGGATCGTGACGCATCACCGTCGATGACCGTACCATCGTCGACGACGAAGCCGGGCGCTCCCCCCACCGCCACCACCACGTCGTCGTCATCGTCGTCCTCGTCGTCGGCAGTGTCATCGGCTCCGATGGATTTTCGGCGGATGGCAACGCTGAATAAGCAGTCGCTTGGCCGAACACTGCAAGCGGTGTTGGCGAGCGGACGAGTGGCGAACACCGCCGACTCGACGGCATCGGCCAAGTGCATCGCGATGACGACGGCGACGACGACGTCGACCGCTGGAGCCACCACGACTGCCACCGTGACGTCGTCTGCGGACGTCAAATCGCCGTCGTTGTCCCTGCCGCCACCACCGCCAATCAACGGAAAAATCAAAAAGGACGGTGCGGTCGATTTGCATTTCTCCAGTTCCAAGTCGCTTTCCACTTGAGACCTCCTCCTCCTCTACTGCTCCTCGTGATCTTTGAATTGTAGTATATGTAGTAGTGGCGAGTGTGCAATTTTCGACCGGTTCTGGAGTGCAATAGGCGGGAGGAGTTAGTCGAGTGCCTACCGTAACCTGTTCCTGGCGCAAGATTGCGTGCATTGGTGCAAGCTGCACCGCTCACACGGCACAATCACAGTCCTCTAGCTATAGAGCGGTCGGATGGTTAGAAAGTAGTGTAGGATTTATGGTAGAGAACAGCTAGGAAGTGTAAACGTCGCGCTTAACTGCAGTCGTTGAATGGGCCATGATTTGTGCAGCAGCCGACTTTCCAAACAAATGGATTTACGCCAGGAAAACTAAAAGGAAAACTACGGTAGGCACGGCTATGGTGTTCCTATCTCGCCTGTCCAACTCTGCGAGAGACTGTGATTTCTTGATTTCTTCATGAAGATTGGCTCCAGAAATGTTTGTGTGTCTGTCTCTCATCTCAATCTGCTCCCATGCGGGTACTACCGGTTTGTTGTTGTTGTAGGTGTTTAAATCCAGGAAGAAGCTTCCCATTCATGAAGAAGTGTGTGCGCGGTATATCTCAGATAGGTGTGCATTTTCGTCGTCGTTTCACCCGGCAATGTTGTTTTCTTGTTGCTTCTGAAGTTACTTACTGTCTATACAATGTGTGTGTATGTAAAGGATGAGTTGTGTTGACGTTGATAACACTGTGCTGTATAGAAAGTCGATAGTATATTATATATCAGATTGTATCTGCTATACTAATAAATGTTAGCTCATATAAGGACTGCTTTAGCGATGTTGTGCGATTGCACACTACACACCGAATTTGACGACTAGGGTGCGAAAGAGGCTGTATAGCCGTTAAGTAGAGTAGTTTGGGTGCAGTGCGGATTTTTAAAGAAGAGAACGATATTTGGTGCCGTCCTAGCCCAGATAGAAGCAATGAGGCTGTAAGATTGTTCTTAGAGTCTGTTCATAGTTAGCGCAGGAGCGATTGAGACATCCATGCAATGCTTTTGAATCGATTGGTATGAAACGATCGATAGGCATCTTTTGTCCGCACGTCCTGTGGCTGCAGTCGGTTGGCTATGGACAGGCCCCTTAGGCCCCGTGGGGTAGTGTCATTACGTACTACACACAGAATTCGAATCTAACGCGTTACAGAGGTCGATTATAGGGCTGGTGAGCAAAGTAAGGAACTTTTCGTACAAGGTTCTGCGCTGTCCTAGTCGGAAGGGTTGCAACAGTAAATACCCAAAAGTGGTAGGTGTTGTGTCATTGCGTACTACACACAAAATTCGACGTATAACGTGTTACAGTGGTTGGATAGCCGTGAAGTTAGGTATGAAAGACGCGGAAGTTATTTCTAGAAAATAGATCGGCGTAGTCCTATTTAGGAGGGATACGATCTGAATGTGTGCTAAATTCCCCCTAGCTTGTGAGTTGTGTTGTGCCATTACGTACTACACACAGAATTCGACGCGTTACAGAGCTTGAACAGCCATGAAGATAGGTGGCTTGTTTACGGCGCAATTTTTCGAAGAGAAAATCAGCTCAGCACTATTTAGTTAGGAAGGTGCAGTCTGGATGTGTGCAAAATTGCGCAGAGTTTGTAAATAGTGTTGTGCCATTACGTACTAAACACACGATTCGACGACTAATGCGTTGATGAGACTCTATAGCCGCGAAGTCAGGTGCTTTCCGCGCATAGTGCGGAATTTGTTCGTGAAAAAAGGTTGACACTGTCCTAGTCAGGAGCGGGCAATCCGAATGTGTGCAAAAATGCGTAAAACGGCACCTTCTCCCGTCTAGCGTCATAGGGTGTTCAATACCGACATCCCACCCCTAATTTTTCCCGAGAGCCCCAGTGCTAGTCTCATTAGTATTCGTCGTAGCTTTTCAACAATTCTGCATAGCCTAGAATGGGAAGGACGACTGTCCGAATGTTTGTAGAGGTTTTCAAATTCTAAAGCTCCTTATTACAGTTCCCAGTTCGGATTTACCGTGCATGAACAGTTGACGATTCAATGACTTTAGCAAAGTAACATCATTTTGCGTTATAATCTGGCTTAACGATTTAATGGAATGTTTCCAAAATTTACCGGAATTTCTGGAATTTGGAAAATTTATTAGGGGGGGGGGGGGCAAAAGTAATGAGACAAAATGAAAAAAAAATCTTTATCTCCTTATAACTCAATTACAACTCAACGATGCTGAGGAGTGTATTTGCCATTAAGGGCAAGGACCTTGCTGCCATCGCTCAGCCAACTTCCTGATCCCATCTCTCCAGAACTGCTTGAGCCTGGTGTTGATCAACTGCTCGACATGGTTGTCAAGGACTGCTTGGGTTCTTGTGTCCCTTCCGACTAGGAAGTCCTGTAGGCTCAAGTAGTAGTGGTAGTTGCATGGAGAGATGTCCAGCGAATACGGTGGGTGAGGCATGTGAACGTAGCCCAGCTGGCCAAGCTTATCCGTGCTTACTTGTTCCCGATGGGGTGCGGCGTTGTCGAAGGGGAGAACCTTCTTGAAGCGCTGCGAATGAATAAGAGCGAGTCGCCGGCCCATCTCCTCTATTTCGTTCACCATGGCCTTGGAGTTCATCGCGGTGCTCTTGGGAAACAGCTTCCGGTAAACCGATCCATGGGCGCAGACCCAAAAGCTCCAAAGATGCTTCTCGCCGTGAACATCTGCCGAACGAAGGTCGGTAACAATTCACCAGGCCTCACCCAGACTCGCTGCTTGGCAGGGTTAAGGTAGAAGACGTACTTCTCATCTTGCGTGAATATTGAGCCCAGGCTGCATGGGGTTGGGAATTGGGGGAGATTTTAGCGACACAGGTCGACTCGTCAGACTGGGGTTTCGGCGTGAGACAGGCTGGGGTTTTTGGCATGCTTCTGGAAAGGGCGGAAGTGGTAACTTTTCAGATGGGCTTCAATAAGTAGCATACAAACATACAAATACAACAAGCACGAAACCAGACTCCAGCCACGAGATATATGGACACGACATGGGGTGTCTCATTACTTTTGGCCCCCCCCCCTAATATGAATTGAAATTTTCTTTTTTTTAAATATTTTTAAAAAAATATTTCCTCTTTATTGTTAATAAGCCCGCCCTCACCCCCCCCCCCCACCCCCCCGCAGCCCGGCAACTCGTATTGCTCCGAAAAACACATCAATATAGGCATTTGGAGCCATTATATATATCGCAGATATCGCCGTGACGTTCAGCTTCGAGTGCGTAAATTAAGTGCGGGGTACGGTATCATGAGGCAGCTATGTGCTGTGGCACATCACACACCCTGATTGACGCGCACAGCCGGCTATATTTATAAATAAGGCCCCGATTTTCCCCCTATTTAATGGCTAATTTATGCGGCTGCGCCGATCGATGGTATGACTCATCGCTTAGCACGTTATTATATAATGTGATTTTTGGTCTTAGTTAATTCGTACTTGTTTATGCTTCCACTGTAGACACACCTTCGTGTGCACAAATAAATAAGATTTGCAATCGGTCGACGATCCATCGACAGATTTGCTGTTCTCAGACTAGTAACATGCGCAAAGAAATTTCGAAAAAAAAATCTAAAATGGAAAACGCTGCTGAAAATAATTGATGCTCGGACGAAATAGGGCGCTTCTGAGCCTGTAGTAAAGCGCTGAACCCCCTTAAATGTCCATCACCCCTTCCCTGAACGTGCTCGAGAGCCTCTAATATCCTGAGGCAACCGTAGGAGACAGGAGATACTTACTTTGATACTTTGATGGTCCTTTTGTCGGCTGGAGGTCTTCTCAGGCGGGGACCACAACTCTTCCAGACCGCTCGATCTCTGGCTGCTTGCATCCAGTGAGGCAGACTCCGCTCTCTGAAAGATCTTGAGAATGAGTCTGCCCATCGCGTTGGCGGTCGTCCCAGTGGTCTCTTATGGTCTCTCGGGAGCCATTCTGTGACACGGAGACTCCATCTATCGTCCATCCATCTTTCGTCGAAGCAGCTGTCCGGCCCAGCGACATTTGGACTTCTTCATGTACTGCAGCGGGTCTGCTAATTGCGACTTCTCCCGTAGCTCCGAGCTTCGTAGGCCTTCTTGCCATTGATGACGAAGGCTTGTCCTCAGAAGACGTGCTCACTTCTTGCCAAGCACTTCAACCACTACCTTCGACTTGGTAGGATTTCGGACTCATGGAAGGAGTCGAAAACAGTTCTAATCTTCAAAAAAGGTCAGCAGGAGGATATCAACAACTATCGACCCATCAGTCTTCTCTCGGTTATGTACAAGATACTGCTGAATCGTATGGAGCGTTGCTTGGATGAATATCAGTCAGTGGAGCAAGCAGGGTTTCGCAAGGATTTCTCCTGCATGGACCATATTCAGACTGTCCCACAGCTCATCGAGAGGAGCCGCGAATACCACCTCCCACTTGTCCTTGTCTTCGTGGATTACCGGAAAGTGTTCGACTCTGTGGAAATCAACGCCGTTTTGAACGCACTTGTGCACGCTGGTATACCATCGCCCTACATCCGACTTCTCGACGAATGCTTCTCGAACACATCGACCACCATCCAGCTATTTTCCTTAAACTCTGTGCTGGATTACTCTGCACGCAGGCCAGAACAGCACTGATTTTTGAAGAGCGCGGACGAGTGGATTCCTCAAAGGAAAAGTTGCCCTCATCGAATCGCTTGTACCATCTTTAGCAGGTAGTGTAGGAGAGGGCCAGGCTGCCCATCTATGACACCAACTCACGTTGAGTTTGAGCTCCAGAGCGGCGTGAACGATAGCCATGATGCAATAGGCGACGGTATTCGTGACGATCCGACATGGTTTGTACAAGCGTATTCAGCGATTGCAACGGTTTCAAAAAGGATTGGTTTGTGCCTATATATACTGACTTTCCCGCCTAATATGGTGTCTGAACCGTGGCATGAATTTGGCGCGTTAGCGCGCTACCTTCGTTCAAAGGAAGACTCTCAAATTCTTGCGAAACTGTCCGCAGACCCTAATACAACGATGATCATCAAGCGAACGCATCCAGGCAAACCGATATACGGTAGTTTGCGATAGGCCAGATAACATACGAGTGTCAGAAGCGGATTGGTCTCGACGTGACGCAGCGAGAACGAAGGCATCTGCGTTTTGTTTGCGCGGAGGTTTTTAATTTATTTAACGAGAGGCAAGAGACGACACGAAGTTAAGACCCTTGACGATTAACCCTTTGATTGACAGGAACTTGTCAGCCTTCGGCTTCTTTTTCGTGGAGATCAAAAGCGGATTTGACGACGCGCATTCTCATCTCCAATGGCTTTAATTAGCATAATGGCGCGAGATCAGCGCTCTTGGTTGAAGAACTCATCGCTGAGCGGCTAATAAGTGCTTCGCACAGTATCCTGCTGAGCCGTGGAAAACCCCATCGCAACTGTCGCCAGTCCTAGCAAAACTAGGGAGTTACAGGTCTCTAGAGAAATGTTCTGCAGTGTTTCGCTTGTAATGTGAGCTGCCAGAAGGAGTGCTGATCGGAGAAGGCGCTGCTGGTTCGATTGACATCCGAGCTTGTTTTCGCCCCATAAGCAACCTTTCCGCCTTCCTGAGACCTTTCCTCCTTTCCTCCGGTAGTTCAACGGTATCCCAGTCTGCGCGGTCGTTATCACCCTATGTTCACCCACAGCTGACCCTCCGTACTTCTCAGAATTTTCAGAAAGCCTGAGGTAGTGGAAGTACGGAGGGTCAGCTGTGGGTGAACATAGGGTGATAACGACTGCGCAGACTGGGATACCGTTGAACTACCGGAGGAAAGCCGGTGATCAGCTGGCGAAATCTCTTTAATCTATTCCTGATAACAAAATTGCTTTCACCACAGCCAGGATTCATTGTCATACATAGGCGCCCAACATTCTTAGATCATTTACTCTCCACATAGGCATAGACATGGTTTGTCGACGTTCAAGGACCTGAGACTCTTCGCATGCGCTATACTGTCGAAAATTAGGTGGACCAACCGCGAAATGCGGTTCGCAGACACCCGTTGGGTGAGCGACGTAACTGCGCGTGAATTTCAGGGTGCCGGAAAAACACTAAAACGCCAGCAATGCATTGGTCGGACTTCTTCGTGAAAGTTCTGAATAGATAATATGCCATTCTTCGTGTTCTTCGAGCGAGGAGCGTCCATTGGAGCACTCTGGCACACGACAGGGACGAATGGAGGCGCTGCTGGTGCCCGCTCGAGCAAGTTAGTGATCAACGCCACGGTCAAGATTCGAATTCGAAATAAATATCTGGGTAGTCTCTCGCTAAGGGCCTGTTCATACTTGACGAGCGACAAGGGCGACAAGAGCGACTAGAGCGACGAATGAAGTGTAGAGTTCGTAACTAATTACGTACTCCACACTAAATGCGTCGCGGACAGAGCGTGGAATATGTAATTATTTACGTACACCACATCACGTTCGTCACCCCAGCAACGCCAGTCGCTCTTGTCGCTCGAAGTATGAACAGGCCGTAAGTACGAGAAGAGGCGTCTCTGTGTGTGCAATGGTTCACAAGATTGTAACTGGCAGAATTAACCCTGGTTTTGTAGCGTTTATGCTTGTCTTGTGAGTCACTGAACAATTCTTTTCCCATTAGGGAGTTTCTATACTCCTGCCCTGGAGCGGTGCGTGAGTTTTGAAGCATATCGCGAATGCCGCTCCCGTTCATGATATGGCACGATTCGCCGAATACAGTACCCGAAAATTGCGTCAAATGAGGTGTTTTACAGTGGCGAAGTATAAATGCGACGCAGAGGCGCCGAGGGGCGCGAAAAATTGATATCTATCTGGATCATGGTGCTCGCCTCGTGACGGCGCAGGTATAAACTATGCCTTATCCCCTTATGCTTCAAAACTAAACTCTCGAACTTCCTATTTAAACCGTAGTGTCTTTTCATCGTGTTTTCCTAATCGTTTTACCCCTAATCGTTAGTTATTTTGCTTGTTATTCTAATGTGTCACCTTATGACCACGTACAATTCGGGGTGCAATTACATTGCACCAATCTGCAACTGGGCCCAACGCCGATTGGCAATAGAGCGCGGAAGCTTTCCGGCGCCCTGCTCCTTTAGCCCGCTCCCCCCCCCCCCCACCCCATTTCGTCACTTATTCATTATGTCCTGCCTGGTGAGGTGTTTTAGTTCTGTTGTTTCAATCATTTACGTTCTTCTGTGGGGTTTAGTTAGGGAATGACGAACCAGGCAAGGGAAGGGACTTGTGTGGAAACTGCTTCGTCGCTCAGAGGGAGTCCGCAGCTGGGTTCTGCGCTCTTCCTGGAAGAAATGCGCAGAAGATGCCAGCAAATTGTGTAGACGTCAAAATCTTTCAAATCTCAAGCAGTCAGTTGAAACGCAAAAACGCCGTACTCCAGGAGAACCGAACTCACCAACCGCCATTACATCAAGCGATGCGCCACTATCCTCTGCGCCACGATCCGCTTGCCAGCAGTACCATCGCAGGCATACAAGCCTCTGAGCAGTCATGCGCATCGATTGAGCGTTCACGTGGACGCCGACGCAACGGAAGCGCCACAGTATCCCGCAAACCTGCACATCAAGGCCGAGTTGTAGGTTGGTGCAATGTAATGTCTTTCTACAATTCTTTGCTATCATCAATCATTACCGATGAATTACGGCCTCCTATTACCATATTTACTGCTCGTAGTTTTTCATAAGCCCTTACCAACGGTTTCGCCAAGCTTCCCAGCTGGATGAAGTGCGTGGAAGAAGCACAGCGCACATGGCGTAGTGCGAACAATGTCCATTGCAAGCCAGTGTATCGATTGGCTCAGTCTCGTACAGGCTGCCTCGGTCTCACAGGTAGCTGAGGATTGTCTGCAGAGGATAAATGCTGACTAAGGAGCTGACACCCTTACTCAACAACTCAGCCGTGCGAACCGCGTATATATTCAGAGCTTTGCAACGGTATGAATGATGAAGGCTGAAGTAGAATACATGGCTCACTCCAAATTGAAACGTTTTGTTTACAATTATAAAATCGATTTCACCTATTTTTACTGACAATGTTCTGGGGTTTATGCACGTCTTCAATCCTTCATACATGAGCTATCCACTAAAAAGTAAAAAAAATAAACACTAGGATCTCTTGAGTATCTTGTAGTCGAACAAAAAACATAAGCTCATAAATAGCCTAATAAGCCTATGTTATACTCCCGCGGGGGCATCCGCGGAAGAGCGGGAATCGCGCCGGGATCCTTGAGCTGGCCAATCGCCGCGCCCCGTCACGCCCGCCGTCCGCGGATCGCCGCCGACAGACGACGAGAGGGCTGTTATACTTCTCGCCCGCGGGACGGCAGCCGTCCCCGCGGGACGGCAGCCGTCCCCGGTGCAGTGTAGGACTGCTGTCGTCCCGCGGAATCCGGCACCAAAAACGCGCTCCAATGCGACGCTAGCCGCCCCGGGACGACTCGACCGTCCGCGGTGCACCTTCCGTCCGCTCCCGCGGGAGTATAACATCGGCCATAGTATTGTGTGCTTCCTTAGGCCTCTGTTATACTCCCGCGGGAGCATCCGCGGAACGTCCGCGGACCAATGGTGCACGGCGGAGGCGGGCGTGGCGAGGCACGGCGAGTGGCCCGGCGCGGGGTCCCGACGCGATTTCCGCCCATCCGCGGAAGCTCCCGCGGGAGTATAACAGGGGCCTTACCGCCTTTTCATACTTCGCGACGCGACCGACTGGGGCGACGGACGTAGTGTGGTGTACGTAATTGCAGTCAGATTACTTCCATCATGAATATGGCACTCAAAAGAAGTATAATAGCGTGCCTTATCTTGAAGAGTGGCATAAAAGAATCGTTTCCTTTGAACATCAGTACGCTATCGTGTAATTACGTACTCCACATTCCGTCCGTCGCCCCAGTCGTTCCGTCGCCGGTGCGAAGTATGAACAGGCGACAAGAGCGACAAGGGCGACTGGAGCGGCAGCGGTACCGCTCGAGTATGGATAGATTTCGGCGGCGATCGCTCGGCTTTAATCGATCTGCATGTTCTGCACGGGCGACGAGTCGCTGCCGTCGCCAACTATGAACAGATCCTTACTGAAATAAAACTGCAGCAAAAGATAATTCTCCAAGCCATACATAGCTATATTGACTCGACATACAAAATTGTACTATAAACAACTGGTGGTGATTTACTTATTTATTTATATGCACGCCGTAGAGAAGTTCCACGGTTTTGCACGCAATGGTAGACATATTGTCATAAATCACAAGAAAACACAACTTGTACCAATGTCTTAATAGCGTATAAGCGTCTCTCACAACTAAGAGGATAAAAAAGATTTGGAACACGTGATCAGTAGACGTAGACGTTACACAGAGCTAAAAAAAATGGGACATAAACAACAGCACAGAACCTCGCTCCAACGAAGAAGCCAAGTCCGCACCAGTCAGCCATCGTACCCTTTAAAGGATGTTTCCAGAACTTCAGAACACTGATTTAGTGGCAAGTCACGTGGAGCGACAACTTGGACATGTCACCACATCTCTGGGCACCGTTTATACTTCCATCGCCGCGCTTCGTGATGACATATATAGAGGCCAAATTGATTGATCGCGTCACCCAGCGTCGACGTCAGCCGGCCGGAGTGAACCGCGTGAACCCGCGACGAATCGCGCCGCTCAGCGTCGGATCGCGTTACTCGTCAAAAACAGCGCGACGTGATTGATCGCGCGGTGGATTGGAGCACAGTATTGCTGCCCCAGTTGTCCTTTGCAGTGGACCCGGAAATGTGTGCACAATCACGTGTGTGCAAGTATGTAAATGTGCGTAAGCCCTAGTTTATACGCCGCTGCGCGGCACGTCACCATTGTTGGAATAGATATCGACAGGGCGGCGCGAAAAATCGATATCTATGGCGATCGCCGTGCCGCGCCGCGTGGCGGCGCAAGTGTAAATTAGGGCTAATGGCGTGACCACGTCGCCGGCTGTTGAAGTGCTCATCGTCGTCCGAAGCAGCGCAACCGGATGGAACGCATTGCTCCGTTCGAATCGCGTCGCCCGACGATGGAATTATATACGGGGCCCTAGAGATGAGCTGACGTGTGCTGTAACAAAAAGAAAGTGCACTCGTAAGTGAGCAAAGGTATAATTTTCCAGTACAGGAGTTGCATGGAACAAAGAGCATTTACTTTGCCAAAAAGTAAGCTGATAGCAAAGTTAGCTTTTTTGAAGATTAGCAAAGGCAGAACGTGGAACACTGTTGAGCCCGAAAGTGACATAACATCAGTTCAGCACAAAAGATTACACCAAAAGTTGGCTTTTCAATGATTATCAAAAGCGATGGCTTCCATGGAACGCATAAAGTGAGAAGTGCTTCTTTTTGAACAGCAACTCCGTAGTTTATTCACTGAAAAAGCCATTACCTGTACTTTTAAAACACCACACTCTTGATGCTGTTACTGAATCTATCTTGCTATTCGTTTTACGTGTCATCGATGTGCTGGAGCGATCGTCCAATCGTCATTACGATTATTATATTAAATATATTTATTAGTATGATCTTCCACTCTTTTTCTCTCTCTTTCTTTCACTCTCTTTCACTCACGCTTTCGATGTGAAAATGGCTTCGTCGTGTGACTCATTTCTATGCCTGCGGTAGCAGCTGAACCACTACACGTCACGACGATCAGGTGCGGGATTCATCAACGACTTACAGCAAATTAACGGAGAAAATACAGCCGAAATTCCTAGGGCCAGATTCATCAACGACTTACAGCAATCCAACGGTGAAAATACTGCTGAAATCCCTGATAGAGGGGCTTATCAAGAAGCGATGTGGTGAAGTGTTTCAATGTTTCGCCATATCGTGTGTTGATAAGCCGCGCTATCAGGGATTTTGGCTGTATTTTCTTCGTTAAATTGCTGTAAGTCGTTGATGAATACGGCCTCAGGACCGTTTAAGGTTGAAGATTGCAGCTTTCCGCTCCACGTAGAGCGTGTTCTTCTCAAGACTACTATCTGGCTCTACGGCGGAATTCAGCGCAAACTGCATCCACTAAAAAACTCCATAGAATAGCAGGCTCCGGAGCCTCCGCGTGTCGGTGACACATTCATGATGATCGCTATTCATATTCACATTATATGAGAATAGCCCCGCGCATTCGAATACACTCCAAAGAGTGGAGCGGTGACCTTGAAAGGGAATTGGGGTCCAAGTATTCGAGCAAGCCACGATTCTCTGGCGTAAGATATACTTGTTTCGCTGATAGGTAGGAAGGCTAGTACTGAATCAATCGATTTCGATTAAATTTCAAGATAAACTGGGTAGCTGCTCAGAGTAGGTGAATCACCACGTCGAGTATAGGTACTCATGGTCAGTAGCATGTCACATCCAAAAGCGCATTAGCTCATACAAATACGCTAACGTTATATGACGCCGCAATCGCTTCTTACAGGATAAATATCCTCGATAACATCAACACCTCGTAACATCTGGGGCAGGATTCATCAACCACTTACCGTCTGTAAGTGGCGCAACGAACCACGAAACCCGCCATTCGGCCGATTCATCAAAACGTGGTTAGTTAAATCCGGCCTCAGATCCGGCGTATCCGTTACTATGCTGGAGTGCCCGGTAACCGCTATCGGGGTGCTGCGGTTGCGCTCCACGGCTAAACGGTGACCCAGTCGCAACGAAATGCCATCACTTACTGCGAATTTGATGAATCGCAACTGCGGTTAGTGAGCCGCTGACGGATAGTAACGGTAACGAGTGATAAGATTTACCTCCGTTCTCGTTGATGAATCCGGCCTCTGGACGGCAGCACCAACAGAGTGGTAAGTAAACTTCATATAATATCAGAGCAGCATCAGAAAAAGTACAATAAACGCAGCAGTGCTGGTTGCCCTGCCTTGTACGCGACTCTTTCGGCGACCACCTCAGAAAATTTTGAACATGCGATTTGAACGTTACAAGCCGTAATATAACTTACTCGCGGCTCTAGTCTCAAGAAATTTCATGGTTGCGGGCAACTAATCGCAGTGGAATCTTGGAAGAATCTTGCGTGCAAGAAATTTTACTGTGAACGACAGTTTGTGTTTGCTAGCATACATTTTAAACAAGTTACTCGCGCTCTTAGATCTCCAAAATAAGTTACATGCGACTACGCCTCGCGGTTAAGTAACTTGCGAGTTCACATTGACGCCAGACGTGAAACGCGCGGATGAGGACTCGATTTGCGTAGTGTCTCACGAATGCGCCATCGCTGGCCTTGTATGAGGTTGAAATGGAGGCGCACCTCTTAAGTGTGCTTGGTTCTCCTGCTGTACCTCTTACTTTGGCTCTCCACTTATATTCTCCATCTTATTCACTTTGTTCAATTTCTGGCGTTTAGAGATACGTGAGACGTTGATATTGGCGCACCCCAACGGATTATGTCGCCCCAATATCAAAGTTCTGAAGTGAGATCTGTAGTAACATATGTATGTGTAATTAGACTGAGGTAGTAGACAGGGCAGTCTTGCTTTTGTAGTTTTTCTGACTGTTGTTGTGGTTGTTTCCTAATTCTTTATAGATATTCTCTCTTTGTTCTCATTTATCGCGTGAATTGAATAAAGCGTATTGAAGTAGAAACGACTGATCTCCTAATCGTAATCTATTATTTGTTCACATGTTATTGCTGAGGCAATAAAACATGGTGATTCAAAAAAGTTTGCGGAAGCATTACAAGTGAGTATTGACCTTGGTTAATTTATGTGAGCACATTTGAGTAAGTGTACTTCCAACAACTAGATAAACTACATAAAGGATCCTTACATAAAAGTCACCATTACATGCGAGGTCATTGTGTTAGTTTGCAGCAGCTTGCAAATGACCAGTTTGAGACAATCTGTTGCCAGCTTCCAGCTTGCAAGTAACTTGTTCAAAATTTTCTAAGGCAGTGTCATGTCTTCGGTACGACTCTTCTAAAGGAGGCGTCAGCTACATGCAGCACCGGGTCCTCACGAGCGCAACATGCGGGAATGTCTGTAGACACATCACATGCCTTAGGCAGTCACTTGTGTTACGTCTCTGCCTACTCACGGTTGACGATCGGCGTCCGGTCGTCTTCATCGTCGCTGGCGGATATTCTATCTACTATACTTGGTCTCAGCTATACAGCGCAGCTACCGGCAATCCGCCCAGCCACATGACTGTACCAAGAACATCGCAGGATCGCCTAGCATGAAGCTAACCGCCTTAAGAAAATAGGTCCTCTGCTTCGTGATCACAGATTCCAGGTATGGAACAGCAGTACTCCATGCGAAAAAGTACAGTGTTCCCTAGTAAGTCGCAGTATGGAAAGGTTCACTCATTCGTAGGTTTCTCATACTCTCTTCTTTTCTCGGAAAATGGGTTAGGGTGTTCAGAAAGTTTCGCAAGAATTGAACGATTTTATTTAACTAGTGGTAATAACAATAGAAACGATGGGTCACTATTTGCAGTAGTCGCCATCTGTAGCCACGACCTTCCTCCAGCAATCAGGCAGAGCAGCGGTCCCGTCTTCACAGAACGAAGAGAAACGTGAAGCAAATCCTCCACGGCGCGCATGACGTCGTTACTATATGTTGTTACAGGATGTTTTGTTGCGATCAAAACTCTTGCGCCAGGCGGGACTCGAACCCGCATCTTCTGCTTTCCGGGCAGCGATGTTCGCCTTACACCACCGGCGCTGTTTGACCGCACGTAACATCCGCGATATCCTCGAGGTCTGTCAGCACCCACCCATGATACGGGATGGGCCGGCCGCTGATATCAGCATGAAACCGGTTAAGCTGAAGACCTTACTAGTAACAATGTTACATTGTTACTAGTAACGTCGTTACTATCGTTGAAGCTGTTGCTTGCAGAGGAAGCTTAGAGACTCCTGAAGGCATGATAATCACAGGAGCTAAGGTCTGCAAAGTACGGCCGATGTGGTAGCCATATGATACCCGGCCGATGCAGCCGTCCTGTGTTACCTTCGCATGGTGGGGTTTCGCGTTATCCGTGATGTAGAGAGCACAACGGTAAGGGTCCTAGGAATGCTTAGCTCGGTATCGGCCTCGCTCGAACAGCCGAAAAAAGAGTGCTTGTAGCCTTGTTCATCTCACTTAAACTCTGTGCTGGATTACTCTGCACGCAGGCCAGAACCGCACTGGTTTCCAAAGAGCGTGGACGTCTACAGCGAGAGGATTCCTCCAAGGAAAAGTCGTCCTCATCGAATCGCTTGTACCTGTAGCAGGTAGTGCAGGAAGGGGCATGGCTGCCCATCGATTACACCAACTCACGTTCAGTTTGAGCTGCAGAGCGGCGAGAAAGATAGCAATGAAGCAATAGACGGCGGTAGTCGTGACAATCCGTCATGGTTTGTACAAAGGTATTCAGCGATAGCGACGATTTCAAGAAATGATTGGCTGGTGTATGGTGTTGTGCTATGCATTAAGGGCCTACAGTGAGGAGCATGCAGAAGGACAAGGTAGATCATAGCCGGTTGGTAGGAGAGCCACCTAGGCCTCAGATAATAGCACAGGCGCTGCGCAGCTGTAGGGATCCAGGACGTGGTGCGGCGAAGAGCGCTCAGAACACTATAGTTGAACTCAGCGTCAGGATAACGCTGCCGACGTGACAAATGGAGTACGACTACCGTCATAAAAGAGAGCGTACCCAGCGCAATCTTAATTCTCTATCTTTAACATCGAAGCGCCTACTGGAAGTATGAGACAGCTAGATGCAGCTTTTGCGTGATGAAAAATTGATGGAAAGGAGCCAAATCGTATTTCAGACGGAAACAAGATGGGAAATTCCAAAGCAACAAACTCTGCAGAAGCGAAAGAAGCAATCATGCCAATGTCTTCAGAAACGCTAAGAACGCTCAAATTCCATTTCTGAATATATAGACATGACTCCTATTCTGAAGACATAGGCGCTGATAAATGAGCTCATTTCCTGTAGACATGCATAGAGTAAACGTGCAGTTACTCTGTGACGAAAGGCATATACTATTATTGTGCAAATAGGTTCTGAAGTGCTCAGAGAAGAATGCCGATAATGTTACACATTTTTCTTTCTTTCTAGAACATTTTCTCACGAACATTCAAATACCTGAGACATCGCACACGGGCTTATGGCCTCCCATCAGGGCAGCCTACTGGGGTGCGTATCAGCTTCCACTTATCAACACTCATAAGGTCTACCCACATATACTACAACAGCTAGCCTGTCACCTATGCCACCTCGCCGTATTCTTTTCTTCTTGCGCATGGTGCATTCAAAGTCAAAAAATGTAAGGATCCCCCATTTTCCACATGCGCGATGCGTGCATCAGTAAAGCCCTCAGCTTCACCTATCGTCACTTGCTCAGGAACCTGCCCTCTTTTCCTGTTTTTTCTTTCTTCTCATTTTTCCCTTTCTTTTATTCCATGTCATCTTTCTATAAAGGATAAAGGATAAAGGACGGCGTTACTCAATCCCTTCTGGGATGCGCCAGCGCATTCTACTTCTACGGGATGTCGTGGAGGCGACATGAATGCGTATTTGGCCATACAATGACTTGCGGTGGCCAGTCGATGAACAAGTCAGCGCTTTATCCTTCCCAGACAAGTCTGGTACCAATTCACCGACCCCGGAGGGATGGAAGGCTTGGTTGGCCTGGGCGGGAAACCCGAACCAGGAACCTGGTTTCGGGTGCACGCGACAGTCGCGCCTCCTCTGACTGCGCCACACGCGTGTCGAATCGGCATTGAATAAATAAATAGGTTAGAGAAGATCCAAAGCCCTGAATACCCTTGTATGCAGATTATGTTGCCTAAGTGTTGAGCAGTCGCGAACAAGACAACAATAGCGAGAATAAGTACCACACCAGACTAGGACTGGTTCCTCTTTTGATACGAGAAAAAGTGAAAAAAGAGTACGTAAGCGAGCAAAATAAGGAGCTCGACCCACAATGTAGACCATCTATAGTGGGACCATGTAAAGCTTCTCAAAATTAGCCTTCTAGAGCAGTTGTAACAGTTGGGTTTGAGACAAACTTTCGTAGAAAGGTACCACTTAAGCTCCACTGACATCACTTGCGGGTTCTAAGTATCACCTATATCACCTGTATCACCTGTCGTCCCGTTGATCATCGACTTGCTCGAGCGGGCGCCAGCAGCGTCTCCATTCGTCCCTGTCGCGTGCCAGAGTGCTCCAATGGATCCTCCTCGCTCGAGGGACACGAAGAGCGTCATATCGGTCGTTCAGGGGTTTCACGAAGAAGTTCGACCAACGCGTTGGTGGGCGTCCTGGTGTTCTCTTGACATCCCACGGAATCCAGTCGGTGACGGCTCTCGTACAGTGGGTGTCTGCGAAGCACATTACGTGGCCGGCCCACCTAATTTTCGACAACTTGGCCCACGCGACAGCGTCTCTGATCTTCGAACGTCGGCGAAGCTCGGAACTCCGGAGGCCTTCTCTCACTTGCGTGAGTCGTGTCACTCCGAGCATCGTCCTCTCAATTCCACGCTGCGCGACGCTGATCGTGTGTTCATCCTGCTTTCGTATGGCCCAGGTCTCTTAGGCGTATGTTAGGGAGGGAGAACAGTGGAGTCGAATAGGTGGGCTCGGAGTCGGACGTTCTTCGTCTTTTTCGCGACTTCTTCGACGCTCTTGAAAGCTCCGCAAGCCGCTCTTTTCCTCCTGCTCAGCTCTGGCGCTAGGTCGTTGGCAATATTGACTTCGCGAACCAGGTAGACGTAGCTGGAGCATTCGGAGATGTTCGTTCCGTTGAGCGAGAATGGGCAACTCACGAAAACAATCCTAGAATTGGAACCCTTTGAAATTGAGGCATCTCGATGTTTGAAATAGCGCGACTGATGTGGTCCCTGCGGCAGTTTCAATGATCTCCACAATTGGAGAGGATTATGCAGCCACCGAGTCCATGACCATATGACTGATAATGTCTATGCCAAAAAAAGATGTGGTGTTGTTCACGTTATAGTCACAAAGACTGTGTCAACGCTAGGCTAGTTTAAACGAGTTAGTTGGAAAAAATGGCTAATATCATTGATAATATGGCCTGATTCTTTCTTGAGGAGACAGTGTCGTTTTTTGGCTTGCCATTATTTATGCGTCTCTGTTCTTAAAATGTTCTTCAAAATAGTGAAAAAGTGCCTCACAGCCTATTTCGCGCCGAAGTTCCGAGGCCGTAAATAAGGGAACCTCACAAATTTGATTATCGGCAGTTTTAAAAAGTTCACGAAATCCAGCATGCGTTGGTTCTTTAATCCTGCACAGTTTATAACTACACTTCTTCTTATTGAGAGCCGAATGACTCTGAATGGTTTACAGCTACAATTCAATGGAGATGTCCAGAAAATTCGTATTGAATGGAAAAAGTAGACAAAAAAGAGGAATCGATTTTCAAATGCAGCCCAAAAATAAAAACGAACGGAGATAGGTCAAATATTGGAATATTTAAAGCTATTGGAAACCTAAAAACTTTGTTTTAACCTTACAAACCTTCTAGCGGATTCGTGAAATACCACATTTTATTGCTTGCCAGTATAACAACATATAATGTAATGCTGTTTGGGACAACAGATGAGATTTTCATACTGTAGTTGCTAGACGTAGAGTCTTCTAATTATGGAGGCTTGCTCGTTAATGGCTTGCCTCAATTTACGTAGAAAAGGGATAACGCAAATAATCTCCCATCACACGACGCTAATGCTCAAACATGCGCAGATGTCAGCGAGATTCAAGTAAACACAATAATCTCGTCACTCATGTTTGGATGATATCTAACAGTAGACGCATTTTCTTATGCTTAGCATTTTATTGCATATGGAGCAGATTACTGTGACCCATCTTGAAAAGGTTGCTGAAACGATTTTTTAAAAAATTTCTTGCACGATTTCTAAACCAAATTAATTAGTAAAATTTCGGCTAACAACAGCATGTAGAAAACTGCTGTGATATTGAATCTGCTCGAGTATGATACAGAGCAAGACGTAAAATGCAATAAAGTGCTCATGAGGTGCTCTGGCGACAACTTTTAATGTACCTGGTTTCGCGAAAAATATTTTTTTTCAAAATGATCGGAAAGGCGTGGGTATTATGAATGCGAAATCATATCAGTATTCTATTGCGCCCAAACAATGTTCAAGAGGCAAATGGTTCAATTGAAAAAGAGGAATTGGTTTGCTGAAAAACAGCTCAGCTCCAGTAGGCGAAAGCATACAGAGGACTCATTAACTTCGTGACGCCGTTTTAGAACAGCATTTCTGCCTGCTCGCTGCTGTCGTTGTGCTCAAATCTTTAAGTCCAAAGAATTATGAGAATCAGTATGAATACCTAAGTGATGCAGCTGGCAAACCAAGATTAGTATAGATCGTTTACTCCGGCTAACGTTTCGACGTAATCGCCTTCTTTAGAGCCTGAAAAAGTCACATGGAGTTCGAACGGGGGCCACCGCATCTTCAAACAGCGATCTCAACTCGGAATCGTTGCAAATGGCATCTCGAATCGCGGTATCCAACGGATACCCCGAACAGAGCCTGTTTAAAGGTCATCGAACATCGCTCACAGCAGCGAGACATCAGAGCGAGAATAAAATTCCTTTTAAGGCGCCTTTTGTCTTGGATGATTTCAGTACCGAAGTGCAGTACTGCATTCCCAAAGCTGGTCTTGATAGCACGGTCCGCATGATCGAGATTCCGCCGGCCAATCTCATGGCACATCTCGTTAGGATCGACTATGCGATTCTAGCTGTAAGACTCGCCAGTGCATTGTTTGCCCATTCGCTAAGGAGGGAGACTGCATGGTCTCAGGTGTGGTATACCTTATAAGTTCACGTGTTGCAACGGCGACTATATCAGCGAGACGGGTAGACCTCTTGGGGAGCACGTTAAAGAGCATTTTAGCATGCTTCGTAGGTGGGATATCTTCGGTCCGCTGGGTGAACACAGGCTGCGAGCAGGGCTGGGCGGAATTTCTGTTTTTTGTTTTCTGATTTTCTGGCGATTTTGAACGATTTTTTTCTGTTTTCTGTTTTTTGGGAAAATGGGCAAAATTGGGTCAGAAAACAGAAAAGTTCAAAATTTTTGGAATCCAAACGCGCCGGACGCCTCGTTCCCTGTCGCCTCCACAGTGCGTTGCGGAAGCTCGCTCCACCGCGAACACCTGACCGAATCGACTGCGCGGGCGGTTTTTTTCAACGCGATCTAAGTTTTGTGCACATCCTATTGCACTATGTGTAAATCTCAGATCCTGAGCTGAAGGTGGGTATATAGGTTCATTTGTTTCCTTACGTTATTTATCGTTTTGTGAAGCGATTTCGTGAGCTTGAAGGTTTTTGTTGGTAGCAATTTGTAATAGCCTTCACTCAGGTAGTGCTAAACATTGTCAGTTCTAAAATGTTTAGACAAAATTTGAATTAAAATGAAAACAGAACTGTCAAAAATGGGCGTTTCAGATTACTTCATAAGGAAAATGGCTAAATGTCATTTTCCTTATGAAGTAATCTGAAACGTTGGTAAGTCCTCAACTTGAAAATGTTATGCCTTAGAGTGAATTTTACGACTTCTAGACCTTTATAATAATAAGTTTCCGGTTTAAGTAAGATTCAAGCAACTTATGCAACTTAAATAACTATTTTGAAGTTTTCTGTATTCTGTTTTCTGATTTTCTGGCGTTTTTGACTTTTCTGTTTTCTGACGAACGCGATTTTCTGTTTTCTGGGATTTTTTTTTGAATTTCCGCCCAGCCCTGGCTGCGAGGCCACAATGGCGCGGGGGTTGACGTGGAGATGACGATATTGGCACGCGAGCTCGAGACCTCGGCGCGCAAAACATTAGGAGCGCTGTGGATTACCGCCAGGTACCCAACAATCAACGGAAGAAGGAGGGTGCAGCGGTGATACAGGAGCTGACCCCGTACGTTGACCTTTGCGGTCTCGAACCGGAGCAGAGTCTGCCAGAGGCTAGCTAGGAGGGTGAACCGAAGGTTACCTCATTCTCTCATGCGTCGCCTTAAAAGGGGTACTTTTCGCCCAACTGCACTGGCCTGTCTGTGTTACCTCCTCGTGCTTCGTCTCCGTCTCCTTTCAACCTCTGATTCACCGTTGTGGTCTCAAATTGTTCTTGGACGGATGGTTTTTCAAATTTTACTTGACTCTTTTAGGCTCTGGAGATGGCGGTTAGGCCGAAACCTTAGCCGGAATAAAGGATCTATACTAATCTTGGTTCGCCAGCTCCATCACTTAGGTATTCATACTGATCAGTATCTTGCCAAGATTCAATGGCAGTCGGCATCCTTTCGAATGCGGTTATCAGACCAGATGGCGCTGCTGCAGAAACATGGAAGAGCAAACTTTGGAATACAATTTTACCGCGGAAAGAAGGGCACCGAATCAATGAACACAGCGTGACTGCACCGATTTATAAGAAGATATGAGACTATGCTGCACGCTCCAGCTATCAAATATTACGATTGCTGTGTGGTACGATGAAGATCCTTTACCACCCGTTGATGCTTTCAGCGTCTCTACGAAAAACTCGATCCGAGAGATCTGAGAGGAAAACGCAATGTCTATTTCTTCGTATGGTTGCATCAGCGCAAGACACAGGGTACTGATAAGTTCTGTAAAATCGGAGATGCAAACAGATCGCTACTGACGGATAAGTAGATTTCGGGAACTTCTGATTGATATTTTGCTTTAATGATTCAACCTCATGGGGTGCAACAGTGAGTTCGAAGACGAAATCAAAGATGTTTTAACACATTTGCTTAAGCCTGGAGCGGCTGCTAGAGAGGCTATATGTTGTTACAGGAAGTTTTGTTGCGATCGAAACCCTTGCGCCAGGCGGGATTCGAACCCGCATCTTCTGCTTTCCGGGCAGCGATGTTCGCCTTACACCACCGGCGCTGTTTGACCGCGTAACATCCGCGATATCCTCGAGGTCCGTCAGCACCCACCCGTGATACGGGATGTGCCTGCCGCTGATATCGGCATGGAACCGGTTAAGCTGAAGACCATACTAGTAACAATGTTTTAACACATTTGCTTAAACCTAGAGCGGCTGCTAGAGAGGCTATGAAGATGAAGATGCTTCGCTGGAGTGCCAGCGTTGGGGAATGGACCGCATCTGTAATCATGACACACGACAATGTTTTGGCGTCGTTCCAATTCAACTCAAGATGCGCGAGAACCCTCTAAGATGGTTCGCTCACATAGATAGAGAAAAGAGAGAGAAAGAGAGAGAGAGAGAGAGAGAGAGAGAGAGAGAGAGGGAGAGAGAGAGCACCACGGCTGGAAGGAAAGATATGAAAGAAGATGGAAGATCAAGGCAGCGTTGGAGATGGACACGTTACATAGTGATGAAAGTAGTTGGTGTCCAGACGGATCTAGAAAAAGATAATAGGAGATAGGAGATAAAAGAAATGAGAATCTAGTCAATTGGACGCTGAAGGATAAGCAAGTATTCAAACTCGATTTTTGAAAGCTCGTAAAATATTGCAATAAGTTGCACATTTACCTTCGATCGTTGCCTGTATCTTCAATCCTAAATGTGGATTTCGTCTCAAGAATTTGAATTTTGCTGCAGTCTTGGGCCCGGATTCATGAACGACTTACCGGCCAGTAAGTGCAAAATCTACCGCTACTCCCCACTTACCCGCAATTCATGAACGCGCGGCGGGAAAAATCAGCGTTAAGTTTCGAGGTAAATGCTATCTTGATAGCGCATCCGGGAACATTTCCCGCCAAAGCAAGGGGTTCGCTACCATGCTAAATTCTGACCTAAAGCAACGACCCAGGCGCGTTGCCAACTCACCCGCCAAATCAATACTCGACAGGAGCACCCTTAGGGGAGCAAAATCCTTGCTTTGGCGGTCATGAATCAGGAACAGAGTTAAGTGGCCCTCGAGGTAAATCGGAATAGGATTTACTGCCGGCAGCGTTTACGAATCCGGGCCTTGAACACAAAACTGCAGGGGCAAATTGATGAGCAAAAAAGGAACAAATCCTAAGCTCGTCAATAGGCCCCAAGACAGAGAGCACTTTCCTAGATTCCAAATTTACAAATTCTAGGATGTCCTACTTTCTGGAAGACACAAGAGGGTCCATATAAAAAATTTGTCTTCTTCCAGTTAGATTCACATCTGTTTCTTTGAAAGCAAGACCTTAACTTCAATGCGAAACAAAAGAAACGAGAAATGCGCACTCCAGCGCGTGATTCACATAGCTCGGTTGTCATCGTTATGAGAAAGAGTGGCAAAAAAGATAGAGACAGTTTGGACAAGGAGTTCTAAAACGCTAGTCAGACAGCTCTTTAATAAAAATGTGCACTTTGACCTTCCTGTAAAAGAGAACAGAATGTTTTTGAAAAGTCGAAACTCTTGAAATCCTTATAAAAACATCGCTAGAATTCAAACGAGCATAGTTCGAGTACGGTTGGCAAACAATGTTGTTTTAATAGCTTATAGTTTATAGTTCACAGTTTATTACGCACGTTTGAGACATACGTTAAAAAAGGACCGTGGATAAAAAACGACAATTTAACACAACGCCCTAATGTTCAAGAAATTTAGTTTCTGCAAAACGTTTAAATAACCGGAAAGAGCTAGCGGTAAACGGAACGTTATGCCTAAGTGTAAGGTAACAGGACAACGCTCTGCATGTAAAGTAGCTCAATCTAAGGTTGGTCCTAGGTTTTCCGCGTTAAATTTTCTCCAAGCTACCTCTAGTTCTTGAGGGAATCAATGAAAAGAGTTTCGAATTGTCAATGTCTATGATCCCTGCGAACATTTTGAACACGACACACGTTCCTGAGCCTACGTCGAGACTGCAATGTATTCAGACGAAGATACTTATTTCTTATTTGTGCTCTAGATACCTAGAATATTAAAAAACTACCTGTACGAAGCAGAAGTTTGCTAGTGAAGTTACTTTGCAACTTCTCAATTTTCACACTGTATTTTTTCTTATGCGGAGCAAATACTGTTGTCGCACTTTCAACTGTTGGCCTGACATAGACCTTATATGCTTTCAACAATCCTTGTTTCTCGTGCTCGAAGCCTTGAAAATTTGATATGCTTTGCCTAACGCACTCCTACTAATTAAACTACAATGCTCAGCAAAGTCCATTTTATCATTATAGAAAAACCCAAATCTCTTACACTTGTAACCTTAGATATACAGTGTTCACCTACAGTATATTCAATGGCATTCCAAATGACAACATAAACAACACCTTAACTAGTTAGGAGTTAGGAAGGTCGGTGTACATCAGTGGAAATTACGATCCATGTCCGTACGGCGAAGTAGGAAAATTTTCTGGAAAAGGAGCAGCTTCAGATTTGTTGAGAAGTGTGCAACTCCGTGTATATAGGAAAACATGGTGGAAGCTAGCTATCCGAGTGAGAGAACACGAGGTAAGAATGGATGCGAATGGTGAAAATATAAGAACGCAGCTGGAAAAGAAAAGGGCGGATGGCATCACGGCAACGTGCATAATTAGCCTTATGGTTAGATGAAGTTTATCACCAACTTTAGTCTGCACTTTCAAGCAACCCAATTCGCAGGTATACTGTAGAGACTGCCACACTGCACGTAAAGGTCTCCCAGGAATGTCACCGCAACCAAAGGGACTCTGGACATGCTCCACAAACTGAGCACCACACCTATACTGCTTGAAAATAGATTCGACGATGAATTGGTCTACCGATGAAAAGCGCAGCTAGCTGTTTCCTCTTGTGATGGCAAGACAACAAATGCAAACGACAATAAGCTGAGAAAAGAAAAGAGTTGGAAGCGTTCTAGATTTTTGCCCTAGAATGATTCCTAGAATGAACAAGGAGCTTCAGGAGCGTTCGACAGCTATCAGTTCTGTCAAAGAATTTTACGAGCAAATTTTACGATCAGTATCCAAAAGAACTCGGACCTTTAGTGCCTTTAGTGTATCATACTTCGTAGATTTTTCTGATCCACATGCTTTCGCTTTGCACCAAGAGCTTCTTTATCACACTTAACTGGAACAGCACATGGAATGCCTTCTTGAAAACAACGACGAAAATAATTCATTATCAATATGCAATACAAAACAAACGAGAACTTAAAAAATTAAAGAAAGGTGTAAAATGTTAAAATTTAAAGTTTTAAACTATAAACGAATAAAACAATTTAACATGATATATTATTATTTATTACATGGGTCAAATCCTTGTGAAGAACAATGTAATTAGAAACGGTATAGAACGACATCCACATCAAATTGGCTAACGATCCAGATCAAAGTGTTATAGAATGATTAGAAAGTACATACGACAACAAATGCCCAGAGAAAGAAGAATGGAATGGAGAACAGATCAAGAGAGGCTTTGCCACAAGATCTCATTATGTCCTAGAATTATTCATGAATTGACTTGCATTCGTAATAAATGGCTTCAGCTTGTACGAAATAACTGAGTTTTTGGAAAGTTTTATATAATCCGAATCTGCTCTATTAACGAAAAATTATGTCGAATAGAAGATTTTGCAGTACTTAGTGAAAGTTTCTCTCCTCCACCTCGGGTTCTAGATGGTCTCACTATGAAGAAGTCACGCTTATCAAGTCCACAGAAACCATGGAGAATTTTGTGAACCATTACGAGGTCGTATATTCTTCGTCTGGATGAAAGTGTCTGAAGTCCGAGTTGTTTGTTTCTTACTTCACTGCTGGGAATAGCATGGTAATCAAAGCCACATTTCCTGATAAACAGTTTTCTAGTGAAGCTATTTTGGACTTTTTCAAGTCTAAGTATATTCTTCTTCTTAACTGGGTAAAAAATTGTTGTTCCATACTCAAGCATCGGCCTAACGTAAGTCTTATAGGCTTTGACGAGGACAGAGGGGTTTTTTGTGGAAAGACTTCTAAAGAGATTGTGTACTACAGTCACTGCTTTGTTTGCAATTTGTTCACAATGTGCGTCCAAAGTCAAATTTGCGTCGAGGAGAAATCCAAGATCTGTCGTTTGATCAGTGCTGGTAATCACATTTTCACCTAACTTGTATGTGTAGCGGGGATTTGTCCTTCCTAAATGAAGCACCTTAGTTTTTTCTTTTGACAAAGGGAGCCGCCACTCGTGGGACCAGCGATCAACAGCATCTATGGCTCGCTGCAGAAGGTTTTGATCATGGATTGGTGAGCTATGGTAAAATTTCAAATCATCAGCAAAAGCTATGCATTTCACTCCTGAGCTCGTTATTAGTGACGGTAGTTCGTGGGTATATATATTGAATAGTATATAAGAATGAAGTATATATATAATAAGTATATAATGAATAATATATAAGAAATAAAAAGTGAAAAGGTTCGTTTCGCCACTGTCTTCAGACGAACGTTTGTGCTACGCTCCTCCCGTGGCTCTTCAGTGAAGAAGAGAAGCGTATTATAAGTCATCTTTAAAATATGTCTGTATTTAAAGAGAGAAAGGAAATTGAAATAGATGAGATATTAGACAGAGAAAAAATGAGAAAAAATGAATGTGAAAGAAAAGAACCGGACACGATTTAAGAAAACTGAATAGAAAGGTGAAGATATATGAGGAGCAGAAAATAAGGAGTTGAATAAACAATGAAGTATATCTTAAAGTATTTTAAATTATTTCCGTGTAAGTTTAAAGTGACAGTTCTAAAATTATTATAAAGGTGTAAAAGGCGTAAAAATAGCAGGTGCTAGTTAGGTATAGGTCCGGTAATTTTTTAAAATAGTCTCTTAATAGTACTAAAAGAAATAGCGTGGTAGTGTTGAAGAAAGTTCCATCAGTTCTTAAATTGCCTTTGGAACACCCTTCTTCCCTTCCTCCTTCCTTCACGCCCCGTTAAAACCATCTAATGAGTTAATCGTAAAAAGCGAAACGCATGACCCACATCAGAGCGAGATCTAATAATGCGGACAGCTTCCCTTTTAAGCAATTAATTGGCTATGGGCTAGCCACCACGAAATAAGAGAATTGATATGTTTTGGGTGCAAGAAGCCATTTTAGTAGAGGATTTTAGTGGTAGTTACATCCTGTTCCACCTCTTAGCCCCATACAGGACGTAATTACTAAAGTAAAGAAGCGAAAGAATGCAATCACTCTCGGAGGATCATCTGTAGGGCAGGGAGTGACTGCGACACTAGAATTACCAAGTGTTGTGTTTTTATACACAAAAAATAGGGTCAAGTGTAATCGAAAGGGAAGTAATAGGTTGTAACGAATTAAATGGCACTGGCTCGCGCCATTTTTTGGCGCGTCTTTACGCGTTCGATCAAGAACAAACCGTAACATGTGGCATATCATTTAGAAGCGCAAACTTTGCTCTACCGGTGAGTACCAAATCTTCTATGTGAAAATGGGAAAACTTTAGAGTTTTATTGACTTTTTTGCAGATGGACAGAAGGGTAATCCGAGGCATTCACTTGTATGAATTCAAGCTGGGCACTGCAGCTAAGGAGGCGGACGAGAAGATCAACGCCGCATTCGGTCAAGGATGTTCCACAATTCGGACGGCGTATCGTTGGTATCAGAAGTTCCGGAATGGAGATGAGAGCTTGGAAGAGCATGAAGGTCGTGGGAGGCATAGTGATGTTGATGAGTACAAGCTGAGAGATGTGGTAGAGGAGGATCCACACAAAGGTACCAGCGAGATAGCGAAGGTTCTTGGCGTCAGTCACAACACAGCTGCCCGGCATCTGAAGGAAGTTGGAAAGACCAAAAAGCTGGAAAGATGGGTGCCTCACGAGCTGTCTGAGGAGCAAAGAAACCGACGATATGAGATCTCGTCCGCACTGCTTCTACGGAACGAAACGGACCCATTCCTTGATCGCATCGTAACCTGTGACGAGAAATGGATAATGTACGACAACAGGCGACGATCGGCACAGTGGGTGGACAGCGATGAGAACTCCAAGGTTTTTGCGAAGCCGGAATTACACCAAAAGAAAGTAATGGTGACAGTATGGTGGTGTTCGCTGGGAATTGTTCACCACAGCTTCCTCCCTCCCGGTGAATCCATCACGGCAGAGAAGTACTGCATTGAAATTGAAGAAATGATGAAAAAGTTGAAGGATATCCGGCCGGCCTTGGTGAACCGAAGGCGAGTTCTCCTTCTGCACGACAATGCTCGCCCCCATGTAGCACGAATGACGTTGCAGAAATTGAATGAGCTGAGCATTGAAACTCTACCACATCCTCCGTTTTCTCCCGACCTCTCCCCAACAGACTACCATTTCTTCAAGCATCCTGGCGACTTCTTGGTAGGGAAAATATTCAAATACCAACGGGATGCCGAAAGTGCCTTCGAAGATTTCGTCAATCCCAGAACTTCTGATATGTATGCTACTGGGATAAAAAAGCTTGTGTCACGTTGGCAAAGATGTGTAGAATCAGAAGGTTTTATTTCGATTAATAAACTTGCCTACAAGCCGAGATATTAACCGTTTAAATGTACAGTGGTTCAGTGCCATTTATTTCGTTACAACCTAATACTTTTTATAGCGATCGTAATAGAGAGCGAAGGCCACCCGCTTGTGTAACCAGGCCAGTGAACTCGGACTTATGGAGACGTGCGAGGCAATCGACTAAGTCATGCTTCCTCAGCCTCTTCTACGGTGACACTCAGCTGTAGTTTAATTCTGTGTGAGTGTTTCCACGTTGCTGCCTGAATATATTGTGATGATTGGCATGACGACCGCGGTGACTTTTAGGCGGTAAGCGACTAGAAGAAGAGCTGGCGATCACCGCGGCTTCCATTCCACTAATCAGTTACGGCCGCTCCTGGCATGCTTTAGACACATACGACTTTCCTCATTTAATTTTTTTGTTCTTATTTTTTAATGAACAACACAAAAATAGCCTGTCTTCATTTACATCCTAATTCTAACAAACGATTAGCTCTCCACTGAATTTGTTGGAAATAAACAAAAGATTGGAATTTTTCGTGGTATCTTGGACAAACGCTGTGATATTGTGGTTGAAGAGCGTTGTGTTGGCAACATTCATGTCTAAGATGTAAGAAAGGATGACTGCTTCATATTGTGTTCCACTCAAACTGCAACAGACACTTCTTTCGGACTGTTGAATTAGGAGTATGAGCACTTCCTCGCGATACGTGCACAGGTAGGCTTAAAAAGAAAAAGTCCCATGCTATTCTGACCCGCTGTGGAACAACAAGTAATATGTGGGGAATGCAGCTGACGCTCAATTTTTTGCATTTTATCGTATCTCATAATTTTAAGCATCCTTGCGCCCTTATTATGATATTATAAGGTTGAAATAAATATATTGGGATTAATTACTCAAGTTTGAGGTAAAAGATTAACGGAATGTACGCCGCGGCAATTCTACATTGTGGCACTAATCCACAACTTTAGAGATACAGCATATACGGGAAGAGCTAACATAAAGTTAGTCTGCCTCTATTAATATCCAAGTTCACCTTTCAGCTTTGCTGTACAAGAAGGGAGACGTGCACGACATTTTCAACTATCGCCCGATCTTCCTGCTGTCCGTAGTCTACAAGCTGTTCACTCGAGTCATCCTGAATAGGATCAGCAGAACGCTGGACGAAGGACAGCCACGCGAACAAGCAGGATTTCGGAGAGGATTCAGCACGATCGACCACATACACACCATTACGAAGCGCATCGAAGTGTCGCGAGAGTACAAGCTGCCGCTGTGCCTTACGTTCATCGACCTGAAGAAGGCATTCGACTCTGTCGAAACTGAAGCGGTCATCGAAGCCCTGCTCACTCAGGGCGTTCCTACTCAGTACATCAGAGTCCTTCGAGAGCTGTACAGTGGATTCACGACCAAGATCTCACCATTCTACAACGACGTCGTCGTCGACGTGAAGAGAGGGGTTCGGCAAGGGGATACCATATCCCCGAAGCTTTTCAGCGCCACTCTCGAAAACGTCATGCGCGAACTAGAATGGGAAGACATGGGAGTGAAGGTCGACGGCCGGCAACTGCACCATCTTCGCTTCGCTGACGACATCGTGCTCATAACCCCGAGCATCAGTCAGGCGGAACGAATGCTGGCCGACTTCGATCGTGTATGTGGGAACGTTGGACTGCAGCTGAATCTTACGAAGACGATGTTCATGAGGAACGGACAAGTTTCTGATGCCCCATTCTCGCTCAACGGAACGAACATCTCCGAATGCTCCAGCTGCATCTGGGTCGCGAAGTCAATATGGCCAACGACCTAGCGCCGGAGCTGAGCAGGAGGAAACGAGTGGCTTGGGGAGCTTTCAAGAGCGTCGAAGAAGTCGCGAAGAAGACGAAGAACGTGCCCACCTATTTGGCTCTACCGATCTTCCTGCCCTAACATACGCCTCGGAGACCTGGGCTATACGAAAGGTGGATGAACACGCGATCAGCGTCGCGCAGCGTGGAATCGAGAGGACGATGCTCGGAGTGACACGACTCACGCAAGTGAGAGAAGGCCTCCGGAGTTCCGAGCTTCGCCGACGTTCGAAGATCAGAGACGCTGTCGCGGGGGCGAAGTTGTCGAAAATTAGGTGGGCCGGCCACGTAATGCGCTTCGCAGACACCCGCTGGACGAGAGCCGTTACCGACTGGATTCCGCGGGATGTCAAGAGAACACCGGTACGCCCACCAACGCGTTGGTCTGAAGCCCTGAACGACCGATATGACACTCTTCGTGTCTCTCGAGAGAGGAGGATCCTTTGAAGCACTCTGGCACGCGACAGGGACGAATGGAGACGCTGCTAGCGCCCGCTCGAGCAAGTCGATGATCAACGGGACGACAGGTGATACAGGTGAAGTTCACCTTGGTCGTGGGACATTAAGATAAAACGGTATAGCAGGCTCCTAGCAAAAGCATCCTCGTACATTTCCGCTCTGCCCATTCCTGTACTGATGACTTATTCCTGTACTGATGAAGAAGTGTTAAAAAATGCTCTGCGCAAACAGTTTAGTTTTGTCTGATAGTGGACAAAAACCGCTCTCTTCCAAAAGAGCGGCCAGTTTTGTTAAAGCAAACAAGTAACCTAAAACCCGTTTAAACTTCGTCGTCGAGGGATGCGACGCTACGTACGGTGGCCACATTGATTGAGCGACGCGATCGATCAATTTGGTCACTCTACGTGCTGTCACGCCGCTCGGTGTCGGAAGTATAAACGGGGGCTAAGCCCTGGTTTACACTTGCGCCGCCACGCGACGCGACGAGGTGGCCGCCATAGGTATCGATTTTTGCGCGCCGCTCGGTCGATATCTACCTCGACTATGGTGCGGGGTCGCGCAGCGGCGCAAGTATAAACCAGGGCTAAGACCGGAGGCATAATTCTACCGCCGCGATGCCATCGTGGCGCTCAGTTCATGACCTTTCCACTGCGCGCAGCCGAATAATCAAAGGAAACTTCTCCGCGGCCGCCGCAACAATGGCGGCCGGTATGCGCCGGCGCCCATCGCGGGCATAGCATACTTTTTCGCGTCGCGCCAGGTGTTTAGCGTTGGTCCTGGGCGGATCGCCGTCGCGCTCCCTTGCAGAGCGATGCGATGAGCACTCCACATACCTTCGTATCGCTCTGTAAAACGCATCGCCGCGATTCCATCGTGGAGACGGGAAGCATGTACTTGGCCATACTTGCATCGCCGCGAGACGGATGCCGCGTATAGAGGCCGGATTGATTGATGGCTTCGCTCAGCGTCGATGTCATTCGATCGGAGTGCATCGTGTGAACCATCATCAGTCGCGCCGCTCGACGTCGAGTTGCGTCGTTGTTGTTTCGGAATCGGTGATTGATCGCGATGGATTGGAGAACAGAATTGCTACCCCAGCTCTCAATGGTGGACGAGCACTTAATATTACTTCCTCGTTGTGCTTTTCGCGTTCATTGCTGATGTCCTCTGCTTTGTCGTGTTCTTGACCATTTTTGTTCCGTTCAAGTCGTTTGCGACCGGCTTGGAAAGAGGCGAGCCGCTTTAGGTTCAAGTGTGAGTGCCGCTTGCATTTTTGATGCTAAATGGTGTTTATTTCCACTTTCTCATTGTAGTCGATACTGGGAGCAAGACTAGGAAAACACTCAACGAGAAAATAAAAAATAGGCGCTATTTAACATTAAAACTGCAAGAGACATTCATCTCCGAGCAAAAATCTAGCTCGCATCCTTCGCATCTGGGCAAAGGCGACCTGAATCGAAAAAAGAATGGTCATGAACATAATGCAAACAAAGGAGAGAACGTTAGAGCTTGTTCATACTTCGCGACAAGAACGACTTCTCGCCCGCGCAAAACATGCATATCGATTAAAACGCCGCCGAAAAGTGTTCATACTCGAACGCGCTGTCGCTCTTGTCGCTGCTCACGCCGCGCACGCCACGCGCGCCGCACTCTCGTCGCTCTCGTCGCCCGTGCAAGACATGCAAATCGATTAAAACCAAGCGCGCTGCGCACACCGCGCACGCCACCCGAACTGCGCTCTTGTCGCTGCTGTCGCGAAATATGAACAGGCCCTTAGCAATGAACGAAAAAAAAACAATGAGAAAGGAAAAATGCCATTATAAAAAGAAACTGAGGAAGCCGAAGAGGACTTAGATGTCTGTTCATGTCGAAAGCTGGACTTCACGAAAATAACGTCGCCGATCAGATTCAGAAAGGTGCTTTACTGGGAATTGCAGGATTACAGAACCACCGCAACAGTGTCGATCTACCGTATCCAGCTTTAGACTCTGGCCGACGTCATGAGCCAAGACGCCGAGAACGGAAGCATGTTTATCTCGTGCACAATAACGCTCATCGCATCATGACGCGAATATCAGCATGGAGGAAATTCACGAACTAAGCTCGAGACTTCTTTCCTACCCATCGTACACTTCAGACACGCGCCTTCTGACTACAGTTTATTTGGATCGTCGAAGCAGCATCTCCGTGATAGAGAGTTCGAGGAACGACACCAAATGGAGTTGAAGGACTTCCAGTTCTTTTTCAACGTAGTCTCCGGAGTTCTGGAGGACAGAGATGAGAAGGAATCCTGGAGTTAAAGAAGGACTAGATAATTGGCTGACGTTCAAAGATTAGCCTTGTTATCGACTTCTCGCGGTGTCGTGTTCGTGGTTTTTTCAATGGTTTCTGGTGAATGAGATGACATTTGGGAGACTAATTCCTCCAATCGCTTCGATTTTCCAGGCTCTGAAGAAAGCAACAACGCCGAAACGCAAGTCGCAATAAAGACATGCATTAGGTTGTCCAGAAAGTTCTCAGCGATCTGTGTTACTATTTTTTAGTCGCCTATTTTTAAGAAAAAGTTCAACTCGCACTGCGCATTATTGCTGCTTTCTGTACAACACATTTTCTATCTACTTGAATAATTTATGCTCCGACGCTGTTTTATATTTCTGTTCTTGAAGGGCTTATTGAAGTATGTCGAAGAAGCAATTCCGAACGATGTTCTATTTTGGCATCAAATTGGGACAATCCGCAGCTGAGACAGCTCGACAGATCAGTCTCAAGCGTGAGGGCCTGACAACATTGGAGAAAGCAGTGTGCGCCAGTGGTTCAGTAAATTCCAGACCGGAGATTTCAGCCTCGAAGATGACCACCGTGGCGGTCGATCTGAAGCAGCTGAACCATCCCAAACAGTTCGCGGAAGAGCTGGGCGTTAGAAAACTGCTGTTGCGGATGCTTTGAAACGCCTTGCAAATGGGAAGAAGCTCGAAAAGTGGGTGACCCACGAGTTTATTGAGCGTCAAAAATCTACGCAACAAAATTGACCCGTTTCTTGGATCGAATCATCACTTGTGATGAAAAGAGGATTCTGTATGATAACAGAAAACGATCGGGACAGTGGTTGGACGCCGACGGACCCCTAGGCATTTTCCGAAGGCGAACCTCCACCAGAAAAAAGTAATGGTCACGGTATGGTGGTCGGCGGCTCGTGTGATCCAGTACAACTTCTTGGCACTAGGCCAGACGATCACAGCAGAGTCCTTCTGTAAGGAAATCGACTAGATGCGTCAACTTCAGCCAGCATTGGTCAACGGAAGAGGACTAATTCTTTTGCACGATAACGCCCGCCCACAATTTTCACAGATCACTACTCGAAAATTGAACTAATTAAGGGTTGAAGTTCTGCCTCGCCCGCCATATTCTCCAGACTTTTCACCAACCGACTACCACCTTTTCAATCACTTTCAGAAGTTTCTCGCTGGTAAAAGCTTCACCAAACAGGACCAAGCCGAAACAGCTTCCGTGGATTTTGTCGAATCTCGACCACCTATTCTTTTCGCTGATGGAATAAGTCGCCTGGAGGGCCGTTGGCAAAAGTGTGTTGATTCAAACGGTGCTTACTTCGACTAGATTCGACAACATTTGAGAAAGTTATGGTAGTTCAAAGTGAAGCACTCAAAACGCTGAGAACTTTCCGATCAACCTAGTAAATCCACGAACGTTACGCCCAGTTATGAGAAATAGCGTCGTCACTCGCGCTTCTACGACTTTCATCACTGATCTGTTCTGCATTTCGCTTGACGAAATGATGCTCGGTCTAGTAGCACCTTCCGCATGTTTCTGACACTTCCTATACGTAGGTTTCCTTCTCGCACACGAATAAACCTAGATGAACTGGCACAGGATTGTTGTCGAAATTGTAGGACGTGTTCTATCTAGGTTATTTATTTATTTATTTATTTATTTATTTATTTATTTATTTATTTATTTATTTATTTATTTGCACCATAACTGTGCGCACAGACAATTATATGGACACGGAATACTTAGAAAAAAATCAATGTGAGAAACAAAACGAAATAAAAACCTCAACATCAAAACTTCAAGCTCGGCACGATATTGAAGAGTGTGAACGAGACAGCATAACAGCTCAACAATGATGTAACGAAACAGTTCTGAACTGGCCGGTACAGTGGGAAACAGGGGGAAACTGAATGAAGAGGAGCAGTGGCACGCCAACACTGCAAGCCGCCCGAGGATAACGACTCCGGATACCAACGCAGTAAGTCCGTCGACTTCATCAGTTATATTTATTTTATAAAGACTTATTTCTTCTGTTGTAGCTTGCTTATCTCGTAGCTGATCAGGAGAAATTGTTTCCGTAGAAACGTTCCCTTGAGCCTAATGTTTCTATTCTGTTAGCTTTGAAATGTTGACGTTTCGTCTGTTATCTCGTTCATATAAAAGGCTGTATAATATAAAAGAAGAGCGAGACGTCACTTTGTGCCTCTCTGTTATTGTGCGCTTGTCATCGTTGTCGTCATCATAAAAGTTTCTAACAAACAGGGGTGTGCGTAATTACGATTTACGATTTTACGATTTTACGATTTACGGCAATTTTTGCCGAATTTTTCACGATTTACGATTTACGACATTTCGGGTCGTAAATCGTAAATTTTCGTAAACGTGATCTTTGGTCAACATCCAACTGGCATCTTAATTTACGTAAACCTGGTTATAAAAATTTGCCCACTCTAATGTGCTCCTCTCACAGCTCATTCATAGAGTTGTTTTTGGTATTCTATTGTGTTACTGCGGCAAAGGACACCCTGTGAGAAGGCTTCTCGAATCCGACTTACCAGTTTCCTAGAGGGAGACGAGTATTCTTGATCCAGTCGCCTTTAGTAATGAGGCCTAGTCAATTTTCTTTATAATAAATGTGTGCTAACCCCAACGAATAGAGCTGACGCAAACCCACGATCGAACAACATTTGTGGTTGGAGGCGGAGTCTAAAAAGTTGCTACACTCGGGTGCAAAGAAAAAATGACTGACGTTTCTATCGGTTAGGCCTATGTTATACTTCGGCGACGCGTCGCCGACGCTGCGACACGTCAGCGACGGCCCGTCACCGACGTCGGCCGGTGACGGGCCGTCGCTGACGTGTCGCAAAACCATAATCTGCCGAACCTTAATCTCCGAATGTTCTCTTACTAACCAATTTTGGCTTTTAGAAGGATGGATAAGTGTGATTACAAGCAGGTTTTCAAAGCGATCTTGAGAAAGAGATGCGTGAGATGTCGAATGAGAGGGTCAGAGTCATCTCCTTTTATCTTTCTTCTCCTCTCTATTGAGGGCTAACCTAAAGCCACATGATTTCCAGGCGCAGGTACTGCTCCAAAGCTGTTATCCTTTGTGTAGCGCTACCGGTAACCGGTAATATAGTCTCTTTAAGAAATGCAAATTTAGCAGACGCGATTGCATAATTGGGCGATAGAATATCTGAATAGAATAAAATGTGATTTGTCCAAGGTAGAGCATAATTGGAAATCTTGTAGTGTGCGAGGAAAAGAAGATTGTGAGCGCGAATATGTAACCTATTTAAGTATCAAGTGATGAAGAGCCAAGATGATTACGGCGCGATAGGTGATAAACATCGTAAAAATGATGGCCGACATTGAGAGAAAGTAAGCAAACGAGGCGCCTTCTTGATGTGCGGTTATGAAACTCATGTCGATTCAAAGTAGGCATGAACTATATTTTGAAGCGAACTCTATTTCTTCTAGACTAACCCAATCCAAATGGTACTGGACCACTTAGGAGTCTGACGCGACCGTTGGTTTTTTCACACTATTG
Organism: Heligmosomoides polygyrus polygyrus; assembly: GCA_947396885.1. Taxonomy (NCBI): domain Eukaryota; kingdom Metazoa; phylum Nematoda; class Chromadorea; order Rhabditida; family Heligmosomidae; genus Heligmosomoides; species Heligmosomoides polygyrus. The sequence goes on from OX377203.1 coordinate 4,202,508, forward strand.
GCTGGATGCCGCAAGATGGGCGTTTTTGCACTTTCGATTTCGTAATTCGAGGTCCGCCGAGGATGTTGACAGTGCCGGGAACGAAGAACCCACCCACAAACAAAATACTCCCTCTGAGCGCATTTTCTCCCAGCCTTGAATGAGACCGGCGACGGCCCGTCGCCGTGCACAGCGCGGCGACCGACCCACGGACGACGTCGGTGGCGACGTCTGTGGCGACGTCGGCGGCGGAAGTATAACACCCCCTGCGGAGCTCTCGGCGACGTCGTCGGCGACGCTGTGTTGGGCGGGCTGCCACGCAGTGCGTAGCTGCCCGCAAAGCACAGCGTCGCCGAAGTATAACATAGGCCTTAGCATTATACCTCATAGGTCGGAGCCAAGTGATATTCAAAATGCGGTAAAACCGAGCGCGTAGCGTTTCAAGAAAAAGTCAGTTGGTTTTGAAAGTTTTGATTGCTGCTCTATTTTCGTAGTGTGATTGAGTTTATCGTACTCACCCTATCTGATCCATTTAGGATCCTGCAGACTTCCAGAGAGCAAACGTTCGTTACATAACTGGCGAAGGGTAGCCCGAGCGAGTGCAGATTTATTAAACAACAGTGCTATAAATTAGTTTTTGAAATCGGACGAGTGTAGGCAAACTTGCATTAGAAATCGGCACTCTGGATTGGTTTAGGTCATCGCGACAGCTGATATTTTCGGTCGATCGTTCAGAACTGGAGAGCAGTTTTAATGTTACAAAATTCCTTTGACTGGAATCTCTCCACATTTAAGAGAACTTCTGAATTCGAATATCGCAATGTGGTTATTGCCTGCTCTATGGATGTGTAACTACCTTCTTGCAACGCTCTATTTACCGTTTTCACTTGTTGCGTTTAAAATGGATTTCTGTAAACTGAAACTGAACCTGTTTTAGTTTGAACTGCCTTCTCTCCAACTCACAACTCGAATGGGATTACTTTTTGATCAAACCAAATACCTTCAGGTCAAAATTGTCTCGTCTATAGAGTCAAATTGAAGATGCCTTAAGAAGGGTTCCTTAAGGAATACGGTAACCCTCCCATTTTAAAGCGACTACAAAAGATGTCCAAGAAATATGCTCATACTGTTTCGGCGGCCAAAACTCTCTTATCCGTCTGCTATGGGAATGTCCGTGGACTAATTTGAAAATGCAGAAAAGCGGAGATCCTTAGGGGCGCCACACGATAGGATTGCGCCATGCGTTCACTCGCTACGCAAAGCCCAATCCCGTCGTATGACTCAGTATGTTTGTTGGACTACAACATTTGCACTTCCTGTTTTCGCCGCATTGGTCAGTGGTGAAGCTAAAAAATTGATAGTAAGTTAGGTGAACATTCAAACGATGCAGGCTTTTTGTTGGAATACCATGCATAGGCCAAGGAAAAGTTTTCGAATCTACAGTTGTTTCGACTTTCCTGAAAAGTGTAAAGTTTGAAATGATAGATGTGCTACTAGCAAGAAGACGTGAAAAATGGAAATATTAGGTTGGCAACTAATTTCGTGGACTCTCAAGCGCCTTCAACAAAAGTGTTCATAAACAAATAACAAATAACAGTTTTCAACCAAAGTTAGATCTGTTGGAACGCGGGACTGCTTCCCATTTATCAGCTACCTGGCCCATCCCACAGCTGTAGAATTCCTGTGCTTTTGAAGCCAAGAATCCTTGGAGGTGCATTTTGACATGGTCCACATTAATAAATCGTCCTCCAACCAAGAAGTGCTGCAGCGAGCAATGAAGGTGCTAGTCATTTGGCGCACAGCCTGTTCTGTAAGGTGGGTGAGTTAGACGCTCCCAGCTAAGGTCTTCGATTTTTTGAAGCTCCCGATTCGTGACGTGTGATCTGGCGTTATCTTGCTGATAGACAATTCCGCTCCTGAAAATCTGTCCGAACCGATTGCAGCGGAGTTCAGCCTGCGCGTGGCCAGCTCGAGAAGAGTAGATTACAGCATTAATGCTGGAACCGTTCTTGACGAGCTCCCAGAAGTCAATACCTTCTTGACACCACCAAACGGAGAGCTAACCGGACGCCTCAAAAAATAGAAGACCTTGACTGGGAGCGTCAAACTCATCCAACTTACAGCACAGACCTTGCGCCGAGTGACTACCATATCCTTAGTTCGGTGCAGTACTTCTTGGTTGGAAGACGGTTTAATAATGTGGACCGGGTCAAAATGCACCTCCAAAGGTTCTTGGCCTTAAAAGCACAATAATTCTATGACTATAGGATAGACCAGCTACCTGATATATGGGAAGCACTTCTGCGTTCCGAGGGATCTTATTTTGATTAAAGATTGTCGTTAGTTATTTGTTAATAAAGACTTTTGCTGAAGATTCTTGAGAATCCACGAAATTAGTTGCCAACCTAATAGTTTGGTAAGAAAATTGTTCAGCTGAGAACATTGGCAGAAAAAAAACCCTCTGGAAATTTAGATGTACTAAGCTGCAGGCCAGGTGACTCTTACGGTTTACGGTTTACGATTTGCGATTTACGAAATTTTAAATTTCATTTACGCACACCCTGCTACCAAAGTTCGAGGTCGTGAACGAAGGCGGTCAAGACCCGCGTGGCTACTGGTCGACGACATCTGCATATTTATTTATTTATTATTTATTTATTATTTATTTATTCAAGGCATAGACAGACACAGACAACTGTCTAGCATGTAAAGTGTAAAAAAACGAACAAAACATCACAAATTGACTACTCGAACACAAGTCAAGTAAATAACAAACCACAAGGATCGTTTCTTGAGTGTTTGGCATTCAATCTTTGACAAACATTCTACAGGCTTGAGCAGAGAGCCTCTCTAAATCTTCATACTTGCCCAGTAGCAGGTTAAATTCCTTGAGAATGCGATAGGTTAAGAAATCTGATCTGATTCGCGATTTAGCAATTGAGACTCGCAGTTTCAACTTTCCTCTCACGGATCTTGTCAACATCCCGTCAAGGAATTTATTTGTGTCAATGGAAGCCTTATTTGCAACAATTTTGTATAACATGACAAAATCAGCAATTTTTCTTCTCTTCTTAAGCGAAGAAAGACCAAGCAGTGAAGCTCGTTGAGTACCGTTTGGTATAGAACAATAATCTACTGAGAAGCACCTCATCATAAGCTTCCTAGTGAAACTATTCTGAATGCTTTCTAGAAGGTCTATATCTTTCTTTTTCGTTGGATTGAAGACTGATGTCCCACTTTCCACTATAGGTCTTACGTAGGTTTTGAAGCCACGCATGTAAACCTCGGGGAGCTTGGATTTTAAAGCCCTAAAGAGGTTATAGATTCGATAGTTGGCTATTTACACGTGAAATTCACGCGGAACAGAAACAATTCATGAGGATATTAAAAGAACTGTCAAAAAACATCTTGAAAGAGGAACATGATGAACAGGAAGATTGATTGAAAGCATCGATTGCTACATTCATAGAAAGATAAGCAATTAAGCGCTTCGGAAATGTTTGTTTAAAAGCCTTTTGAATTTACTTAAGGAGTCAGGAATTGGAGATGTGTCTCGACAATTTGATGAATTCGGAACCAGCTCTTTGTGTAAAGAGCGTGGCACGCAGGGAAGTTCTAGATCTTGGAAAATGAAGCTTTGCCCGTGCATCTCTCGTGGTGGAAGGCAAAATCATCCTACTATATATAAAGGAGCAAGCGTGTGTGTGTGTGTGTCATACCGTCACACTGTCCGTCCTTCCGTCCCATTTTGAGTTGGGCGCGGCAGCCGAACACGTAGGCAACCGTGCATGGCGAGCCGGAGACGTACCGAACACGTCGACAACCGTGCAAAGCGAGCCGCAGACGTGCCGAACACGTCGGCAACCGTGCCTGGCGATGCCGTAGACGTGCCGAACACGTCGACAACCGTGCATGGCGAGCCGCAGACGTGCCGAACACGTCGGCGGCACGAAACTTCAGCCCTGGGGGTAATCGAGGTCGCTGAACACGAACCTGAAGTCGGATCAATCGATCCATCTCGATTAACATAAAGGTCGGAAGGCCTAGGGAAGAATAGGAAACCCGTAGCGGCCATGGGTTCCTATTCTCGGAGTTTAGGGGCGAAGCCCCCAACCAGTCGTAGGCAGCCGCTAGGCCGACGTACGATTGGTGTAAAAATAAAGGTGTTCCTATTCAGGGGTTTTGTAGCGATCAAAATAAGTGATAGTCCGATCAGGACTATATGGAGGATGCGGCATTAATTCTCACCCACAATTGCAAAAACACACACACACATAACTTTCTCCTAACTTTCTTGCTGCATGTAAGCAGTATTTACACTATCAATCACGTAAACATTGCGACTTGTTTTCCGAGTGCACGGCGCGATCCAGTCTTTAAATGCACTAAGTGATTGCTGCCTTGCTGCGCTTAAAGACAAAATGTAATTCACTAATTTTCCCAAAAAATAAAAATTTTATAAAATTATTACACTTACTGGGCAGGTAAATTTTAAAAAATTCAAAAAGTTCTACCAAATTTTTCTTGTACAAAAAAAAAATTATTCTAATTGCTTTGAGGAGTCTGTAGTTTAAAATGCATAAAGGTTATTTCGAATTCGAAGAGTTCGCATTGACTTCAAAAGTCTTAGGCTTAGGCTTAGAAGAGTGTCCAATTTGATTTGAAAAGTGTCCATTTACACGTGAAAAGTGTCCAATTTTTTACTTTTTTATTTATTTATTTTTTCAATTTCAGGACAAAGGTGTCCAAGTTCGACGTGAAAAGTGTCTGGTTTGAAGCGAAAAGTGGTCAGTTTGATTTGAAACGTGTCCAATTTGACGCGAAAATTGTATAAATATAAATATAAATAAATAAATAAATAAATAAATAAATAAATAAGTATTGATATAGCCCGTTTCACGCCCTGAAGTGGACGACCTCGTCGAGACGTCGCTCAGCAAAAATTCGTCCACCAACCTCGTGTAGAGCTCAACACATAGTAGTATTCTATGCTCGACGGTCGTTCGTTTCGGAAACGAAAGACGCCAACTGCGGCGAGGTACCCGCTTTCATCTTCAACCGGTTGACGTCTTCGAACTGTGGCGGACAGTGGTGACCTTTGGGTCCACCGATCCATCTAGCTCGAATGTCATTGTTTGTCCTCTTTTCTATAGATTAGAGCAAACTTGGGCGCAGAGGAGTACGTCGAACATTCCAACGGTTCAAACAAGTTTAAAAACTGCTTCGATGTGTCATCACTTTCCTACTTGCGCGCATGATCAGCCTCTGCAATTTTGCAGGTTCTCTATGCTTCTACATTGTTCTTCCGACGTTTCCCAGTGGCGTTAGCGCGTCAGTTTTTAGTCAAAAAAGTTGTTAGAAACTGAAACAGACAGAAGCGAACAGTCATATCACCTACGTCGTCAATCTGGGGCTCAAAGGAAACATAAAAGCACTCCTTACCTTTGTATGAAGAACGGCGGAACAGGAATCGTTTCCTTCCACCACTAGTGCGGTGTAATTTTACGTACTCCACACTCCGTTCGCCGCCCCGGTCGCTCCAGTCGCTCCAGGCGTCGGCGCGAAGCATGAGCAGGCGACAAGAGCCACAAGAGTGACTGAAGCGACAGTGCTGGCGTTCGAGTATGAACACTTTTCGGCGGTGCGCGCTCGGTTTCAATCGACATGCATGTTGTGCACAGGCGACGAGTCGCTCTTGTCGCGAAGTATGAACAGGCCCCAATGTGCAATAGAGGTCGACTCACCGGCGCGGTATCCTTCACTGCGACCTTCGTGAATCACAAGTGCCGGTAAGTTTCTGGAGAACAGTGGTGAGGCTAATTTGTTGTAGCGATTTACTGACTCTTTCGTTGATGAATCCATGCCCAGGTCGGTGGCGGTGAAGGCTACCGTCATCTTCCCAGTTACCGCGAATCATCTATGCACTGTGTAAATTTGCAGCAGATTTCGCGGCAAAGGTTATCTCTCTAGCAGTGCCAGTAGCCACTAACGCGAAATAGCGTTAGCGCTCCACTGCTATTAGGTTGGTGCATAAGTTCACGGACATTTGGGGCATGAAATATTTATTGTCACAACATACGAACGACAACATCAAATCATTTGAAGTAACCACCTTTTACATCGATTGTCTTTCGCCAACGTGCTGGTAGGTCATGGATGCCTTTTCTCCAAAACGTGGCCGGTTGTGATTCGAAAAATGTGAGCAGCGCCTCCTTGACATCCTCTCGGTTCCTGAATTGCTGGCCGTCCAAATAGCGTTGAAGACTTGAAAACAGATGATGATCAGAAGGAGCGAGATCTGGTGAGTAAGGCGGATGTGGAAGAACGGTTCATCCGTAGTCCGCCAACTCAGCCGCCGTCGCTCTAGCAATATGCAGTCTAGCGCTGTCGTGTTGAAAACACACCTTCACTTGCTCTCCTCGTGTGGTTTGAAGGTGGGCCCTCAACTTCCTCAGTTGGTTGACGTAAACCTCTGCCGTCACTGTTATCCCTTCGTCCAGCAACTCCCAGTATTCTACGCCAAGAACGCTCCACCAAATGCATGGCATCACCTTTTTCACGTGAAGGTCGGGTTTCGTAACGTCCTCTGCCTCTCCAGTTGCGTCAACCCACTGTGCACGCCGGTGATAATTAGAGTAGAGTATCCGCTTCTCATCCCCGGTGACATGGTTGTCCAGCCATCCGTGGGTACGTCTGAGGGTAAGGAGAGACAGAGCGACATTGGTTCTGCGATCCATGTCATGTTGTGTCAAGTCGCGAGGTACCCAGCGACCCAATTTTTGCACCTTGCCAATCGACTTCAATCATCGAACGACTGTTGAGTGACTAACACCAAGAGTGCTTGATAGTTCGCGAGTGATTTGGTATGGGTCCGCTTCCACTCTACTTCGGAGGCCATCCAAATCCAGTGTCATCGGGCGCCCTTCTCGCTCATTACCTTCAACGGAGAATTCACCAACTGCAAACTTCGAGAATCACTGGCACACAGTACTTCGAGCAGGAGCGCTTTCGTTGTAAACATCCTTCAGGCGACGATACGATTCGTTGGCATTGAGGCCAGATTGATGCAGGAATAACATGACGTGCCGAATATGCGTCTCAGTTGGGATGAATTGCTTAGCCATAGTAGCTGACGTTAACAACGCAGAAGTAAATGTTAGGAGCAGTTTTGTAGCCCTTTCCTTTCTCTATCGATCGATCATTTACGCGTTGATACATGTGAAAAATTTGGCGGGAAAATGCGCTTTCAATTCAGGCGGGATCAAATGTCCGAGAACTTATGCACCAACCTAATAATTCGTAACCCAATGCAGCAAGTTGGGTTCGTTGCCATCACCACCGGACATCCTTTACTGCGATCTTCATGAATCAAATGCAATGCTAACTTTCAGGCAAGAAACCCGTAAGCTCAATCTGTGGTAAAATTTGCTGCCGGTTTCGCTCATGAATCTGCACCAAGTTGGCGTCGTCGACAAACTCGCAGTGGTCAGTGACGAGAGACCGAGAGACCAATGCTCGTCGGCCGACACCGCTAACACAAACATTTGTCATCGAGGCGGAGTGCAAACGACGGCCGCCCGCCTGCACGGACGGCTAAACCAGTCATTGTCATTTGTGGGCCAGCACAGCGCACGTGCACTCTGCGTGTAAACTGGCGGCGACGGCGATGATGAGGGCTATCAACTGGGAAATGTGATTACGAGCCTTCTCAAGGGCAACGGCAGCTGTGGCGCAAGTGACTGTAGCCCCGCGGCTGTGCCAATTAGTGTAGAATTACCCTCATCGGTTTAGCGGTCGTATATAAAAACCCTCCAACACGCCGTTTCCTATTACAGTTGGTGTTTGCCAAGGCTTAGTAGCATCGTCACCGCTTCTATTCATCCACGTGAGAACGTCGTCGCGAGAGATCCTCAACAACCGAACGCCCTGGACGTTGCTCTATACTCACGACGCGATGATTGCCTCGGAAAGTCTAGCTGACTTGCAGAATCACGTGCAGGATTGGAGATGTCGACTCGCTGCGTTTCGATTACGTCTGAATGTCAAGAAGACGGAATCCCTAAAGAATGACGACAACGACAGGGACTCAGTCACAGCAAACGTCGTCGAACCATATGTTACGAGCGACGGCGGGTGGTCTATCCTAGTGGGGGGGGGGGTGGGCACTCCAATATGACACTTTTTACGACAGCGGCCAAACTGAAAGCAAATAAATTTGCAAAGACGACACCTGAACTGGCCTAGTCTTTTGTTTTGCTTCTCTAGCTATGCTCCCTCCTCCGACTAGGATAGATCCCTTTAAATCCTTAAGTAGTTTCTGGTGGCCGGAGTGTTGAAGAGCGTTTATCAGGAGCTGATTTCTATTAGGTTGTAACGAATTAAATGGCTCGCGCCATTTTTTGGCTCGTCTTTACGCGTTTGATCAAGAACAAACCGTAACATGTGGCATATCATTTAGAAGCGCAAACTTTGCTCTACCGGTGAGTACCAAATTTTCTATGTAGAAGTGGGAAAACTTTAGAGTTTTACTGACTTTTCTGCAGATGGACAAAAGGGTAATCCGAGGCATTTACTTGTATGAATTCAAGCTGGGCACTACAGCTAAGGAGGCGGACGAGAAGATCAACGCCGCAATCGGTCGAGGATGTTCCACAATTCGGACGACGTATCGTTGGTATCAGAAGTTCCGGAATGGAGATGAGAGCTTGGAGGAACATGAAGGTCGTGGGAGGCATAGTGATGTTGATGAGGACAAGCTGAGAGATGTGGTAGAGGAGGATCCACATAAAGGTACCAGGGAGATAGCGAAGGTTCTTGGCGTCAGTCACAACACAGCTGTCCGGCATCTGAAGGAAATTGGAAAGACCAAAAAGCTGGAAAGAAGGTTGCCTCACGAGCTGTCTGAGGAGCAAAGAAACCGACGATATGAGATCTCGTCCGCACTGCTTCTACGGAACGAAACGGACCCATTCCTTGATCGCATCGTAACCTGTGACGAGAAATGGATAATGTACGACAACAGGCGACGATCGGCACAGTGGGTGGACAGCGATGAGAGCCCCAAGGTTTTTGCGAAGCCGGAATTGCACCAGAAGAAAGTAGTGGTGACAGTATGGTGGTGTTCGCTGGGAATTATTCACCACAGCTTCCTCCCTCCCGGTGAATCCATCACGGCAGAGAAGTACTGCATTGAAATTGAAGAAATGATGAAAAAGTTGAAGGATATCCGGCCGGCCTTGGTAAACCGAAGGCGAGTTCTCCTTCTGCACGACAATGCTCGATCCCATGTAGCACGAATGACGTTGCAGAAATTGAATGAGCTGAGCATTGAAACTCTACCACATCCTCCGTTTTCTCCCGAGCTCTCCCCAACAGACTACCATTTCTTCAAGCATCTTGGCGACTTCTTGGTAGGGAAAATATTCAAATACCAACAGGATGCCGAAAGAGCCTTCGGAGATTTCGTCAATTCCATAACTTCTGATTTTTATGCTACTGGGATAAAAAAGCTTGTGTCACGTTGGCAAAGATGTGTAGAATCAGAAGGTTTTTATTTCGATTAATAAACTTGCCTACAAGCCGAGATATTAACTGTTTAAATTTACAGTGGTTCAGTGCCATTTATTTCGTTACAACCTAATATTAAGATTCTGATAAACCGCTGTAAGTCGATCGAAAAGGTAAAGCTCAGTTCAAAAAAGCTGCTCAATTTTCATCAGGTTTTTCAGCATTTTTTGAAAGCTAAACTTAGGTCCGGAGGTTGTCGTGCTCTGTCATGAAGGTGGACGAATTATGCTCCTCAGCTGCTAATGGAGCATGGTGCTCGTGTAGGTGGATGAAATATGCAAAGATCCCCTGTGTTCCCATGTCAGGTTTCGTCTAACTGAGAGCGAAACAAAGGCACTCACGTCTTAAGGCCACCCAGAAAGGTCCCCACGTCATCCTGCAGAAGTAGAGTACGTAACGATTCCTACAAAGGACTCGATTAATGCCTTGGGAAATCCACAATTTAAAGGCGAGTATCCAAATTAGCGTGTGGTGGCGCAGTCGGAGGAGGCGCCGGCTGTAGCGTACTCTCCGATTGTAAGATCTTGTTTCGTGTCCTGGCCATGTCAACCAAGTCTTCCAACCTCTAAGGTCGGTGAATTGGTACCGGACTCGTCCGGAAAGGTAAAACCCTGACTTGTCTGTCGGCTGACCAGCACGAGTCATTGTATTGGTCGGATCCACATTCAAACAGCCTGCACGACATTCCATGGAGGCAATTTGATTGCGTATTCGACCTATACAATGACTGGCGTGGCGCATTCTGCAAAGCAATTGATTAATGCCGACCTTCATCCTTTTATCCTTATCCAAGTAGCGAGACTATGTAGTTTTAAAATTGTTATGCATACAAATCACAGCTCTCTTTTCGCCACAGACGATCCTATGAAAGACCAATTAATTCACCACCTAGGAGGTCCTCCAAATGGGTCCTCTCGGCATCACTGCTCCGGTACCTCCACTTAGTTGAGGTGGAGCTGGTTCAGTAGTCAACGGCGCCGCAAACACTCTCATGAGGAGGTCGAGACCTCTTCTAGAGTGGAGTTGACGTGTAAATAATTTGGCGTTAGAAACCCCTAGCGAACTTCTGACGGATTTTAAAAAAAGGGCTGTCCAAAAGGATAAAGGTCGATGTTCTGAGATTCGCCGCGCGTTCTATTTCTACTGGATGTCGCAGAGGCAATGGCCGTGTGGCCAGCCGTTGAACGAGTTAGTGCTCTATACTTCTTATACGTATTAATTCATCGAATCCTGAGGGATGGAAGGCTTGGTCGGCCCGAGCGGGAAATGCGAACCAAGAACCTACTCGCGACAGCTAGCGCCTCGTTCGACTGCGCCACCACGTCCGCACTACATATCTAATCGCCTTCTCACAGCATGATCGCCCCGTCAGAGCAGCCAACTGTGTAGCCTTCCTAGAACTCCAAGGTCTAGAGGTGCTGTCGGTGTAGATTCCTTCAATTTCTTTCACCGTTGAAACTGCTTTTTAAGCTATCAGGCTAATTAAAAGTGAAGTTTGAGAGAGAAGTAGAGACCTGCGGGTGGCTTTGAAGTCGTCACGTCTTCCATTTACCATATATCTTAGGTGATCAAGAACCGCTAGAAGTAAACATAGAAAACAGGTGCTCAACGCTACCAGAACTGGGAAATACAGGACACTCCAGGGCTTCCGGATGACGTTGTTGAAAGGTTTTTTCGACGGAGTGACTTCGTCTGCTCTTCAGGCATGTATAATTTTGCAAAGTGTTCGTGGGACAGGAAGTCTTCTCTTCTCTAGGAAGTTGTCTACGACTTTGGAGGACCTCCCACGTGATGAATTGGTCTTTCATAGGATTGTCTGTGGCGAAAGGAGGGCTGTGATTCGTATTCATTACATTTTTGAAACTACATAGTCTCGCTACTTGGATAAGGGTAAAAGGATGAAGGTCGGCGTTAACCAATCCCTTTGCAGAATGCGCCACGCCAGTCATTGTATAGGTCGAATACGCAATTAAATTGCCTCCACGGGATATCGTGGAGGCAATTTGAATGCGGATTTGACCTATACAGCGACTTTTACTGGCCAGGCGACAGACAAATCACACTTCGCTGTTCGCCAAGAGGAAGAACGCACAAAAATGCCCTTTCGTGTGCCTTTCATCTCAGACAAACTAAGTGCGGAGATTCGCAAATCTGTTCGTCACGCGGATCTCCAGATGTAGCGAGGATTACTGACATCCCTCCTAGCAGCTTAAAAAGGCAACTGGTTCGAAATTGAATCTACGGTAGGATGTCTCACTCACCATCTTTCGTTGTCTGCCCTAATGGGAAAGAAGGTGATTGTCGTGCCCTGGGCTGGCCGTCACCGGCATCGGTAACGATGGTCCAGACCCGAGGCCGCGTGTGTGGCAGATCGGTGGGGACAGCACGCTAATTCTCTTTCCTGCCAGCCACGCGGCACCAACTCCGTAGGGCCCTGCTGCCCCAGCCGAACCATTGGGACGGAACTGCGATGGACTTTAGCTCCCTGAGCGCTCTACAACTCTACGCCTGCTTCCCCGCACGTCTCTGCGCCTTCCCCTTCTCACATAGTATTGCGATCAATAAAGATGTTGGTATTCACCGGCAGACGGGAGAAGTGGCGCCTGCGCGCTCGTTCACACTTCGTCGCAGCGAATCGACACTGCGTATTCGACGGGCGTGCGCGGCGGGACCAAGAGGGCGTAGAAACTCATGTGGCGAAAGTCACTGTCGTGACTTTCGCCACATGTATGACATCGGATGTGGTCTATCAGATGTCATGCAATGGATGTGGGGAGAATTACATAGGAGAAAGAGGAAGGCCCCTCTCTGTCAGAATAGAAGAGCATTTGGATGGCTTTAGAAAAGGTAAGGTCCGGACTCCTTGGGAGGAACAAAGGGCCCAACGCCATGCATTCGGTGTCGACTTTAGCGCGAGAGAGTGACATATTGGCGTGCAGGACATTAGAAGCACTTTGGATCGCAGCTGTGAGTCCTCGGGTCAACCGGAAGGAAGAATGCCTGGCGGTAACACAAGAGTTGGCACCCTTCGTACAACTCTGTGGGTTTCAATCCTCGTGATCTTATCCACAGGCTGATTAGTCGGATTGTCTAGAGACTGAAGCTTATTCACCCAGGTCTAGGTCCATCTGCGGGCGTTGGTGGTCCACATCTTAGGCTAATCGTTGGAAACCGTGGTGCCGGATCACGCTCCTGTTTTTGTTAAGACTCTAGTAAAGGATAAGGGTAAAGGACGGCGTTATTCAATCCTCTTTGGGATGCGCCACGCATTCTACTTCTACGTGATGTCGTGGAGGCGAGTTGAATGCTGATTTAGCCATACAATGTCTAGCGGAGGCCAGCCGATGTACACGTCAGTGCTGTACCCTCCCCAGACAAATCTGGAACCATTTCACTGACTCCAAAGGCACAGAAGGCTAGGTCGACTTAGACGGGGTCCGAGCCAAAAATTCGGATTAGTCATGCCCACGACAATCGACGCTCCCCCTACTGCTCCCAAGTGTGCCGCCGAGGTCTCTGAGGCGTAGGCTAGGTAGTCTTGTAGATTCTATCGGCTATTCCAGGCTCTGAAGAAGGCGAAAGTCGCCGAAACATAAGCCGAATAAAGACGAGCGTAACAATCCTGGTTAACGGCTACAACAAGAATACACTAACAGACAGGTCAGGTTTTTCAACGTTTTCCGACGAGTCTGGTGACAAATCACTGACCTCGGAGGATGGATGACTCGGCTGCCATGGCCAGGACCCGAACCAAGAACTTACAGTTGGAGTGTACGCGACAGCCAGCGCCTCCCCGACTGCGCTACCACGCGTTAATTTGTATTCTCGCCTTTAAATTTGGATTTCCCTGCGCGTTAATCGAGTCCTTTGTGGGATTCGTTACGCGTTCTACTTCTACAGGATGACATGGGGACCTTTCTGGGTGGTCTGAAGGCGTGAGAGCCTTTGTTTCGATCTCAATGAGACGAAACCTGACATGGAAACAGAGGGGATTTGCGCATATCTCAACTATCTAGACGAGCACCATTTTTCATTAGCAGCTGAAGAGCATAATTCGTCCACCTTCATACCAGAGCATGTCAAGTTCCGGACCTAAGTTCAGCTTTCAAAAAAATGCCGAAAAACCTGATGAAAATTGGGCAGCTTTTTTGAACTGAGGTTTACCTTTTCAATCGACTTAAAACGGTTTATCAAAATCTTAATAGAAGTCAGATCCTGATAAACGCTCTTCAACACTCCGGCCACCATGAACTACTTAAGGATTTAAAGGGATCTATCCTAGTCGGGGGGGGGGGGGGTGTTAGAGAAGCAAAACAACGGCTAAGAAGAAATGTAGAAAAGGTCCGCTCATAGGCCACTTCAGGCGTCGTTTTTGCAAATTTATTTGTTTTCAGTTTGGCTGTCGTCGTAAAAGAAAAGTCATATTGGATTGCCGCTCCCCCTCCACTAGGAGAGGCTCTAAAAGGGAGCTTGGTGGACTTATTGGGTTCTATAGGGTCCTTTGCCCAGTATCAATCACCTGCACGATTCAGAACTGAAGACAGAAGCACGGCTTACCCGACGTGACTAATCAATCCTTATCAAGTCCTTCACGTTTTCAGGCCGAAATTCAGCTCATCAAGCCACCGACTCGATGACGACCAACCCTTCTAGATGGCTTAGACTGATTCGAGTCGACGACGTATGCTTTGTTAAGCACCCACATACCGTAACCGAACAGCTGTTCAACAGGCGGCGCGTAATGAGCCTAATTGCGGGGTTTTTAGATCCCTTCGGTGCCTGGCTTATTCTACATCGACTTAGCCATCCGAAGGGTGCACAATAGCTCCAGAAAGTCCTCGCGTCTCCATCTGAAGGCCAACTCGGCGACGTCACGGTGTTATTTGCCCGTCCGATGAGTATGCGCCGACGTGCCCGCCGCCAATTAAACGTCACTCTTCGTCGTCGCTGCATAGATTGACCTTTGTCGCCGTTCGGGCGCCCGACAGACAATGCTTAATGAGATGACGCACGGGTATACGGTATGGTCGGGCGAGCGCGAGTTACGGTAACCGCGTGGCGGGCAGAACAGTCAGTCAGTCAGTCAGTCCATCGTCGGCGCTCGGGAAGGCGTACATGTCCAGGTTCAGCTGAGGGCTATCTAAGGTTGCTGCAGCCTGGTCAGGTCGGGCTTCTGGGTACTGTATGGTTACTCGTCGTCGGCCTCGCCTTCCTCCTCGCCAGGCTAATCACCAGGTGAGTGTGTGAGCGAGCGGCAGGCGCCGCCGCTGGCGCCCTTCATCTGTCGACGGCGCGACACGGCGCTGGGTGGCGCGAGACGGCACCGCGAGACAACAGACGACGGCGACGTGCGGACGACTAGGCAACAGACCACAGGCGACGAAAGGCGACCACCCAGAGTGTGTGGCGAGCGTGTAGAGCTGCGACGTCCGACGTCCAGAGACGCAGAAGACGTCCAATCACCCGTGGAGCCGACGTCGGCTGTGCGTTCGCGAATCGAGGGACCGGCAAAACGCTCCAGCTTCGTTACAGCACCAATTGAGTCGTTCATCTAGGCCTAGGCATTCACTGTTATGATCTACTGGAAGGTAGTTGCGCTTCACAATGAGTTGTAGCGATGTCAGCGACTTTTTCACGTTAAAAGTGGAAATTTCAAATCTTAAAGTCCGATAATGCATCAATAGAGCTTTGTTAAAGTCTCTAGCTGCCTTCATTCACCCTTGTGCACATCCCAGCACTTTCCTGTCTGGGAAAATCTACCCAAAATCCTAAATGTTCCACTTTATTTTATTTATTTATTTATTTATTCAAGGCATAGACAGACGCAGACAACTGTCTAGCATGGAAAGTGTAAAAAAACGAACAAAACATCACAGATTGACCACTCGAACACAAGTCAAGCAAAAAAAACCACAGGGATCATTTCTTGACATTCTACAGGCTGACTGTTTGGCATTCAATCTTTGACAAACATTCTACAGGCTTGAGCAGAGAGCCTCCCTAAATCTTCATACTTGCCCAGTAGCAGGTTGAATTCCTTGAGAATGCGATAGGTTAAGAAATCTGATCTGATTCGCGATTTAGCAACTGAGACTCGCAGTTTCAACTTTCCTCTCACGGATCTTGTCAACATCCCGTCAAGGAATTTATTTGTGTCAATGGAAGCCTTATTTGCCTTATTTGTACTAGTTAGCTTATACAAGGCATATGTCGTTCCAATACTAGAATACTGCCCACAGGTTTGGAGTCCTTATCCAAAGAAGTCCCGATCTAAAATTGAAAAGGTACAGAAGACTTTTACAAAAATCCTGTTTTATAGATGTAAGCGTACTTACAGGGGTCCTTTTACTATTCCTAGTTATGAAGAAAGACTTAAGCTTTTCAACCTCAAAAGTCTCTTCTACAGGAGAATAATCAGTGATCTAGTTTTCTGTTTTAAAGTTCTAAAAGGAGAATCAAAACTGAAAGCTAGCAAATACTGGGTTTTCTTGCCAACGCTAGGTCACCGTAATCGTTAATCATTGTTACTAGTAAGGTCTTCAGCTTAACCGGTTCCATGCTGATATCAGCGGCCGGCCCATCCCGTATCACGGGTGGGTGCTGACAGACCTGGAGGATATCGCGGATGTTACGTGCGATCAAACAGCGCTGGTGGTGTAAGGCGAACATCGCTGCCCGGAAAGCAGAAGATGCGGGTTCGAGTCCCGCCTGGCGCAAGAGTTTTGATCGCAACAAAACATCCTGTAACAGCATATAGCCTCTCTACCAGCCGCTCAAGGCTTAAGCAAATGTTGTAAAACATTGTTACTAGTAAGGTCTTCAGCTTAACCGGTTCCATGCTGATATCAGCGGCCGGCCCATCCCGTATCACGGGTGGGTGCTGACAGACCTGGAGGATATCGCGGATGTTACGTGCGATCAAACAGCGCTGGTGGTGTAAGGCGAACATCGCTGCCCGGAAAGCAGAAGATGCGGGTTTGAGTCCCGCCTGGCGCAAGAGTTTTGATCGCAACAAAACATCCTGTAACAGCATGTAATCGTTATTGTTTCCACTATCCTAAATTGAAAAGGAAAAATTGCGAGAAAGTCTTCAATTCGCTTTTTTACCGCGGTGCACGCTGGTTACAAATGTTACCTCGGATCTTACTGGATGCTAAAAACGCATACGATTTTCGTAGAAAACTGATGAAAATTGATCTGCTTTCAACTTTGCATTTGGAGGATATATCTTAAAGACGCTTTGGTTTCCCTGGTTTAGCAGTTTTACATGGAAGATTGTTTTTTTTGCAACATTGCTAGATTCCTTTGCCTGATGTTATTCTGATCTTACCTGTTTGTAATTGTTCGCTGGATTCCCTGGATTTTTTATTTTTATTTTGCTTACTTGGTTTGGTTTGCTTATTTTTACTGCCATTTCTAGATGCTTTCGTTCGCTTTTATCCTTATGGTTCCCCTTCTCTGCCGTCATGTGGGCACTGATGGAGGCGGCGGACCTACTAAGATGGTATCCGGAGCCGTTCTCTCTGGCGACTTGCAGTGTTGGCGGGCCACTGCTCGTTTCCGTCAAGTTGCCCACCCCCTCCCCTCAAACCCTTGGCTGTCTGAATTTTTTTTTGGCTCTTGGTGTCTCTTTGTTTGTTCATTGTTTTGTGTTCCTTTCTTGCCTAAGGTTTGGCCTCACCATTGATTAATGTGAAATGTTGAGTTGTTCAGGAATTCAGTTTTTTTCTTATAATCACTATGTCGTTTGCGCCGTGTCCATATTAATTTACTGTTTATTATTGCGCACAATTTAGTGCAAGTATAAACAAATAAATAAATAAATAAATTTGCAACAATTTCGTATAACATGCTAAAATCAGCGATTTTTCTTCTTTTCTTTAGCGAAGAAAGACTAAATAGCGAAGCCCGTTGAGTACCGTTTGGAATAGAACTATAATCTACTGAGAAGCACCTCATCATAAGCTTCCTAGTAAAACTATTCTGAACGTTTCTAGAAGGTCTATATCTGTCTTTTTCGTTGGATTGAAGACTGATTTCCCACTTTCCACTATAGGTCTTACGTAGGTTTTGAAACCACGTATGTAAACCTTGGGAAGCGCGGATTTCAAAGCCCTAAAGAGGTTATAGAGCGATAATTGGCTTTTCTTACTAAGAGACTGTAATGCTTGGAGAAACTCAGGTCGTATCTTATTATATAACCGAGATCTCTAACTTCATCAGTTGTAGTTAAAACCTGACCGTTAAATCGATATTCAGGAGTTTGGGCACGGTTTTTAGGACCGATCAACAGAAGATGTGTTTTCTCAGTTGCGAGAGGCAACTCCCATATTTCTGCCCAACGACTAAGGCCTCTGTTATACTCCCGCGGGAGCATCCGCGGAACGTCCGCGGACCAATGGTGCACGGCGGAGGCGGGCGTGGCGAGGCGCGGCGAGTGGCCTGGCGCGGGGTCCCGACGCGATTTCCGCCCATCCGCGGAAGCTCCCGCGGGAGTATAACAGGGGCCTAATGAAGTCGATCGCTACCTGGAGAGACATTGAATCCGCATCATTGTCAATCCTTTTGTGGATCTTAACATCATCTGCATACATTTCACATGTTACCCCTAAATTAGTAAGACAGTCTGGAAGTTCATATGTGTACAAAAGAAACAAGATTGGGGAAAGTACTCCTCCCTGAGGGACTCCGCTTAATGCAGGAAAGATCTTAGAGTACTGGCCTTCAATCTTTACTTGGTAGGTTCTCCTAGATAAAAATTGTCGAGTCCAATTTATCACCATAGGATGAAGACCTGTCGCTTCCATGTTCAGTAACAACTTATCTATTGGAACTCTGTCAAACGCTTTTGAAAAATCAAAATATACTACATCCGTATGTTTTTTATCCTTGAAACTCGTAGAGCAGTCATTTAGTGAACTAAGGACAGCAGTTTCCACAGATCTTCCTTTGAGAAAGCCAAACTAATTTTCAGAGACAATTTTGTTGATTTCGAGATAAGCTAGGACGTGCTTTTTAAGGATCTTCTCGAAAGCTCACGCAAAGATTGAGGTGATGCTAACAGGCCGATAGTTCCTGGGGTCGTTAAGTGGAGCCTTTTTAGAGATGGGGTGACAAAAGCATGCCTCCATCTTTCAGGAACTTCCGCTGTGGTGTAACTAAGGTTAAATATACTTTCCAATGCAAAGGCTATATCGTAAACAACGTTCTTTGTAAAAACAAGAGGGATGAAATCCGGAGAAACCGAATAAGACTTACCAGGATACTATCTTAACGGTAGGTCGGAACGGCGCAAGAGTTGTATATGTGCAGGACCGCCTCTCCCTGGGAAGTAACAAACTGCAGGTATCTCGACCCCAATGCAACTCTGCGCAGAGATAGGGGCGACGGAAGCCGCGTGTTGGCGCCTTGCTGATTCACGTGCTCCACAGCTGACGGGCGCGCGCGGGATGAGGGCTCATATCTGCGACTGGCGCAGTGCACAGGTGGCGTAGTGGGGAGTAGCTCGGGCTCGTGAATGAGGGGTCGGAGGTTTGAATCCCGCAGACTGCGTTCGTTCTTTTGCAAAATCCATGTTTATCATATAGTAATCCACCTAGGGGTACTATAGTGTGTTATAGAGCATGTTTACATATAACATACCACCCATACCGTCAACAAGGGTGGTCTAGGAAGGGTCACCGATTTCCCTGAAACTTTGTCTAGGGGGTTATTTGGGGTGCTGATCACGAATCTGATATCTGTTCTTCACGATTCGGCTGGATAATATAGATACAGGAAGGCACTGGGATTACATTCTTAAAGTGTCTGCCGGTGACGGCAGGTAGAGACAGAATCATGAAAAACGGATGTCAGATCGTGATCAGCACCCCAAATAACCCCCCTAGACGAAGTTTCAGCGAAATCGGTGACCCTGCCTGGACCACCCTTGTTAACGGCATGGGCGGTCTCCGACCGAATCGTGAAAAACGGATGTCAGATTCGTGATCAGCACCCCAAATAACCTCCTAGACAAAGCTTCAGTGGAATTTTTTTTGGCTGAAGTCTTGTCGGTGGAGTCAGAACTTTAACTAGTGCCACAAAATATCTATTGTTACATAACTACGGTCATAAAAAATAGGCTTCAAACAAGTGCTACACAGAAGTGAATATTTTAGCTAATCTTTAGTTTGAAGCATATGTTATATGAAAATATAACACTCTACAACACACTATAGTACCCCTAGGTGGATTACTATATGATAAAAATGGATTTTGCAAAAGTGCAAAACGAACGCAGTCTGCGAGATCCAAACCCCGACCCCTCGTTCACGAGCCCGAGCTCTTCCCTACTACGCCACCTGTGAACTGCGCCGAGTCGTAGATATGAGCCCTCATCCCGCGCGCGCCCGTCAGCTGTGGAGCACGTTAATCAGCAAGGCGCCAACATGCGGCTTCCGTCGCCCCTAACTCTGCGCAGAGTCGTATTGGGGTCGAGATACCTGCAGTTTGTTACTTCCCAGGGAGAGGCGGTCCTGCCCATATACAACTCTTGCGCCGTTCCGACCTACCGTTGAGATAGTATCCTGGTTAGGCCATTTGGATAATACCTCAATTATTTCTTCTCTGTAAAACCATACAGTAGATTCCATACGTGGAAATCTTGGCAACGTCTCATCATCGTTCATTACGCGTCTATCCTCACCGATTTGCCCGTTGTTGCTACTTTGCCTCGACACCCAACGCACAGGTGAATCACCTCTTCATCTGCCAAAGCGGATCGCTTACCACAATGAAAACCGAACCTCTATCACCTGACGAAACTCGAACCCCTGTCTTTGCTCTTTGGACGAGAATTCGTATCCTTCCTAATCGGACGGGACATGTAGTGATTCGCATCTCCAGTCCCTTGCTTGCGTTTCTAAGAAGGCTTCAGCTGCTGTCCCATTATACGAAGACGATTCTTTCAATTCACGGATGTGGTTGTGTGGCGTGTGCAATCGACATTTTAAGGATGCCCCGTCCTGACTAGAATAGACGTTGATGCCACTTCCTGACTAGAATAGACGTTACCATTAGAATTCTTGCAAAATTCAGCAGTTGTGACAAATTAACGGGTGTCATCCCCTAACCGTTCAGACAGCTATCTTTGATATCACCAATCATCGTAAGTCATTCCACGAACAAAGAACGCCTATCGATGGCCTCCATAATACTGTGCAGAAGTAAGATACATGGCACATTCAAAACATGTACTGGATTCGGGCACCTTTCTCGTTTCATGTCCCACTTTTCCTCGTCTAGCAATCGACTTCGAGAAGAAATGAATCGAGAAGTCGCGGATTCATTTTTACGTCTTGGTCTAGGTTGCTCACAAAAATTAATACTTATTACCTACCTAGTACCTCAAGGGGGGGGGGTATTATCGCCTATATTGTTTAACATTTTTACTTCGGAAATACCAGAAATTTTGCGTAATGTTTGTATTGTGCCACGTATGCAGATGATGTAAAAATATACAGGGTCATTGATGGTGTTGATGATGAATTATGTCTTCAAAGAGGAATCAACTTATTGGTTTCCTGGTCTAAACAATGGCAGCTCCCCTTGGCTCCGCACAAAACGAGTTTCATGCGTATTAGCAGCACTCCGTCAACTGCACAGCATACATATGAAGTGGATGGTCTCCACATCACATCGGTGGATTTCATTAGAGATCTTGGTTTCACATACAGCAGCAAACTAGACCTTTCCGAACATGTCAAAAATCGTTGTAGGATAGCGCTTCTGCGTACATTCCACATATTTAAAGCCCTTTCTACAAAGAACAGAGCTCTTTTAATAAGGGCTTACAAGACTTACATACGACCATTAGTTGAAACGAGCACTACAGTATTCAACCCTAGTAGGATGAAAGATATCTCCAGAATTGAGAAGGTCCAAAATAATTTTACTAGGAAATTATTTATTCGCATGGGAGGCTTCATATACTCCAACATCCCCAACGCAATGTTCAGAAATAGACATTTGGATCTTCCATCCCTCGTATCACGACAAAAGGTGTTTGATGTTTGTCTCGTTCATAAAATTCTGCACCAACCTAGTGTGGCTGTGATTATGAAATTATATAGTTTGATGCCTTCCCGAACTAGAGGTGGTATAATGAAAATAGCCTTGCCTTGTCCGAGATCATCAGTTCGCGCTTCTTTCTTTACGCATAGAGCAGGTAGCGCTTACATAAGGATCACGAAAAACCTATCAAATGCTTACTCTATACCCCAGTTCAAGCGGTATGCATCAAAAATGTTGCTTAAGTTTGACGGACTCTAGTCATGGAGATCGACCACACCCAGTTCTTGTTTGATTGTGCCTTTTTCTGAAGTTTGTTTGTCTGTTTGTACTGTCCTATTTCTATCTCGCGTCTGCCTTTCTCGACGTAATAAACATTAACATTAACATTAACATTATTGATCGACTTCGATCGGAGAGTATTAATTAATCATCGTCGTCGAATATCATTTTATCAATAGTCATATTTGCAGGATTTCTACTTAAAACCGTTAAACTGGTTCACAGATAATGATGATTGGAATGTCCCGGCCGTTCTATAGCAAACTGTGCGGACGGACGCACGGATAGACAGAGGCAAAGATGTTCAAATTATCTGTTTTACAGACCCACAGATCCTATAAATTCAAATCTAAAGTTGTCTCGGTTAAAAAGTACAGTCTGAGAAGACGGAGGATCTCACACATACATCCCGCATAGACTGAAAAGTTCGGGCCCTGCCTAAGCCTCCAATCTGTCCGGGATTCATGAATCAGTGCCAGACTTCTCTGTGAGGAACAAAACGCTGGTCTGTCCATCAGTGGCTAGCGCTTACTCTTCGAGAATCGACCACAACTATAGTGGGTACGTGTAATCCAAGGCCAAGAGGCGCTGCAGAGTCCAACGTGCACCCTGAATCTGATTCAAAATGTCGAATCTCACTCTTCTCAACCATGCCGTCGATCCCTCCAGAGTCGGAGAATTGGTGGCAGATCTGTGTAGGAAGGATACGACGCCTTTTCTTCCATCAGCCGGCCACCATAGGTCATTGGATAGGCCAAATAGGCGACCTAAACACCTCCAGAATATCCCATAGAAGATCTATTCCCGGGATCTATCCTACTGTGGGGGAGGGGGAGGGAGATATCACTCCACTCTGATTCTTTTTGCAGCCAAACTGAGAGCAAACCACAAAATTACACAGATGACACCTGAACGAACTGGCCTACAAGGGAAGCTTTCTTCGGAATTTCCTAGCCGGGAGAGGTCACACACGGTTTAGATTTGTTGTGTTTTTCTAGCTATGTCCCCTCCGAATAGGATACATCCGAAAATCGCTTAGTAGTCCAAATATAGCAAGCTAAGATCATCAGTGTCCTGACTATTGTTGGCGTTCATAGATCAAAGATGAGGTCTCCTAGGCGCGGGTCGTCGAAAATTAGGTGGACCGAGCATAAACTGCGTTTCACTGACACCTATTGGACAAGAGTGACGGACTTCATTCCTTAGCTTCTAAACAGAAAGTACTGCACGATTCCTATCAAAACATTGGATAGCTGGAGATCCTCGGCAAAGTTCTAAAGAAAGGATGCGACCTTCGTAGCGCCCATCAAGGGACAAGAATCCACTGAGCCATTCTGGCACACAGTAGCGAGCAGCGATAGCATTGCTGGCATTCGCTCGAGTTATTTGAGAACACACGGAGAATGACTTGTGACAAGAATGCCGGTGAAAATGGTGGACAGCAAACGGAGCCTCAGACGTATGTGGAATACGCCGTGCATTCTACTCAGGGTTCAGCTAGTGGATCCAACAGTGCTTTAGCATTCCAAATGAGGGAGATAGACAGACAGGTGGACGGACGGACGCACAGACAGACAGACAGACAGACAGACAGACAGACAGACAGATCGACGATGGCATTAGTAAGCCGATCCCCGAAGGCTGTAGAGCTTTGCAGGTCTGGATTCGCATGGGGCCTGAAGTCAAGTCGTGTATGCGCCATGTATCCGACTTGTTGGCGATTTGGCACAGACTATTTGTATGGGTCTCTGCCTCACGGGACGAAACGATTCAAATGAAGCGAAGGTCGAAACTGATGAGACTATTGGGCGCTTTGTCCTTGTGCTACACAGATCCGGAATTAATAGTTAAGTCTACCGCAAAGAGAACTTTTAAAAACAGCGAAAATGAGGAAAATAAGAAAAAATGGAAAACTGCCTACAAATGCTATAAAAAAGTAGATAAAAGTTGTAGGAGTTCAAAGCAAAACAGCAAAGCTCTCAGGATCATAACCTCGCGTTCGTCCGAAAGCAAAACGAAAATCAAGCGCTATTTCAAGTGAAACTTCCATACAGAGTGAACACGTGACGTGATCGAAAAGGAGGAGGCGAATTTGAAGAAAAAATTGAGAAAATTGAGCGAGTACAGCGCCAGTCGGTGTACACAGGATCGATCGAGAACTAGGAATGTTCTTGGCGGGTCCGCTGTAGGCAGTTCAGGTCATTAGTAGACCACATCTTCTGACCCACCTTCCTTCACTAATGCGATGCGTCGTCATCATGCCTTAAGTGTCAAAATTAAGTAGAGATTATGCTAATCAGCCGTGAATAACTAAACCAGGCACCAGATTCATCAACCGCTTACCGCCCTCTAACGGTGAAAATACCGCCAGAAACCTCTGATATGACATTCATCCAGCATCAGGTTTGGCGGCATTTTCACCGTTAGGCCTATGGTATACTCCCGTTCACCGCAGCGATGCGACATTGCACAGCGACAGCGATGTCTCGCGACGTCCCGCTCTCGCCACTCGGAATAAGGCCCCGTTTATACTTCCGACGCCTAGCGACGCGACGCCATGTAATGTGGCCAACCAACTTGATCGATCGCGTCGTTCAATCAATATGGCCACTATACGTGATTTCGCGTCGCTCGGCGTCGCAGCATAAACGGGGCGTTAGGCATCTGGCATACCTCCGGCGATAGTTTTGCGAGGGTTGCGAGTTTTGCGATAGTGTTGGGCGGGTAGCTACGTAGCTCGTAGCTACCCGTCCAACACTATCGCTGCGACCAGTCGCTGGAGCGACTCGGAGGTATGCCAGATGTCTTACGGCGACGCGATTGATCAATTCAGCCACTGCACATGGCATCGCGTCGCGCGTCGCGCGCACACTAAACAAGGCCTTATGTCCCGTTTAAGGGCCATGCACACTTCTGCGACAGCGCGGCGCTGCCATGATGAAGCATAGAGCCGCGACGGCTGCGGCGCGACACTGCGACACGTGCCGCAAGGAGGGGGCATGCACACTCTTGCGACTGTCGCGGCGGCTATCGCAGGCGCACGCCGCGCTGAGTGCCGCAGGCTGGAGTGCTTCAAACCATTCCTGGCGGCGACGTCGGCCCCGTTGCCTAAAACGGTGCTCTAAGGCCTATGTTATACTTCGGCGACGCGTCGCCGACGCTGCGACACGTCAGCGACGGCCCGTCACCGACGTCGGCCGACGCTGACGTCACCAGCGACGTCGCCGACGTCGCCACAGACGCAGCCGACGTCTGTGGCGACGTCGGTGGCGACGTCAACAGATTCTGTGGCGGCGTCGGGGACGTCGTTGACAGGAGAGCATCGGAGCGCATTTTTAGCATCGGAGCGCGCTTTCAATGTCATCATTTGGCCATCAGTCTGCCTGAAAAATTAGAAATATATCTTACAAAGAACAATTAGAGAGAGAACTCCAATTTCATTATGAAAAACGAACATAGAATGTACGGCAGAAAACCGCATAGAATGTAATTTCCAGTCTTTCAAATCAGTGGTAGTAATACTACTACTTACAAAGACGACATATTTGAGTTCGGAACATAAACAAACTAAGCGTTACTTTGCGGAGTCTTTCAGTGCAATAAATCATGCAATTGCGAGATGAAAGAAGCAACACCAAATGAGTTTGCAATTAGCAGAACTGCCATGTACTACCACAAAAAAGACCACCCTGGTACGCTCGTAACGGGTATTTATGTCCGCCATGAGCAGGGCTACGCCCCCTGGCATAGCTGCTATAATTTGCCTATAGCAGGCTATCTGACCCACAATACCCTGAAGTCACTGCCCGCGATATGCCGCGGGGTATACGCCATTGGCCAATAGCCTTTTCCGCCGCCCAGTAGCTGCAGTTATGCTGATTAACCTCTCCATTCAGCTTTAATGTTGCTTCATCAGTCCCCAGAATCCGTTTCGGAAAATAGGTCTGCTGCCCACATTTAAATTCTGTAATCACTAAACTCGCATGCTACGTGTCTTTCGCGTCGTTGTCAAGTTCTAAACATCAAAAAAGCAGATAAAAACAGACGTGTGCATGGCGCAATCTATACGTTCATACGTCAAAAAATTCCTATTTGCTTAAGATTTTATATGAGCATTTAACTTCTTCAGTACCTTTTTGTGACCAAAGTTATCACCTTTCTAACAGTGCATTCATTTCTTGAGACACCCAGTATTATTAGAATTAGGCAGTATAAAAAAACACTCACTTCCGTCTATCAGGTAGAGATACGTATATTTTTATGCCTTTTTTCTGTTGAAACTCTGTTATCTGCCTCAATTTCGTTGTTTGTTAAAGAACACACCAAAGTAACTTTTTACATATTTTTCTGCAAGCATTAAAGAAAACATTTTTCGTTGGAATAGAACTGCTACATATTAAAAACCACAAGAATTCTGTGAAGTCCTCATGTGACTAACTTTAAATGGACATGAAGAGTAAAAAAGGCACCATTTGTGCCCGCAAGATGGGCGTTTTTGCACTTTCGATTTCGTAATTCGAGGTCCGCCGAGGATGTTGACAGTGCCGGGAACGAAGAACCCACCCACAAACAAAATACTCCCTCTGAGCGCATTTTTTCCCAGCCTTGAATGAGGCCGGCGACGGCCCGTCGCCGTGCACAGCGCGGCGACCGACCCACGGACGACGTCGCCACCGACGTCTGTGGCGACGTCGGTGGCGACGTCTGTGGCGACGTCGGTGGCGACGTCTGTGGCGACGTCGGTGGCGACGTCGCCACCGACGTCGGCGGCGGAAGTATAACACCCCCCTGCGGAGCTCTCGGCGACGTCGTCGGCGACGCTGTGTTGGGCGGGCTGCCACGCAGTGCGTAGCTGCCCGCAAAGCACAGCGTCGCCGACGTCGGCCGACGCGTCGCCGAAGTATAACATTGGCCATACGTGGCGTCGCGTCGCTCGGCGTTGGAAGTATCAACGGAATCCTACAACACGCCCCTGCGACGCGTCGCGGGAGCGACGGCGTGAGAACTGACAAACGCGCCACACACTGCGCCGTTCACCGCTGCAGGGAAGACGTATCATTGACAATTGCCAAGAGCCCGTCGCCGGAGCGACGCGGAAATATGCCTTTAGCCCCGTTTATACTTCGTCGCGGCGCGACGCGATGGCCACGCAATGAGGCCAAATTGATCGATCGCGTCGCACAATCAATATGACCAATATACGTGGCGTCGCGTCGCGCCGCGACGAAGTATAAACGTGGCCTTTGGGTCATTTATACTTCCAACGCCGAGCGACGCGACACCACATGTGGTGGTTATATTGATTGGGCGACGCGATCGATCAATTTGGGCACTTTACAAGTACCGTCGCGTCGCTCGGCGTCGGAAGTATAAACGGGGCCCTAGAGAGCGGTAAGCGGTTGATGAATCTAGCCCCAGAAAATGAATTACTGTGGTTAGATTACGGGGCCTGCGTGCATCTTTTACAGCCTTTACCTCCGCTTATATTAGGTTCGCCGGAAAGTTCTGGCGGATTTGAGTGGTTCAGTTCAAACGATCATAACTTTTTCAATTCTTATCGGATTTGGTCGAAATAAACACCGTTTGAATCAGCACGCCTTTGCCAATGGGCCGCCAGCCAGCTGATTCCATCAGGCCCTGTTTTTTTTTTCATCACATGTGACGACTCGATGCAAAAGCGGGTCGCTTTGATTCCGGAGGAGCAAAGAAGAACAGACCCACTCTAATCATGGGGTACCCAGCTTTCCGAGGCTTTTCAAACCGTCTGTTCTACTGACTCCTCGACCTCCCGCAATCTCGCGGACTGTTTGCGACAGATTGGCTTCCACGAAGGCCTTCAAATCGTCGCCCTGGATTGCTGTAGGTTTGCCGCTTCAGGAGCATCTTCAAGATTGAAGTCTCCGGAACAACATTTCTCGAACCACCGTTGCACAACCTTTTCTTCATCACTATTCGGCCGCTACACATGGTTGACTCATCGCGCTGTTTCGACGGCGGATTGGCCCCGTTTGAAATCGAAACAAAATATCGTTCGGAATTGCTCTTTCGATATGCTACAATAAGTCTTCGAGGAAATACAATCATTAAGCACAGGTCAAACACAGATTATTCCATTAGATAGAGCGGAGACTTCCGTATTAGACTTTATGTAAGAATAGGAATTATGTTAAATACTGGTTCAGCAATGAACAAAAGAAAAGCGGTTGCACAAAAACCGCCAAAACTTTTCGGCCAATCTAATAGATCCACTACTGCTTGTTACCCTAGGTCCCTACTAGCTTATTGTTCTAGTTAAATGGCCATTCAAAGTGGCCAACAATGCTGCGTGAATGCTGACAACGTGGCGCATTCCATCAAGCCAAGCTTTGCACTATTTCTCTTCTAACCCCTTAGAGAAACCTGCAAGTGGCACGTTTGACTTCCGTTTTGATTCGAGAAGTGTCCGATTTCAAAAAAAAAAAATAAATTAATTCGAAGTGTTGAAATTGATTCAAAAAGTGTGGAATTTGAGTTTAAAAGTGCCGAATTTGATTCAAAAAATGTCGAATTTGATTCTAAAGGTGTCCGATTTGATTCGAAAAATGCGGAATTTGATTCAAAAAATGTCGAATTTGGTTTTAAAGGTGTCTGATTTGATTCGAAAACTGTGAAATTTGAGTCGAAAAGTGTCAAATTTGGTACGGAAAGTGCCGAAATTGATTCGAAAAGTGTGGAATTTGAGTTTAAAAGTGCCGAATTTGATTCAAAAAATGTCGAATTTGATTCTAAAGGTGTCCGATTTGATTCGAAAAATGCGGAATTTGATTCAAAAAATGTCGAATTTGGTTTTAAAGGTGTCTGATTTGATTCGAAAAGTGTGAAATTTGAGTCGAAAAGTGTCAAATTTGGTACGGAAAGTGCCGAAATTGATTCGAAAAGTGTGTTTTTTGAGTTGAAAAGTGCCCGATTTGGTTCGAAAAGTGTCAAATTTGGTACGAAAAGTGTTGAAATTGATTCGAAAAGTGTGGAATTTGAGTTGAAAAGTGCCGAATTTGATTCAAAAATGTCGATTTTGATTCTAAAGGTGTCCAATTTGATTCGAAAAATGTGGAGTTTGAGTCGAAAAGTGTCAAGTTTAGTACGAAAAGTGCCGAAATTGATTCGAAAAGTGTGGAATTTGATTCAAAAAATGTCGAATTTAATTCTAAAGGTGTCCGATTTGATTCGAAAAGTGCGGAATTTGATTCAAAAATGTCGAATTTGGTTTTGAAGGTGTCTGATTTGATTCGAAAAGTGTGGAATTTGAGTTGAAAAGCGTCCGATTTGATTCAAAAAATGTCGAACTTGATTCTAGAGGTGTAGATTTGATTCGAAAAGTGTGGTTTGAGTTGAAAAGTGCCGAATTTGACTCAAAAAATGTCCAATTTGGTAAGAAACCTGTTGAAATTGATTTGGAAAGTGTGGAATTTGAGTTGAAAAGCGTCCGACTTGGTTCGAAAAGTGTCAAATTTGGTACGAGACGTGTTGAAATTGATTCGAAAAGTGTGGAATTTGAAATGAAAAGTGCCGAATTTGATTCAAAAATGTCGATTTTGATCCTAAAGGTGTCCAATTTGATTCGAAAAGTGTGGAGTTTGAGTCAAAAGTGTCCAGTTTGATCAGAAAAGTGTCCAAATCCACATAAATACGGTATAAACCTATCCAGTGAACCAGAATCGAGGTCGACTTGCACTCTCAATTCGCTATAGAAGCCCTGAAATCGTGAAGAAATAGAATGTGTACGGCAATCCTGAACGGATCATCCACCGCCGACATTTATCCCACCCATATCCGCTTATCTGCATGCCCTCTCACTCTATTACCTGATAAGTAGCACTCGTTGCTACAAGCACATGTGCAGGTGGAGGCTCCAAACTGTTGCTTTGTTTAGTCGACTATGCTCTCGTGTTACTCACTTGGAGCACATGGTAGCGCAGTCGGAAAAGGCGCCGGTTCCCGCGTCCATCCGACTGTAGGTCCTTGGTTCGGATTCCCGCCCTGTTCAAGCGAGCCTTCCATCCCTCTGGGGTCTGTGAATCGGTACCAGACTTGTCTGGGAAGGATAGAGCGCTGACTTGTTCATCGGCTAGCCAAGTCATTGAATAGGCCCGCATACGCATCCGAATTGCCTCCATGATGTCCCTAGAAGTAGAATGCACGGCGCATCCCACAAAAGGATTGATTAACACCGTTCTCCGTCGTTTCACTTCTACCCTTTATTACCTACTCCCTAGTGCAGAACGCCGACGGCTCGTCTTGGTCGAGTTCATGAAATTTTTACGATTTTTTATGCGGTTTCCGATACAGAAAAATGTGTGCAGAACTCTAGTCAAGGCTTATGGGAAACAACAATAATACGTATCAAATCCGCTTGAAAGTGCTTACTACCTCCTCCTTCACGTGTGCACCCCAACTGCACCCACAAAATCACACGGAAGGAGAGTGCATGGCGTACACCAAAAGCTAAACTGGACGCCCTGCCGGTCAGACAAGCAAAAGCCGATCGATATCGATTTACTATCCAACTTTCTGCTCTTGTTGAAAGTGACGTCCAGTAATCGTTAAAAGCGCGTGATAGCTCACTGACTGAACTCCCCTGGAAAAACCCATAATATCGATTTGTTTACATTTGCTAAGCTAAAATTTGTATATTTTGTTTACAACAAGTCGGCAACATATGTAGATAATGGCTCGTCGACGGAGTCTATTCCCCTGCTGAGTATCCCGCCGTCAGAGGGGCCATTACCAGAGGAATTGATGACAGCCTTCTGTCGGTCCATTCCGTTCACAAGTGGCTAACCATGACAAGAGGTCGCTAATTCTGCTCGGACGCACGGACGGTCTTCTGCTGCAGTAGGTTCTGTTCTTATGAATTTATTTCTGCCTTGAAAATATTCGCCCTGTATCACCTGTCGTCCTCCAGAGCTCCGAGCTTCGTGGCGTTCAAAGATCGGAGACGCTGTTTTCTTTTTCTTTTTCCGGTTAACGTAGTTACTATTCAGTTCAATTCTTCCCTATTATTGCATAACAACAACATTATTATAATTACAAATAATGTAAATATGACAGTGTATCCTTATAATTCCATAACTTAACCCTTCAGGCATTGCACATTAAGATTTAGTATAATAGCTTTGCTAAAATACTATATAGAAAAAACATTCTAGTTAACTTGTTATTATGTATAATATTTTATATATAGGTATTATATATATGTATGTATATTATATATATGAATGTATATTATATATATGTGTTTATGTGTTTTCTGTAAAAATGTACATGTATGTGTATATATAAATTTAAAAATAAATAAATAGATAAATTAATAGATAAATAAATAAATAATAATTAAATAATTAAATACAATAATTTAAAATAAAATAAATAAATAAATAAAAATAATTATAATATTAATAATTATATATAAAAAAGATAGGTTAAAAATTAAAAATAACATTTAACTTGTTAAAAAATGTAATTATAATAAAAAATAATGATAATAATAATATATAAGGAAAATTAATATATAAAGAAAATAAAATAAATAAAATAAATATAAAATAAATAAATAAATAAGAAATAAATAAATAATATAAATATAAATAAAAATAAATAAATAAATAAAAAATATAAATATATAATAAATAAATAAGAAAATAAAACAAATAATTAAATAATAAATAAATATAATAAATATAATAATAAAATAAATATA
Organism: Heligmosomoides polygyrus polygyrus; assembly: GCA_947396885.1. Lineage (NCBI taxonomy): Eukaryota > Metazoa > Nematoda > Chromadorea > Rhabditida > Heligmosomidae > Heligmosomoides > Heligmosomoides polygyrus. The sequence goes on from OX377203.1 coordinate 4,234,120, forward strand.
AATATAATATAATAATAAAATAAATAAATAAATAATAAAATAAATAAATAATAAATAAATAAATATAAAAATTATATAAAATTATAAATAATTATAATAATTTTTTAAAAATATATATATATATATTAATTATTTAATAAATATATAATAATAATAAATATTAATATAAAATGTATACTTGCCGTTACCTTGTATTTATTTGCTAAGTTTGCCTTTTTCCTCCTTTTCTTCCATCTTCATAGCTATGCCGATGGGGTTATAAAAGTAGCTACTGGCAGGGGAGGGTAAGTACTACGCCTCCGGCATAGCTATTCTTCGGGAACGCCAACCCCGGGAGGCCGCCCCTCCAAAACCTCTGGTAATCTTCCCACTCGCTAGGGACTTGGCCGTCCCTATCGTTTGATCATGGCCAAAAACAACCACAGCCACTACTTCCAACGTCACTAACCTTTACTTTCAGGTACAACATTTTTATAAATACAAGGTAGACGGTAGGTATAATATTAAAAATTTTGGTACACCTAATAAAGGTTCCAATTGCGGAATGTCTTGTACTATTTGCAATCTTGCTAAAAAAGAAAATTTTATTAATTGTCACACCACAAATTTCAAAATCGGCACATATAAAGATAGTATTTCTAATTGTAAATCTACAAATGTAGTATACTGTATAACTTGTGATACTTGTGGAAAACTATATGTTGGTATAACAACTAGGAGACTTAAGGATAGAATAAAGGAACATATGCGTAACATATATAACTATAATTAGACAAGAACAAAATTATTATACGATCATTTCGAATTGACTTGCCATAGTAAGTCTTTCCACATCACAATTTTAGATAATATGACGGATAATAAAGATATAAATATTTTTAAAGAAAAAGAACTTTTTTGGATTAAACTTCTTATGACAACTTATCCATTTGGATTTAATGATAATATTAAAGGTTATGGTAACCTTACTCAAATTACTAATCCCCTCACGCATAAATCAAATCACCCCCTTTTTAATATCAAGATAACTAAAGATCGTGCGAATAGAAATAAAAATATTAAAACGCGTAGAAATAAAACACAACAGTACCAACAGGATGACATGGTATATGAAATAATACAATTTCTGCTCAACGAAGGTAATTCTGAATATGATTTATTTAGATTTCTTAAGTCAAAAACAAAAAAGTATATAGTAGCACTTCTACGAATAACGGTAAATAATATAGTCACCTTCACTATACCTAAAGAAAAACTAGTTTTATTACTTAGTTCACTATGTTATTTTCACTTCAATTACTTGAACAAAACCAAATCTGATAAAGATACATTAATTAAACAGATTACACATATCTTAAAATGCCTTTTTACAGTAAATTTTTAAACTACTTCAACTTGAATAAAATTATAAATAACAAAATAATAATAGAACTTGTTAAGGAAAGCAATAAACCTCACAAACCTTTTAGAATTGTTTATGAATATGAAAAACCTATGTCTAAATTACTATTTAATTATAACAATTTCCTTAGTATGCTAGGCAGTACTACTATAGACAACATTCCTTGTATTTGCAATAAATATAGAAACTACATAAACCCCCAAGTTAATCATATCCTGACAGGTGACATTAGTATTTTCAAAACAATGAAGGTCTATAATATCTTATTGAAAGGAACTAAATTCAGACTCGCTCCTGTAATTAACAAAGAAGAAATTTATATAATCTGGAAGAATATATTCAATCAAATAATTCTTAAATTAAAAAATAGACATAAGCTTGGTTTAAATACTTGTAATAAGATTAAATCAATTTTGGAGAACTCCATATCAAATAGAAAGTATAGAACCCTTTTTCTTCCCAACAAAACCAAATCTGTAATTAAATTTGAACAGATAGAAGATGAAATTAAATTTCTGAAACGATCGTTTATTTTTTGCCCTCTAGATAAATCTGCATCCAACTATGGTATAATTTGTAAACGTTTGTATTTTATTAATAAACACGTTACCTTTCTTCATAATAATTCATTAGAACCAAGTGAAGGTAGTACTATTCCATTAATATATTGCATTCCTAAGCTACATAAAAATCCAGTTAAATTTAGATTTATAACGGGAGCTTCAAATAGTACTATTAAACCTCTAGCTATTGAACTTTCTGTAATTCTTACACACATTAAAAATCATTTCAAAAACTACGCTAATAGCGTTCTTACTAATAAAAGATGCATGAAAACGTTTTGGTCAATAAAAGACATTAACATATCTAATGAAATTTGTTCCCTACATAATAGTAACCTTAAACTTTATACCGCAGATTTTGTGGACATGTTTACTAACATTCCTCATACAATTATTATTAAAAATATTACGAAGATACTTAAATTGTGCTATAAAAACTCCAACAAAAAATATTTACTGGTAAGCAATCAAAAATGTTTTTATAGTGATAAAACTCCAACTAATAACAACTATAGAGCTTATAGAGTAGAAGATATCATCTACGTAACACAATATTTGTTAGACAATTCTTATTGTAGAATAGGAAATAACATATATAAACAGATTAAAGGAGTTCCACAAGGAAGCAACGCTAGCCCTGTCATTGCTGATCTAACTCTTTCATACTTCGAACACAAATATAAAGGATAAAGGATAAAGGACGGCGTTACTCAATCCCTTCTGGGATGCGCCAGCGCATTCTACTTCTACGGGATGTCGTGGAGGCGACATGAATGCGTATTTGGCCATACAATGACTTGCGGTGGCCAGCCGATGAACAAGTCAGCGCTTTATCCTTCCCAGACAAGTCTGGTGCCAATTCACCGACCCCGGAGGGATGGAAGGCTTGGTTGGCCTGGGCGGGAAATCCGAACCAGGAACCTGGTATCGGGTGCAGGCGGCAGTCGCGCCTCCTCCGACTGCGCTACACACGCCCTAAACAAATATACAACAGATAAATTTTTATCTAACAAAGAATTCCATCCTTTCAGATATATGGATGATATATTAATTATTCACAACTTTACAGACAGTGATATAGGAATTATTATTGCTAACATATATCAAGATTGCTTAGAAGTTAGTCGTACTAATACTAACATCCATGAAGGCAACATTTAGACCTGACTATTACTATAGAAGAAGGAAAAATATATACTAAACAGTATAATAAAACTGATTATTTCGACTTTAAAGTGATTAGATTTCCCCATTACGATTCTTATACAAGTGTTCTTCTTCTCCTGAGCGTTTAGTCCCGCGCAGTCGCAGGGTCCGCTGTTCTTGTGATCTGTCGCCACCTCATCCTATCAAGGGCGTCATCTGCCGTGGCGCCGACTTCGGCGAGATCTCTCTTGATGACGTCCTTCCATCTTTTCCTAGGGGCTCCTCTCGGACGCTTTCCGGGTGCCTCGTAATCTAGGGCCAACCTTGTGGGGTGATCCTCTGGTCTTCTGAGGACGTGTCCATACCACCTTAGGCGCTGCTCCCTCATCTTCAGCTGGATCGGGGCTGTCTTCATCACTGCCCTAACATCCTCGTTTCGCACCCTGTCCCGACGGGTCCATCCACATGCCCACCTCAGCATCCTCATCTCCGACGCGTGCAGTTGCCGCTCCTGCGCCTTACCCAGGGCCCAGCACTCACTGCCGTAGAGGAGGGCAGGTCTTACAACTGTTCTATAGAGCTTGCCTTTGAGCGTCCTGGAGCATCTACGGTCGCAGAGGATCCCTGTGGACTCCCTCCACTTGAGCCAGGCTGCGTTTATCCGTCCCCTGACCGCCTGGTCCACACTTCCTTCCTCGGATAGGTCACTTCCGAGGTAGCGGAATTCTTCCACCTTCTCGATCGTTTCCCCTTGGCAGTCTAGGATCGATCCAGCGCACTGCTCAGAGCTGATGAACTTCGTCTTCTTCACGTTCAGCCGTAGGCCGTTGTCCGCAAGGGCTCTCTGCCACAGCTGCACCTTCTCCTCCAGCTCCTCCTGGTTGTCGGCTACTAGGGCGATGTCGTCCGCGTAGAGGATCGTTCTGAGAGGGTCTTTCTCAAGGTGGTTCACTATAGAGTCAAGCGTCAGCAGGAAGAGGAACGGGCTCAGAGCCGACCCTTGGTGTACCCCCACTGTGATGTCCACTTTCCTTGTCACCCCGTGTGGAGTTCGTATCGCCGCTTTCGAGCCCTCGTACATGTCCCTTATGACCGTGATCAGACGTTCCGGGACACCCCTTCCTCGAAGGGCATTCCAGATTACGGCCCGAGCTAGCCTGTCGTAGGCCTTCTCCAGATCCAGGAATGCCAGGTAGCAGGGTTTTCGTTTCTCCCGATATTTCTCCATCACCTGACGAACGATGAAGATGGCGTCTGTGGTGGACCTCTCAGGCATGAAGCCCCACTGCACCTGGGAGATGGGTACCATCTCCCTCAGCCTTGAGTCTACCAGTCGTTCGTAGATCTTCATCGTGTGTGAGATCAGTTTGATCCCTCGGTAGTTGGAGCATTCGGAGGCGTCTCCCTTCTGCTTGAAGATGGGGACTATGGTGCTGTTCCTCCAGTCATCCGGCATCTTACCTTCTTTCGTGATTCTGTTTAGGAACTGCGTCAGCCAGTTGATTCCGAGGTCCCCGAGCACGTTCCAAGCCTCTACTGGCACACCGTCAGGCCCTGCTGCCTTTCCGAGTTTCATCTTCCGTATGGCCTTGCGAACCTCTTCTTGGGTCCAGGGTGGGATGGGTCCTTCCGTTGGCTGTTCTTCCTCGGCCTCCCGACGAGGGAACTCCTCGTTCAGGAGTTCCTTGAAGTACTCCTCCCATCTCTCTCTGACCTCGACCGGCTTCCGTAACACTCTACCGTCAGCACTCTTCACAGTCTTCACTACTCGAATGTCGAGGCTAGCTCTATGACGCGCCTTGGCCAGGCGGATGGCGAACTTCTCTCCCTCTGGCCCGTCTGGTTTCTCGTACAAGGCATCCATTTCCGCGTTCTTTGCCTTCGCTACAGCTGTTTTTGCCAGCCTCTTCAGCTTCCTGTAGGCTGTGAGATGCTCGGGTGCCCTCGTCTTTTGCCACAGCTTGTAGGCCTCCTTCTTCCTCTTCACCGCAGCCTGCACCTCTTCGTTCCAGAACCATGCCGATTTATTCCCTCTGGTTCCTCCCTTTGTTTCTCCCAGGGTTTCCTTGGCACATCTCAGGATTGTTTGGGCTACCCTCCTCCAGGTCTCATTCACGGGACCAGCTGGATCTGGAAGGCCTGCTTCGAGCACTGCCCTTCGTAGCTCGTTCCGCTCTGAACCCCGCAGTCTCCACCATCGGATCCTGGGTTCCGTCCTCACTTTGGGCCTGGTGGGTAGAGGTATGCTAAGGTCGGCTACCAAGGGTCTGTGCTGTGATGCCACGTCTTCTCCCGGAATGACCTTCACATTCCGGACTGTTTTCAGGGCAGCCCTTCGAACCAGGATGTGGTCGACCTCAGTTCTTCTTCCTCCGCTAGCATAGGTCACCTTCTGGCTCTCCCTCTTCGCGAAGAAGGTGCTACAGACAGCCAGGTCGTGGGCGATAGCCAGATCCAGAATTCGTTCTCCATCCGGGTTTACCAGGCCGATCCCTTTTCCTCCATGAACCCTTTCCACTCCTCTTCTGCCACTCCCCACATGCCCGTTCATGTCCCCTGCTATGGAGAGGTAGTCGCCTTCTGGTACGGACCTTATGGCTTCCTCGAGCGAGAGGTAGAAGTAATCCTTGTCGTGCTCGGAGCATCCGGTCTGCGGAGCGTAGACAGACATGATGGTCCAGTAACCCTCCTTCGTGTCCAGCCGCAGTGACATGATGCGGTCGTTTATTCTTTGGACAGCCGCTACTGAATCCTTGAGGGACTCCGCGACAGCTATCCCTACCCCGTTCCTCTTGGTGTCCTCTCCGTTGTAGTAGAGCTTGACCCCTTCTCCGATCTCCTTGGCTTTCGCCCCTTTCCATCGCGTTTCCTGCAGACACAGGACTTGTATCCTTCTGCGCTTCATCAGGTCAGCCACTTCCCTAGATCTCCCGGTCAGCGTTCCCACATTCAGAGTCCCCAGTCGAACTAGCTTCTTTAGCCGAGGTCGTTCGGCCCTCGGTAGCCCTCGCATACTGACCACAGAACTCGGGCGGGGGTTCTGTGCGCCACTTCCGGGTGACGTCCTAGCCTTTACACTGATTCTATTGCGACTTGTGATCATGGTTTTGTGACGAGGTTTCTCCATCAGCCGGCCTGTCAACCTTGGCCTGACGCTGGAACCGTTGCCGTTTTTTTTTTGCAATTTTTGCAGGGCATGGCGTGCCCGAGCCGGGAGTCGAACCTGTGACCGTTTGTGCATGAAACTACACTACTAACCACTAGGCTAACTCGGCTCGATTCTTATACAAGTGTAAAGTTAAAAAGTTCTATAATTTATACAGAATCCTTACGGATTTATAAGAATTGTAGTCGTAAGGAAGATTTCATTAGTAGGCTCACTATGCTCATTAACACTCTTATAGAATTAGGATACCAAAAAGAAATTATCCTAAAGGCGATACTCAGATGCATACTAAAAAATAAATGTATTAGTTATAAATATGGAATTTTTGATACTTATAAAGAAGCTAATACATTTATTAGAAACCTAATTAACCTTTCTATTTATTAATATTAAATATTATTCTATCCTGTAATACTATAACTTAGATATATTATATTTTTCATCTTTAGTCCACCTCTACCCCCATGTCTCGTTCTTCTTGATCTTCAGTTGACCCCTTCCCGCCGTGTTCTGACCTAAGGATCCTCCATATAAACCCGTCCGGTGGTATAGGTTGTACCACTCTCCCTGCCCTACTGACGATCCTCCGGGAGATTGGTGGTGGTACTCTAATTATTCTTCTGATCTGTTATATCCTGTATAGGGCTCAGAGGTGAAACAGGATATAATAGGCATCGTTTGAGATACGGTTAATATCTTCGTATGTCAAGTGTTAATCTGTTCTTATAAATTTATTTCTGCCTTGAAAAAATTCCCCCCCTGTACCACCTGTCGTCCTCCGGAGCTCCGAGCTTCGTGCCGTTCAAAGATCAGAGACGCTGTCGCATAGGTCAAGTCGTCGAAGATTAGGTGGGCCGGCCACGTAATGCGCTTCGCAAACAACCACTGGACGAGAGCTGTCAGCGACTGGATTCTGCGGGATGCCGACATCCCGCAGAATCCAGTCGTTGACGGCTCGGCAAACGCGACAGGAGGTACACCCGCCCCCTGCTGGGGCGTGGCGTCAGGAGGTACACCGCTGTTCTGCGGTCCGGAAACTTTTGTTTTGAGTTTAAAAGTTTTCGTAAGGCAGCCGTTAGACTCCTGGTGAAGCCTAGGGGGTTGAGGTGGGTGAGCAAGGGAGCAAGGGAGACTAGAGGAAGATCGCACGCCCTCCAGCAGGGGGCGGGTGTACCTCCTGACCGTCCCCCAGGATGTCAAGAGAGTACCACGATGCCCTCCAACGTCGGACTTCTTCGTGAAAGTCGTGCATGAATGATATAGCGCTTTTCATGTCCCTCGAGCGAGGAGGATCCATTGGAGCACTTTGGTACGCGACAGGGGCGAGTGGAGACGCTGCTGACGCCCGCTCGTGCAAGTCGATGACCAAAAGTGATACAGGTGATACAAGTTATCACCTGTCGTCTCCTTAATTACCCAGGTACTCGACGTCTCCATTCGTCCCTGTCGCGTGCCATACTGCTCCAATGGGTCCTCTACGCTCGAGGGACACGAACATAGAACATTTACTGGGCCAAAAACGATAGAAAATCAGTTCAGCACAAAAGAATACAGAAAGAGCAGGCTTGCCAAAGATTGGCAAAAGCGATTCCTTTCATGGACTGCATGAAGTGAAAACTGCTTTTTTCTCAAAGCGATTTAGTAGCTCATTCGCTGGAAAACGAAGAGCGTCATATCGTTCGTCCCAGTGTCCGATCAACGAGCTGGTGGCCGCCCTGTTGTTCTCTGGACATCCCGCGAAATGTAGTCGATGACGGCTCTCGTACAGCGGGTGTTTGCGAAGCGCATTACGTGGTCGGCCCACCTAATTTTCGACGACTTGGCACACGCGATAACGTCTCTGATCTTCAAACGTCGACGAAGCTCGTACCTGCGGAGGACACTTGTTTACTCCTGCCCAGTTCTCTCACCATTAAGACCTTTCTGGAAGCATCCAGAACTTCAGAACAATGTAAAGGATTTATTAGAGCCACCAGTATGAACCGTAACACGAAGAAAAACAAAAAAAAACAAAAAGGCAAAGCCGCTGATTACAAAGATCAGAATAGGATGAACCGGGGTAGTATACTCTGATATACAACAAGTACAAGTAGGGGGGGGGGGACATTCTGCTCAGAACAGGGTACGAGTGATGGCGTCCGGGATCTCGCCCTTGTGATCCTTCATCATCGGACGTGCCTCGTACGTTGCGATCGCCACCTGAAAGTGTCCGTATGTGTTCATCATGGGCCGTTTATACTCCAACGTCGCACGACGCGACACCATCTACATGTGGTGACCAAACCGGTACTAAGCGCGCTGGTGCCCGACCTGTCGCGCCATCCGTCGCATCGCGGCGGGACGGTCGGGTGGGCACGCCTCTCCACCAATAGCAACAGAGCGCCCCGCGCTATTGACCCCATTGGTCCTTACGTTTGTACTCAAAGTATGGCGCGCACCCGCGCGATTGATCCATTTGAATTCAAAGTATGGGGCGCACCCGTACGATTGATCAATTTGAACGGGGCGTGCCCGCTGTTAGTGTAGGAGCGTGGACGCCTGACCGCCTCGTCACGATGCGGCGGATGGCGCGACAGGTTGGGCACCAGCCCGCTTAGTACCACCAATCCTATACCTAGTATGTAAATATAAACATATATTAAATATATAACAAATAAAAATAACAACAAATAATATGAAAGTAAACAATAACAAAATAATGAATATTATATATATATAATAAATCAAATAAAAGATATAAATATAATATAATAAAATAATATATTATAAGTATTATATATAAAATCCTACTAAAATAAATAGGTAATACGTCTGTCCGTGTGAATGTGGACGTTTGTGTGTCACAAACCTGTGCAAACTAGTAAAACGGGTTGAACCTGTAAAGGCAACTCGCACATACCTGTAGAACCTGTCAGAATGACGCCCACATGCGAAGAACGAAGACTGATGCTGAATAGCCCGCTTCGATGAGTATGTAGAATCGAGAGACCCCTATTGATCAACATTATTGATTGTTCGGCCAGTGTTATTGGTTTTCGTCCCGATTCGACCGGTTTGGTAGTAGTCGCGCGGATATGATGGCAGACGAGTGCGCTTCATAGAGGGTGGAAGGCTTAAATCGGAAGGCCAATATCGATTGATATTATCGATTCGATACCGACCAATACTATCGATATCAACTGGTGTTACCGGTATTTTCAGAGATCTGATCCGTTTGAGTGAGAGTCATCGAGCCCGATTATTGGCGGAAGGGCTTCACAGTAAAAGGGAGTGCTTGGTTGTATAAACAACTAGACGTTCAGCGGCCTACCGGCCGCCAAAAGTCCACTTCGAGCTTTGCCTCCCAACTCCGAAAACAGAACGGCTTGGCTTATTGACCTATTAAAAACCGCTTATTAAAGTAGATTCCCAAAACGGTTGACATGAGTCTTGTCTACTGCACAGCGCATTCGTGCAGCTCCCATGACGACAAGTCGTCTCCATTGAAGGATTCCGTGCCCAATTCGACCGCGGGCGCGCTCTCGGCTCTTCTCCTTTCCCCAGCTAATTCTCTGTGCCTCTTGATTTTCAGGGTCTTCCCCTTAATCAGCGCTTCCAGCCTTCGTTCATGGGCTCGCGGACAGTCGTGCGGCTGTGCGCGCCCGGGGAGGCTGGTTTGAGGGGCTTCTCCATCCTGCGCGTGTTTAGGTCCTGGTTTTCTTTTTCAGGAAGAGTTTTCTTTCTCATACTCCTTGCGCGTGCCTTCTGGGGCTCGATCTTGTGCATATTGTTCTTCCATATGTGCATTTCCTCGTGTATCTTGCGTTCAATCGTGTCGTAGTTTGTAATCTGTTATTGTGTTGCTATCATCCCTCACTATTCTCCATATATTTAGTTGTCACGCTATTCACTGCTTCCATATATTTTGCCTTGTTTCTTGCCTTGGTATTCCCTCATATGGGTTAGTTCTTCTCCAGAAGTGGGTTTTCTTGCCACATCTTAGTATTTGTGTCTTTCACTGCTCACTTATCCAGTTTCAGGGTCTCATATGGTCTCGGTTCTGTTCACATGAAGTCATGTTATTTGCCTTATTGTGTTTCGCTAGTTATTCTCTCATTTATCCTTGTTTATCATCGCATATTACTACAATGCTTTACCATCGATGCTCTTGTTCGATATTCGTTAGTCGCGTGCGTATTATTTTGTGTATTACTAAAGATAAATGTTTAATTACCCAAGTTTGAGGTGATCTTCAACGCATGTGGTCGCAGTATCTACCTATATTCTGCGTGGCACTGCTGTTTTGTGGGTTGAAGTGATTTCATCCACTCCGAAGTGTCTAATCTGCAGAAAAATTGATAAAGCCGATAGATTTTGATATATTCTGTTCGGTCGATGCAGTTGAGTTGCTATAGATCACATCTGAACGCCTCCATATTGGAGTAGTTCCGATAATAATAGCGATAATAATTCGTTCAAAGGAACGATAACCGGCAACTCCAGTTGAAAAATCGATACAATTGATCGATATTGGTCGCCCGATTGAACCATGCAACCTGCCGTGAACTCGGCCATCATAATCGCGTGACGCCCTTTCCAATCTAGCAAATATGGGCGAAAACCGATAACTCCCCGGCGGAAAATCGACAATATCGGTCTATGTTGGTCGTCCGATCAAATTTCTCCACCCTCTTTTTTCGAATCTCAACATTTTCCGCCATTTTCGTCAATTTTCATCGATTGAATGTAACATGTGCATGTAAGCGCGGGTTACCTTCACACGTTCGACACGTTTCACACGTTTCAACACGTTTCACACGTTTCGACACGTTTCACACACACACACACACACACACACACACACACACACACACACACACACACACACACACACACACACACACACACACACACACACACACACACACACACACACACACACACACACACACACACACACACACACACACACACACACACACACACACACACACACACACACACACACACACACACACACACACACACACACACACACACACACACACACACACACACACACACACACACACACACACACACACACACACACACACACACACACACACACACACACACACACACACACACACACACACACACACACACACACACACACACACACACACACACACACACACACACACACACACACACACACACACACACACACACACACACACACACACACACACACACACACACACACACACACACACACACACACACACACACACACACACACACACACACACACACACACACACACACACACACACACACACACACACACACACACACACACACACACACACACACACACACACACACACACACACACACACACACACACACACACACACACACACACACACACACACACACACACACACACACACACACACACACACACACACACACACACACACACACACACACACACACACACACACACACACACACACACACACACACACACACACACACACACACACACACACACACACACACACACACACACACACACACACACACACACACACACACACACACACACACACACACACACACACACACACACACACACACACACACACACACACACACACACACACACACACACACACACACACACACACACACACACACACACACACACACACACACACACACACACACACACACACACACACACACACACACACATGGACAAATGAACTAACGCTTTTATATTAGTAGGATATTGATCGATATTGTCGATTTTACGACTGATAATGGGTTTGCCACCGCACAGTAAGAAGTATCGATCAGCCGACCAACATCGATTGATATTATGAATTTTTCTGCGATGTTCAGTTCGATTTCAAAGGCGTCACACATGCTTAGAAGAGCATTCAGTTTGATGTGAAAAACATCCAGCTTGTATTGAAAGTGTTCAGTTTCTCAAGAAAATGGATAAGTGGGATCAAGGCTGACTCAGAAACGACAAACCAAGAAGAATAAAGTAGAAAAAGAAAATCTGAGCTTTTATTTTTACTTTTTTGTTGAACTACTATTTATTATTTTCTTGAACGAAATCAATATACAGCACCTGCTGACGGAAGTCCGCTTGATACTCGCCGCGCAGGCCGATGTAGTTGATTCGGGTCTGTTCGGCTCCAAAGTTCCTCTGCACATGAATGCTGAGATGCGACAACGTGCCGAACTTGGCCGCCTTCAACGGATAATCCACGACACCTGAATACCTCACATACGTCTACACCGTCAATCTTCCAGCGCCTTTCACCTGAGGAGAACAACAGTGACGCACCGTTCGGATCCTGCTTGAGGTCGATCTCCTGATCCGCTTCGATGCTGCAGTCGTCGAATGACATCTGAAGCGGAAGATGAGCTTCTTGAACAGTAAAACGTCATGACTACCAAAAAAACCCTTCAAAAAACCGTCTAATGCGCTTCGCTGCCCAAGCAACTAGTTCTATCGCGACTTCCTCGCGACCATGGGAAAATCGTGGGGTTTTACAAAAGAATCCAGCTTTAGAGTTATCATACCTTTCGCGCTTGGGAAACAAAACTCATTATAAAAGACAGTCACTGGGAAAAGGCACACCGTGCTTCTCTCATTGCCTCTGTTTCATTTATTCTCTGATGTAGCACATTACTGAGCCCTCGTATAATTTACTTTTAATGCGGTTTAATTACCCAAGTTTGAGGTATGATCGTTTCACTGCTTCTCGCGTACGCGTGTGGTGTCAATGACACTTATCAAAAACTAAACCACTACAAACTAGCTTAATTTTCACATACAGGTCGCTTTTGATGCATATGTCGCATAGGCAGATTGAAGCAGAAACCTCAGTAAGCTTCAACGTACCACAGGTCGATCCTTGAACAGTCGAATTCTCGCCGGATGAGACTCATCTTCATCTCCAATCACTGACAGACCGCTGATTCGCACTTGTCCAGTGAACGGTATGTTGAACAGCAGCTCCTCGTCACAGTCGCTCTCGACGAAATCGGTTCTGGAATGGAGAGAAAGATGTCTGAAGACAGGAGAACAGCGATGTTTCAGAAGCCATACGGTCTTCATAGAGTGCGCCGTGAACCTGACTTGTCATCGAAAAAGAGAGGTTTCGAGTGTGCGACTTGATTGCACGCTGACATCAAGACAACTTTGTCGCCTCTCTACATACTTCTATTCCAAACGCTGACACTAACGTCTACTTTCACGACCTTTCTCCGTCATTACTGTTCCTTTTCAGTGGTTATAGAAGAAAGTCTAAAGGAAGAGGGTGATATTCTCATTAAAATTATGGTAAAAATAAATACAAATGGTGGTGGTACAAATACAAAAGTGGTACCTGGTACAAATACAATAAATACAAAAGGTGCAGCACTGGGCACAACCACGGCCTCATTTGATTCTTCAGTTGGCCCCTTTCGTCGCTGAAAATCATTCCCTAATCAGGACATGCCTAGGTCTGCTCCATGCGAAGATTATCCCTCATCAACCTGTCAAACGGGATTTCACATGCAGTATGTCATCTCGTAGACAAAGAGAATTTACAGGGAGAAGGAAGGGGGGGGGGGGACATCTTTCTCTTCTACGAATCACTGGACCGACTTGGTTTCCCTTTCTGTTAATGTAAGAATTGGAAAAGACCTATCTTTCAAAAGCCTCTCAATAGGAGGGTCAGACTTTGGTGCAAGTCTAGAGGTGGGTCCGTTTAATATTCGTATAAAAGTCAATTATTCCACCTAAGTTTTCGCGTCAACACCGTCTGTTCTCACGTCATTTCATGTTTACATGTTTACTGACCCGCGCGGGTCAGTAAACATGTAAACGTGACATGGCGTGACAACAGACGATGTGTTGAAGCAAAAACTTAGGTGGAATAATTGACTTTTATACGAATATTAGACGGACCCACCTCTAGACTTGCACCAAAGTCTGACCCATCCATCGACTAGCATTTGAAAGATAGGCCTCATCCAAAGCTTATCTTAACATAAAGGAAAACCAAGTCGATCCAGTAATTCGTAGAGGAGAAAGATGTCCCTCTTCCTTCTCCCTTTATATCCTCCTTGTCTACGAGATGACATATTGGATGTGAAATCCCTTTTGACAGATTGAAGAGGGATAATCTCCGCAGAGAGCAGGCCTAGACATGTCGTCGTTCGGGAATGATTTTCAGCGACGAAAGGGACCAGCTGGAAAATCAAATGAGGCGCAGGCAGCCAGCCTAGCTTACAGTTCTTCGAAGAAACAACCATGCCAGTGCTGTGGGGGCGGTCGTGGCACTGAAGTCGTTTATCGCCAACTGCCAATTAGCTCAAGAACAATTACGTACCTGTCCAGCCTTCTGTCCATTGGCTTGAACACGAGTTTCCCGCTGCCGTCAATACACTCATTTAGAACTGTGGCCTGAAGGTATAGAGAAAGTGAGGAAACCAGACAGCATTAGCGAAAATGAAAACAAAGTCAAAATTAAGGCTAACTGCTGCAGGAACAAATCAATTATACCACATCGCATTCGGAAAGGTGTCCCTGCAAATCTGCCACAAGAAAGTTGTTTTTGAGGCGAATAGACTTCATTTATGACGGTATTCCTTCTTCTACGGTGAGCAATGCCAACCTCAACCTGGCTACCTTTTCCGACCGACGGAAGAAATTTGACCTCATATTTATGTTCAAGATCTTCTCCGGTTCCTGCGTGACTGAGGCGGATAGATTTCTCACTGCAAGACGTCCATCGCAGGGTTGGGTTGGTTGAAGCCTGTTGTCTCAAGGTTAGGTTGAGACTTAGATCAAAATTTTTCATCAAAAGGGTTACTTCCAGCTATGTTGAATTTATTAAAAATCGCACTTCTCCATGCCCAGTGCTTTCGTTTAAGAACATGGCCAAAAGGTACCGGATCCAATTTGTTAAATTGTTAGTCTTTTCCGCTTCGTCTGAGCTTTTTACCTAGTCCTTCTTTTGTGTTTGTCACTGTTTCGTTACTTTTAATAAGTCTCTCCCATTCTTGAAATTTTGATGTATATTTTTTATTTATTACATGAGAACTCATGTAACAACAATACAACCTTGAAATGGAGATTATGGACTCCAGTAAAGAGAGTGGAACTTATTGAAAGTAACGAAACAGTGAACAAACACAAAGCAAGGACTAGGTGAAAAGCTCAGACAGAGCGGAAAAGATTAACAATTTAACAAACTGGATCCGGGTACCTTTTGGCCATGTTCTTAAACGGAAGCACTGAGCATGGAGGTGTGCGATTTTTAATAAATTCAATATAGCAGGAAGTAACCCTTTTGTTGAAAAATTTTGATCTAAGTCTCAACCTAACCTTAGAGACAACTGGCTTCAACCAACCCACCCCTACGATGGACGGTCTTGCAGTGAGAAACCTATCCGCCTCAGTCGCGTAGGAACCGGAGAAGACCTTGAACATAAATATGATGTCAAATCTCTTCCGTCGGTCGGCAATGGTGGCCAGGTTGAGGTTGGCATCGCTCACCGTAGAGGAAGGAATACCGTCATGAGTGACGCCTATTAGCCTCGAAAACAACTTTTTTGCAGCAGATTTGCAGGGGGTACCTGTCCGAATGCGATGTGGTCTAATTGATTTGTTCCTGCATTCCATAACGAATTTGTGAGTAAAAAGGCTGCGGGATTGAGAAAAAGGATAAAAAAAGGATAAAGGACTAGTGTCTTCTTGGAACTTTGAAAAAAAATTAGATTTCTCCTAGACGTCTGGCGTCATGAAAGAACCTTATACTATTAGGTTGTAACGAATTAAATGGCACTGGCTCGCGCCATTTTTTGGCGCGTCTTTACGCGTTTGATCAAGAACGAACCGTAACATGTGGCATATCATTTAGAAGCGCAAACTTTGCTCTACCGGTGAGTACCAAATTTTCTATGTAAAAGTGGGAAAACTTTAGAGTTTTATTGACTTTTTTGCAGATGGACAAAAGGGTCATCCGAGGCATTTACTTGTATGAATTCGAGCTGGGCACTACAGCTAAGGAGGCGGACGAGAAGATCAACGCCGCATTCGGTCAAGGATGTTCCACAATTCGGACGGCGTATCGTTGGTATCAGAAGTTCCGGAATGGAGATGAGAGCTTGGAAGAACATGAAGGTCGTGGGAGGCATAGTGATGTTGATGAGGACAAGCTGAGAGATGTGGTTGAGGAGGATCCACACAAAGGTACCAGGGAGATAGCGAAGGTTCTTGGCGTCAGTCGCAACACAGCTGCCCGCATCCGAAGGAAATTGGAAAGACCAAAAAGCTGGAAAGATGGGTGCCTCACGAGCTGTCTGAGGAGCAAAGAAACCGACGACATGAGATCTCGTCCGCACTGCTTCTACGGAACGAAGCGGACCCATTCCTTGATCGCATCGTAACCTCTGACGAGAAATGGATAATGTACGACAACAGGCGACGATCGGCACAGTGGGTGGACAGCGATGAGAGCCCCAAGGTTTTTGCGAAGCCGGAATTGCACCAAAAGAAAGTAATGGTGACAGTATGGTGGTGTTCGCTGGGAATTATTCACCACAGCTTCCTCCCTCCCGGTGAATCCATCACGGCAGAGAAGTACTGCATTGAAATTGAAGAAATGATGAAAAAGTTGAAGGATACCGGCCGGCCTTGGTAAACCGAACGCGAGTTCTCCTTCTGCACGACAATGCTCGCCCCCATGTAGCACGAATGACGTTGCAGAAATTGAATGAGCTGAGCATTGAAACTCTACCACATCCTCCGTCTTCTCCCGACCTCTCCCCAATAGACTACCATTTCTTAAAGCATCTTGGCGACTTCTTGGTAGGGAAAATATTCAAATACCAACAGGATGCCGAAAGTGCCTTCGAAGATTTCGTCAATTCCAGAACTTCTGATTTTTATGCTACTGGGATAAAAAAGCTTGTGTCGCGTTGGCGAAGATGTGTAGAATCAGAAGGTTTTTATTTCGATTAATAAACTTGCCTACAAGCCGAGATATTAACTGTTTAAATTTACAGTGGTTCAGTGCCATTTATTTCGTTACAACCTAATATTAAGGTTGTAAGGAAAGCTTCCCGCCACTCACTTTAGCGTTCCGCCGAATTTTTGCAAGTTGTTCTGGAACCTTCTTTCAATAACGCATGTACAGGGTGCGTAAAAAGTATTGACGCACCTAGTTTTTGTTTCAGCTCCAACTTTCTCTTTCTACTTTTCAAAGTTTTTGTGTGTTATTTTTATGGTCTATATCGTGTTCAAAAAATATTCTTGTAAAAACTGAAGAAACATGATACCGTCGTGGTTACGGTGAGCCTTTCCTGGCTGTTACCAAAGGAAATGAATACTTCATTAACAAAAGAATTAAGCTGTGTTTGAAGTGGTGGATGAGAAAAGAGGTCAACAACCCAAACGTCAGCCGCGGCTCTGTCATAACAGATGATGATTACAAGATGTTCAAGCACGATAACGTTCAAATCAAAAATTGTCAACCTCTGTCCTATACCGGCAAACAGATAAAGCGCGCAGGTGTGAACAGCTTCTCAGAAGAGCACAGCTTGAACATGAATCCGCTGGATTACTCTTTCTAGGCGATTTTGAAGAATGAGGTCTGGGCTACTTTCAACAGAAATGACTAGTCGCAGAAGGCTACCCTGTTCGAAGCACGGAACAAAATGCAAGCGAATACTTGCGGCGCGTGCTCACGAATTTTTCCGCCGTTTTCGCTCCTGTATTCACAGTAAAGGAGCCAATGTCGACTAAGAGTTATTCTATCGTATTTGTAAGATCATTTTCCATATTCCTCAAATGAATATTTCGAAATTCGCTGCGCATTACTATTTCCACAACCGCCATTTACTGCGTCAATACTTTTTACGCACCCTGTATAGGCTATGATCTACACTTACCATTGCTATCGTTATATCCCGTTACGGTTATGGCAGAGAAAATCGTTGTCATCTGCAAGCAAGGTGGACTGCTTCTGCAAACCGAGTCCCAAAAAGAGGAAGGGTGCAGAAGTTGCGACGGATAACGTATGTGGAACAATGGCTCCTTCCGCTGTCTCATACGACACAGCGAAAGTGCGGTTCCGGAACTTCAAGAACGGAGACTTTTGCTTGGAGGACCAGTCACGGACTGGATGGCAGTTGCCGTGAATGAGGAGCGCCTTCTGGAGCTGCTTCAGGAGGATCACCGGCGTTGCAGCCGTGAGCTGGCAGAGAAACACGAGAGCAGTCAACCACCTCAGCTCAAGAACTATGTGGCCTTGGAAAGACATGCAGATACGGTGCATGGGCACCGCATGAACTTGGCGGCAACCAGCTACAGGTGCGCCAGGATCTGTACATGAGCTTCTTGACATAAAGGCGGAATTTTTCTCGGCTCGAGAACCTGGTCACTGGCAACGAAAAAAGGGTAGTCTACGTTAACTTAACTGGGAGCGCACGCGAAAGCGTCAGTGGGTCAATCGCTGCCATGTAGGAATTCCCACGCCAAGACCGGAACTTCATCCCAAAAAGGGTAGTGGTCTGGAGGAATGGCAAGGGACTCATTCACTGGGAGCGGCCATCTGCAAACACTGCTGTCGCTATAGATGTCTACTGAAGGCAGTTCGATCGCGTGGCGCGATGATACCACGGGGGGGGGGGGGCAGCCCCTGGGCTTCGACCGACTTGAGCGTTGCAGTCGGATATGGTGACGTGAAATTTCCCTCATTGTACACAAACTGACGCGTACGTACATGTAATGCAAGTTGCAGCGAGAGGGGCCTACGTCAAACGGGTAAAGACTCGTTCACACGTAGGCTGCCCCCCTCTTCCTAGCACTGCGCCGATCGCGTTCAAACAGCAGCTTTCGCCTTAGTTTATATTTGCGCCGTCACGCGGCGCAGCACCATAATCGATTTTTCGCGCCGTCCGGTCGATATCTATCCCGACCATGGTGCCGCGCCGCGCAGCGGCTTAAGTATAAACTGGGGCTTCCTGGAAAGCAACACACGATTTTCTTCCTTCACGACAATACGTGTCCACATGTTGCAAGGGAGACTCAGAAAAAACTCCAGTGCTTCGGATGGCATGATCTGGCTGACCCGCTGTATTCAGCGGACCTTGTTCCAACGGACCACCATCCGTTTCTTTCGTTGTCGAAGCACTTGCAGGAGAAGCAATTTGACGACAGGGAGCATCTTGAAAAGTGCCTCGGTGAGACATTTTCGTCAAGAAACCAGGAAATCTGCAGAAGCAGAATCTACTAATTACCTGACAAATGGCAGTATGCTGTAGATAATAATGGTGCATATGTTCGTTAGATTGTTGTATGTATGGAACGAGAGAAATAAAATTGAAAAAAACACACAAGTGGCGGATACACAGGATTATAAACGGCGGATATGAGGACCGACTCAGCGTTACCTTAGGCGTCGGGTAAGACGTCCTTTGTGCAATCGCAGAACAAGGCAAGGGAAGGGACTCCAGGGTGTGTGCCATACAAGCTGCTCGTATGGAGACTGCTTTCGTCGCTCATGGGGAGTCCGCGGCTGGGTTCTGCGCTCTTCGAGTGGCGAAGCGCATACGGCTGAAACAATGCACAAAAAACGTGCAATATCGTGTAGACGTCGAAACCTCCCCGAACTCAGAGAGTCAGATGAAATGCAAGGATGCCACGACGGAGGAGAACCGAACCCGACATCACTCGCATGAAGCAACCTCGCTACCCACTGCACCACGACCCACTTGCCGACGGTGCCATCGCGGGCGCACGAGACATCGATTGGACGTGGCAACGTGGACGCCGGCGCGCGATCTCTAAGCTAGGAGGGCGCAGACAGCAAAAGTCTCGGCGGGACCCGCACTGTGGTTACGGTGAGCCGGTCCTGATATCCGCCGTTTATAATTGTCTGACGAATACTCTCTTCACAACCTAACACAACAACTTCTTCCCGAAGACCAGGAGCTGTGAGGATACGAAACCTAAAGGCGCCGCACTCGATGTACTCACCTTGTCCATGTCGATGTGTTGATGCATGTCATATCGCTGTACTTCATTGAGTGCCGTCGGCGTATCGCTGGCTTCATGTTGGCAACAGCCGCCTGCACCGTGGTCGCACATCACTGAAACGAACACCGGGCTTCGCTGTGGGATGGGATAGCATCATCAACAGCACCGGTGTCGTGACGTTCGCCACGCTCCATCACGACTCTTCAAGGACGCATACGCTAGGAGGCGCCCCGGCAGAGGGCATACGGTCGCGCGCGCTGCGACGCACTATAAACGCCTTCCCGCGCGCGCCCGGCAGTCTTCGGCTTCGTCGCCGAACCGAGCGGTCGGTCCGCTGCCCGCTCCGGTACTCCATCATCAGTGCAGTCTAAACCCCATCGGGACATCGACTCGACCAGCCGCGCAGGACTCCAGAGCGACCAGGACAGGACGCGCAAAGACATCAATCAGAGGTAGTCCCGCAGATACTCACCGAGCCACCGCCCTCGTGAGGGCAGGCTCCAGGGTAGGAGCCAGGGAGGATCTGCGGGTTGTGCTTGGGGCTGACCCGTAATAGCGGGGCTCAGCCTTAACTCGTAGGATGTTGTGTTCCTCTATTGGTATATTGTGTGTGTATTGGAGTTGCTATGAAGTCTGACATCTATTGCGCACTGTCATGTGACTCGAGAGTGGGAGGTTTACTCCGAGCGCAGTGGTAAATACTGCAGATGGTTGGTTGGTTCAATTGCATCACACGAGTGAAGTGAAGATTAGAGCAAGCTAGCATGGGTAAGACCTCAACTCTGGTTGTGTCTGACACGTGGTCTCGGGTTGAGGGCCGCATGAGTTCCACCACCGGTGCAGCGGACTCACCCGGGCACGATAACCCGGTACATCAGCGCCTGATCCCAAACAGGAGTGTGCGCAAATGAATTCTGAATTTTCGAAATCGTAATTACGGAAAAACCGTTGTAAATCGTACATCGTGAGTCATAATTACGCACACCCCTGACCACAACCCAATTTAGAGCTAATCCACAGCACTAGTATTGGAGTAATCAACGTGCTCGTCTAATGCATATGCAGCAAAGACTAATCGAAACCGAGTATAAACGAAGAAATCAATCTGTCAGCGGCACTGATCGTCGAGGAAATGAAGGACCGTACGCGGCTCAGCTATAATGGGTCTAAAAACGACTTCCTTCGCTTAAGACGAAGCGTGTTGCGTCTGGTGCTCACGACAGAGACCTCCAGCTTGACACAACAACGACGTCTTCATTCGATCGAATGACATTGTCACACCATTACGAGTGGTTTCTAGGTAACGTAACGACCATCGGAGCCACGTAGCATCATCATCTCTCATAAGCCGCCATGGTTACAGTAGAGCAATCAGAGTTTTAATTCACATTTCGCAGCAACAAATGAATATCGCCCATGGTTGCAAATTTGGGCAGCACTGGGAGGTGGGAACGCGTCAACCAACCACACCGCATGGAATGGGTGTGTCGATCAGAGAAACGTACGCACAATTTTTTCTTAGAATCGCTCATTTTTTGCTTTGGAACCGGACGCTTTTAGCAACAAAATAGATATTTTGCGATTCAAGTCAGAGGATTTAAGATTTAAATACAGACACTGTCTAACCAAGTTAGAAATATCTTTATTTAAGAAAATTTTGGATCTATCCTAGTCGGAGGGGGGGGGGTCCACAGAATTAAAAATTATGAAACAAATTGACTTGAGACTTACCAAGCAGCTTCTAGAGAACACGATAGGCCCTAAAAGAAACAAAACACGAACGGATAAAACGAAAAATGAAATAAAATCGCCGCGGTTTTACAACCGCCTTAGCGGGCAACGAGCGAGGCAATCGAGGCGTGCCCTATGCTGACCACGCCTGACACGTTATAACCGGGATCTAACATGGTGAGAAGGGCACATAACTTTGCCTGCTTACAACCGCGGCGATAACGAGTATAATTGTTGCGTTTTTTTATCTTCTTCGTGAATTTTTCTAAATTAGGTCCTATCTCGTTCTGCAAGAGCCGCTCGGTAAGTCTGAAATCAATTTGTTACATAATTTTTAATTCTATGGACTAGGATAGATCCAAAATTTTTACTAAAAATTCACCTTACAGAGACTAAGAAATAACCGCACTGTTGAATATTCAAAAATTCTTACCATTCGACCCCAAGCAATACGTCTAGGTATCTTCTGACATGCTGGAATTGGAAATTGGTGAATTTGCTGTTATAACGCGAGATTGTGCCGCGCACTCGTTTTCTACGCAGCATTGCTTGATGGAATGATTACGTAATTGCTCTTTACACTATCAAACTAGAAGCAACAAAAGCAATCAGCTGACTTCAGGTAGACAGCGTTTATACTATCAATCAAATAAACAATAAAAATCGAATATATATAGAATGACTTTCTTTTGAAAATATAGTGCGACGAATTTCTTTTAATCGGCATGAAAACCAGAAAGAACCTTGGAAATATGCGTACTCGCCACTAGGTGAACGCTTCCACTCTCTTCCTATCAAGCTGAAACTCTCTTAGGACACTTTTTGCATAATAATTTGAACTCAGCAAGCCTATGTGCAAAGCTCGAGCTTTTTCGATCTACAGCGGCGGTAGATTACGCGCTCCAACGCTAGCGCTTTCGCCGCCTTCCCTCGAATCGCTAGCTAGAAGTATGAATAGACGGCACTGTTGTACTTTCGGGACTCCAGAGGAAGAGGAGAGGTCGAAAAAATTTTTTCGCCCAAACCTCGTCCAGGGGTTATTTGGGGTGCTGATCACGAATCTGACATCCGTTTTTGAAATTTCGGCCGATTACGGTAGGTTGGTAGGTACCGGTGACTAAGGCTGTCGAGGTCATAATCACCGATTTCGCCCAAACTCCGCCTATGGGGGTTATTTGGGATGCTGATCACGAATCTGACATCCGCTATTCGTTTTACGCTGGAGTTTGGGCGCAATCGGTGACCATTACCTTACTCACCGGTACCTACCGTAATCTACCGTCAGCGTAAAACGAAAAACGGATGTCAGATTCGTGATCAGCATCCCAAATAACCCCCATAGGCGAAGTTTGAGCGAAATCGGTGATTATGACCTCGACAGCCTTAGTCACCGGTACCTACTGTAATCGGCCGAAATTTCAAAAACGGATGTCAGATTCGTGATCAGCACCCCAAATAACCCCCATAGGCGAAGTTTGGGCGAAATCGGTGATTATGAATTCGACAGCCTTAGTCACCGGTACCTACCAACCTACCGTAGTCGGTATATCCTTATACCCGTTAGGATTCCGCGCTCCATCGACAAAATGGCGTTCCAGTGAGATCATTGCTCTCGCGATAGGCTTAGTTCTACCTTATCCTTGATTCCTTTCATGAATACGAATCGTACCCTCTACCGACTGTGAGTAGTAGGTACGATCCTCTTACGGTATTTTTACCAATACTCATTGCTTGATGAATCCGGCCTCTGATCTCACGGCGATCGCTTAGATTTAATCGATATCCATGTTTTGCATGGCCGATCAATCGCTCCCGTCGTGGAGTATGAACACCCTTTAGGCTATGCCAGCGTACGTTCACTATAGCAGTCGCGCACCATGGCAATACATTGACTCTATGTATCGATTCAGTACGCGAAGTATCAATATGCGCGTTGCTCAATGTCTCAACTATAAACCAAGAGACTTGGGTCGCTTTCATAGTCCATGACGGTAGCGACTGCGGCCGAGCGATCTCGCGTATTTTCAACCACCAATCCGGCGCGTGCGACCGCGACGCGCCGGATTGGTGGTCGGAATTTACATGAGATCCGGCCGAGGAAACCATATGAACCGAACAATACCGAGCGATAGTCCTACAAAAAACAATACGCATGCCTCACCTCGGCGAACACGGACTGTTGTCGCGGACCATGAACAGGTTATCATATAAATAGGAACCTCTATAGACATGGAGAAAAACATTGGTGAAAGAGAACGATGATGCCGAGTATTTAGGAGACTCGGATTTGAAGGCAAGAGCAAAAGCGGCTACGACGAACCAATAGTTTAATTACCCAAGTTTGAGGGGTAATCTTATGAGGATGTGGCTAACTTTATCTCTGTACATAGTCGCCGTTGCTTTGGGTTTCACGTGCGCGTTATCCAAATACTCAGCATTAATAATGGTTTCTCCAATTTTGAGACCTTTGTCATCGAATTCACTCTACAATCCATACACGCGCTTCAGGAATCCACTAGCTATACGATGCCATAGCGATCGATCCAAACCGTAACTTGAGCTCTAAGACATCAAGGCATGAAATGATTCAGGCATTTTGCATTCGTTTAGCATAAACCGACAGATTTCAATATTTATTTAATTTTTCAACGTATTTTCGCTGTTGGGTTACCCACTGGAAGAACATAGATACCTTACAGATAGTCGTAGGTCTCAGTTGGAAGACCACAAACTAACTGCATTTCTTCTACCTTCGTCCAGGGATAACGCCAACTTCAACGGAATTGTACAATCTAGGAATTCTTATGATGCGTGAAACGAACCGTCAGCAATTCGTAATACTTAAATTCACCTATAAGGGACAGACAGAGCAAAATCGCCCAGTAATGGCTGGGCTCGGATGGATTTGCTGCTCATTAGCAGCCAGTGTACTCGAAATCAGCACTTGGAAACAGAAGTGGTAGGTCATATATGGAAAGAGAACTCTCTGCAACGTAAGTAGAACAACATACACTGAAAGTACAACATATAACAACGACAGAAAAATGAAAAATGTGAGCGAATTCATCGAAACCAGCTCATACACAGCTCAGCAACGACAATAAAGGAGATTAGTAGTATTCGCCGAGAAATTCGTTGGCAAAGAGGTTATTTGGTAAGCAGACTCGGGTTAGATTAGAAAGAACATCACTAACAAAGCAACAACATCGAGTATGAAGTGGAAGAAAATAGGGCTAGAAGCAATCTCATCCGGTGAAATCAACGATGAGACTGATCAGGACAGCACGGCTGGCGCTCTGCTCTCCGTATTTACACGTTCCGCTGAGAAACTCCGCTTCAAATTGTTGTACCTGTCCTCACATACCCGACTTATAGCCTGAAATCAGTTCAATTTAATTCAATCATTCGGAAGCACCACGGTCTAAGAATAGTTTCTCAATGTTTACAACAATACTTTCGAAAAGCCTGCGAAAAATATCCATGATCG
Organism: Heligmosomoides polygyrus polygyrus; assembly: GCA_947396885.1. NCBI lineage: Eukaryota > Metazoa > Nematoda > Chromadorea > Rhabditida > Heligmosomidae > Heligmosomoides > Heligmosomoides polygyrus. The sequence goes on from OX377203.1 coordinate 4,259,635, forward strand.
AGCACAATTAACCCTCGACAATTTGACGAAACTGTTTAAATTCTTCTACGCCCCGCAGGTTTGTAAAAATGCAAATGTATTGTACCTGACGTCTCCACGATTCCGTCGTTATCAATGACCTGAAGGAAGCTCGAATTCTGACAAGCTGTGCACTCGTACAGCCAACCGCTCTAGTTTTACCAACCTTGCTGGCACCCATGAGATCCTAAGGGTGTTGAAAAGGAACAATTCGAACACGGCCGCAACCGCTGCTCTACCAGCGCATAGATACCACTCAACTACACGATAACCATTGAGCAAGTGAAACACACTCGGTATACACTAGTATACAGACTTCGAACAGCATGGTGTCTCACAGTTCGTACAATGGAATGAAGGGCAAAAAGTGTCTCGTAATGGGAACGCACTCGCTCCTGTTGTTCATTCTTGGATTACGTTCATGAATTCGGAAAGCCTCAAGGGTATCTCTGGCGCCTTTCAACATCAAATGCACGATACTACTGCACGAAAATGACATTGGCGCCGTCAGTCCCTTGACTTTCGGATCCATGATTGCAATCCAACAATGAACAACAGGAATGAGTGCGTTTCCATTAGGAGTGACTTTCTTCTTCATTCCATTATGTGAGCTGTGTGTGAGACATCACGATCTTCTGTGTCTATAAACTTTATTATACCTGTATATCACTTGCACAATGGTTGTCGTGTAGTTGAGCAGTATCTCAGCGCTGGTAGAGCAGCGGTGAGTTGCGTTCGTGTTGGAGTTGTTTCTTTTTAACTCTCTTGGGATCTCATTGGTGTAACAGAGTTGGGAAAACCAGAGCAGTTACGATATGAGTGCACTGTCTGCAGGAATCAGAAGTTCCTTCAGGCCTTTGACAACGACGAAATCATCGAAAAGTGAAGTACAATAACTCTACTTTTTCACAAACCTGCGTGGCGCAGAAGAATTTAAACAGTTCCTGCTAAAAATATTATTCCGTACTCTGGATCAGTATATCGAAATGAGGCGCATGGTAGTGCACCTCATTCCCATATACTGACCCAGGGAGGCGTCAACTGCAGCGAGAATGCCGAATTAAAGGTTCTCAGACCGGCTCACCAGACCACCCAATACTTCATTCCTCTGGGTCGGTGAATCGGTGAAGCAGACTTGTCCGTGAAGGATGACCACTGATTTGTCCATTGGAAACCATGGTAAGCTATTGCGTAGACATAATCTTACTATATATAATCGGCTAATGTCATGTGTCCGTCACGGGAAGGGGGACTAAAGCCAAAAGATGCCTACGCCAGTGTGGCGTATGCTAGTCGGGCTTTCTTTGAGCTTAACCATGGGCGATTGCTGGCGAACTATATCCTTGCCGTCCAAGTATAAAGATATTCAAGGAGAACGCGTCAGGGAATGAATGGGGATCGAGTGCAGAGCGTAGGGATTCGGGAGGCGTACCCTAGACGTCGTTTAGCGTGCTTCTCGATTAAGAAGACGTGCTGAAGACGTCGTCCAACTTGCGTAGGGATTCAGAAACCTGCGCTAGACGTCGTGAATCAAGATTCAAAAGGCCTGCGCTAGACGTCGTGGGGATTCAGAACACGTGCTAAAGGCGTCGTTCAACGTACGTGGGGATTCAGAAGACGCGCTGAAGACGTCGTCTAACTTGCGTAGGGCCTCCGAGTAAGGACGACCAATAGGAGAGGACCAACAAAGGGAGACCATTAGAGGGGACCAGCATTTTCCCTCAACATCGTTCGGTGTGCGTCGGATTTCTGAAGACGGCTTGCAGAAGTCGTGGCACGTGTGTCAGAGTGCAGGAGTGTCATAGACGTCGTGCAAACGTAGTGACACGTGAATCGGTACCCAGTGTCATATGTGAGTGCTTGACTCTCACTCCGTTTCTTTTCCAGCACATAAGAAAGGAAGTATTTCGGGAGGGGGGGGGGGGGGAGACAGTAAGCGGTGTCGATAACAATTAATTTTAATTATGATTTTGCTGATTGGGACTCTCATTACCTGTTTCTTGACATGTAGAGAACGAGCGCTTCGGAGAATAAATTGCGTGCATGTGATGGAGGGTGGATGGGCTTCATATGCGCAGTGAAAATTCTGCCCTACCATATCCCACTGCACTAATCTATATAGTAAAACCAGCTTTTTTTACTGTAAGAAGGCCCAAAGAAGGAAGGAGGAAGATTGAGGTAGTTCTATTCTCGGTGTTTGGGGATTCGCCCCCAACCATACGTTTGGTGACCGCTAGGCCGCTGAACGTCTGGTTAATGATAAAGGATAGAGGAAAACGATAATTAGGCACTTTTAGGATGCAACACGCATTCGACTTCTACGATATATGGTGAAGGCAACTTAAATGCGTTTTGGCCTATACAATGACTCGTGTTGGCCAGCCGTTGGATAAGGCAATGTTTTATGCTTCCCAGACAAATCTGCCACCAACTCAGCTCTTTAGGAGGATCAGAAGGCTTGATTTGCTTGAACAGGATCCGAACCGTCAACGTGGCATCAGTATGAACGCGATAGCCAGCACCTTCACCGACTGTGCTACCACGCGTCCATAGCCCATATACGCATTTCAACTGTCTTCGCCACATATCGTGAAAGTAAATAGAATGTGCAGCGCATATAGACGTGACGATAATTACATTGTTGTTGTTCAGTATTGTTTAAAACAGCAACATAACGAAAAGTAAATCAAATACCCGACAAGAACAATGGTCTCTAATGTCCAGATCAACAACATACAGCCCCCTCCCGTTATAATGCGGTTAAAGGGACCGAAGAAAATCTGCGTTATAGCGGTAGTCGCGTACTAACCACAGCTGGTTTTTTCACACTGTCTTAAGCGCAAATTTACCTAAAATCGCATTCAACAACTCTATATGACTATAGCAATACTATAACAAGAGAGTATGAAGGCATAGAACAACTTTGGATTATTAGTGAAGCCCTGTCCTTAGGGGTACTCTCTGTTATACGCATAAATAGACAAATATATGTGACGAATTAGGAGTACCAGACGTAAGCTAGACGTGGTCAACAACAAAAATTTGTAACCTGATGTTGCATGATCTTTTGTGATCTGTTCAAAACTCTCGCGTCAAGCTGGAGGCGGATTCATTAACGACTTACATTTGACGGAGAAAATACAGCCGAAATTTAATAAAATAATTTTAATCTTCACCACTACGAAGGAGAAGGTATAAAAGTCATGAATGATAGCAGAATGTCATCGCTTACCTCTAAGCGTTTCGCCCGCTCCCTATACAAGGGTTGGAGAGGTAATTGGAGGTCGTTGGCCAAGGCAAGGGTTCGTAGGTCAAAATAGTACTTCGCGTAGACCGACGACGGCACTTCGATGTTGAAGTCAAGGCACTCGAGGAAACGCCGTTCCAGTTCATTCCTATTATGGGATCGATACATTAATGGGCGTTTTTAAGGGATAACGTGAAACCTGAGCTGAAACCTACATGTCGTCCACATTCGTATCTCGTAGGATCTGGCAGTAATCCACGTTCCACACCGCTTGATCATCCCACACCTAAAAGGGGGGTACGTTCGAATAACTTGAGATAACTCTTGAGAGGCATCTACTTAATCTAAGAAGCAAAGCTTCCGGAAGGGAATGTAGAAACATGATGACGTCTTAAGCAGTGAAACGACTCACCTTTGAGGCTAGCATGATCGCACCCAACACGACTCTCCGCCAGTTTGACGGGCACAGGTCCATTTCGGCGTAATTCAACAGCCGCTCTATGTAGACCTAAAAAGTGGATGGAAAAACATCTTACGCTATAGAAATTATGCAAGGAGACGGCAGAACATACATATATCGATCCTCATTTAGCCTCTTATGTCCTTTTTGGGTTGGAACTCCTCTCTAAGGACGGGATACGGTCACCTTTACGAGATGAACCCATAGGCGGTTGAAAAACCGGCGAGTCACGAAATATGGACGCTACAACGTGGGTGGAGCCGTTTTCTTTCCAACGTCTGCCTTATGCGTATATAGTAAGCCTAAGGGGTCGTTTAGTGTGCGCGCGACGCGCGACGTTATGCATGTGTAGTGGCCAAATTGATCGAGCGACGCGATTGATCGATTCGGCCACTACACATGGCATCGCGTCGCGCGTCGCGCGCACACTAAACGACCCCTAACGGCTAATGATGATACGTAACAAAACGCAGTAAAATAGTGATCGAGAGTAAGGCCTCTTACAAAGGTACCTTATCAGCAGGCATCTCAAACGTTGGAACCCTTTTTAGTCCTTTTTAAGTGAGAAAAAAAGCAAAACCAGACGTCTCCACATACCAAGGTGATGATCGCACACTCGGCAGTCAACTGTGCTGAATGGAACAGGGTACGAACGAATCGGTAGATTTGACGATGATCCGGATCCTTCGTCATTAACTCCGGCGGCAGTGCTTCACGCTAAAAAATTAAACTCAACACATAAGCACAAGAATTCAGGAGCTAGGAAGATGTGTTTGATTATATGAACAGCGGCTGCTAAAGATTTAAAAAAATAAACTATTCTCAATTCTTTTAGTAGTATACGACAAACAGCATCTTCTGAAGAGAGAAAAAATGAAGTTTTCAAACAATTCTTTTAGTAAACCATACATTCCAGAACATGTATTGGGGGGGGGGGGGGAAAAGTAATGAGACTCCATGCCGTGCCCACATATTTCGTTACTGGAGTCCTGTTTCGTGCTTCTCGAATTTGTATGTTTGCTTGCTACTCACCTGAGAAGTGACCACTTTCGCCCTTTCCAGAAGCATGCCGAAGCCCCACTCTGTCTCATGCCGAAACCCCAGTCTGACCAGTCGACCTGTGTCGTGCAAATCTCGCCCAATTCCCTGGACTCAATAGTCAAGCAAGATGAGAAGTACGTCCTCTACCTAAACCCTGCCAAGCAGCGAGTCTGGGTGAGGCCTGTGACCTGTTATCGACTTTCGTTCGGCAGGATGTTCCTGGCGAGAAGCACCATCTAAGCTTTTGAGTCTGCGCCCATGGAAGCTGTTTTCCAAAAGCACGATAGTGGACTCCAAGACCATGGTGAAAGAAATAGAAGAGATGGATCGGCGACTCGCTCTTATTCAGTCGCAGCGCTTCAAGAAGATTTTACTCTTCAACAACGCCACATCCCATCGGGAATAAGTAACCACGGATAAGCTTGGCCAGCTGGGCTACATTCACATGCCTCACCCACCGTATTCACAGAACATCTCTCCATGCGACTACTACTTCTTGAGCCTCTAGGACTTCATGGTCGGAAGGGACACAAGGACCCAAGCGGACCTCGACAACCATAACGAGCAGTGGATCAGCACCAGGCCTAAGCAGTTCTGGAAGGATGGGATCAGGAACTTGCACGATCGACTGCAGTAAGGTCATTGACCTTAATGGCGAATACATTCCTCCGCACACTTGAGTTGTAACTGAGTTATAAAGAGAATAAAGAAATTCGTTGAATTTGTCTCATTACTTTTGGCCCACCCTAATATAGCCTTTAAAGACGCAAAAGACGAAAACCTACCCGTTAGACAGCAAACATAGCTCACAGGTCAAATGTGCCCCGCATGAACAATCTCCATATGGTCCGAAAATGTACATGAATGTGCTTTGTAAAGCTGCATCCCTGCCAAGTGAGTGCTAGCGGCAAAGTAAAACTAATAGCACGCTATAACCGACAAATGGACGCATAGAATTCCAACTCACAAAGAAAGCTGAAAACAGATTCATCTAAAATTTCGACGGTGTAGGAAAATTCCTTAAATTAGGTCCGATTTCGAACTAAAAATGGACTACGGCAAAAAACGCATGCACAAGCCCACTGAAAATAGCTCTTTGCATCCCACCTAGCAATGAGACTGACTAAACAGAAGCGAAAACACATAGCAATCTTCATTCATCTCTGCTTACTCCCAGAACGGTCATAACAGAGGTATACGCTGTTACAACGATGTTTTTTCTCAACTATTTCGAAAGGCGGAACTCAAACCCGTACAGTCTGCATTCCAGGCAGGGTGCTAGTCCACAACACCACCAGGGGCCGGATTCATCAACGACTAACCTGCGGGTATAGGGGTAGAGATACCCACGGGAAGCCTGCGTCTCTGACTCTTGCCTTATCTCTGCCTGACTCTTATCTTGTCTCTACCCCGCATACCCACCGGTTTAATTGTTGATGAATCCGGCCCCAGCACTGCTTCACCAACGCCACATCGACGATATCTTCGTTGCAATGGTCTACCACACTCGATAACCTGGCCGCTGTAATCAGGGCCGGATTCATCAACGACTTACAGCAATTTTACAGAGAAATTATAGCCGAAATCCCTGATAGCGCGGCTAATCAAGCGATATGGTGAGCGATATAAGCCGCGCTATCAGGAATTTCGACTGTAATTTCTCTGTTGGGAGCGGTCGGAGGAAGCGCGACTGTCGCGTGCAACCGATACCAAGTTCCTGGTTCGGATTTCCCGCCCAGGCCAACCAAGCCTTTCATCCATCCGGGGTCGGTGAATTGGTATCAGACTTGTCTGGGAAGGATAGAGCGCTGACTTGTTCATGGGCTCGCCACCGCAAGTCATTGTATGGCCAAATACGCATTCATGTCGCCTCCACGACATCCCGTAGAAGTGGAATGCGCTGGCGCATCCCAGAAAGGATTGAGTAACGCCGTCCTTTATCCTTATTATTCTAATTTCTCTGTTAAACTGCTGTAAGTCGTTGACGAATCCGGCCTCAGAATGAAGACGGTTAGGCTGAAGACCTTCCGTAAGCAATGCTGGCTATAACAGTCGCTCTAAGCTTAAGCATGTGAAGTATCGTTTAAACAAGACCACCTCCATTCTGACATGAGCAACTAGCTCAATTCGATATCACGACGGAGTGATATTTTGGACATACAGGGATTTAGAGGATATTGGATTGGATCAAGCGCTATTTCTTCTGTAGTGGCCTAGTACCGTGAGCAGAGGGTTCTGGTTCAAATCCCGCCTAGTGCAAGAGTTTTGGTCGAAACTGACCACCTTATAATTAAACTGTATATAAACAATTCTCAAAGTCAGACTGAAAACTATCAAAGCAAGCAGTACACTTCAGAAACCGAAATGAACACGTTTCAAATCAAAACGAACGTCTTTTCAGAATAAAGCAGACACTCGCAGCCTCTAAAAGGATCAAAATAAATTTTTCTCTAAAAAATACTAATACTTTTTCAGAAAATGTACAACTGACTTGCATCAAAAGGTGTTTGAAACTCCCCAGTGTTTGGAAGCTTACAAAATTTCTATTTTTCACGTGGTAACAACAATTCAAAGCTAATCATAAGCGTTGAAAGTAGCAGTTTTTCGAAGTATTAAGGAAAAAGACCGCGCGGTGCACTAGTTTAGTAAATGGCTTGATTGATAGTGTAAATGAATCTGACTTGAAACTGCAAAGATGTGTGTTTGAATGTAAAATGAAGGTAAGCCGTTTTCTACAGCTGTTTCTGTTACACCACAGACTAGTGTATAAGTAATCAAACACAATTATTATAATCAATCAACAGAAAACTGCTGCGACATCCTATCCGAGTGTAACGTCACTAATTCCTTAAATATGCTAGAAAATTGCTGCTTCCATGCACTTTCGAACAAGTTTTAACAAGTTTTTTGTTCAGCTATTTTTAATATAAAAGCAAAAAAATGCAGTTTCAAATACTGTGTCCGCCTTTTTTGGGCCACATGAATTGTGGCCACAGGCCACATGAATGTTCAGAGAAAGTAAAAGTACTCATGGTAATAGTACCCTAGTAGTGGTAATGTAATAGTGCGCAAGAAATGTAACTAACAAAGAAAGGTTCCCAACTCATGGTGAGCTTTTGCGATGCTATTTTGACAGGATGGAAGGCTCTGAGAGCGGAGTTCAGAACCACAGTCAGTTTTTGCTGAACGCTTTTTTTAAGACCTGAAAAAGAGCTGTGAAGACGTGTGCACAACACTCATCAACCTCTACGACATCCCACGAGATGCGCCTAGGTGGCGCAGTCGTTAGAAATGCCGCCTCATAGAAGCACACCCGTGGTCTTTTCAGTTCGAGTCCGCGTGCTGCCAATATTTTTGCACATATTAGTTTGTTGTTATTACGCTTTCTCATGACTACAGGAGTCAATTTTAGTCCATCGTTGCTTACAACAAACCAAGGCTGTCTATTTGCGCCTTCATATGTGATAATTTTTCAACAATACCTATCTGCACCACCACCATATCCTACCATATCATCAATGATACCGTAATTGCACACAAATATGCTTTTATTGGAGGTAGGTAACTAGTATAAAATAACCAGATTGCAGATACTATTAAATTACTAGTATACAAGACTTATTTTCAGAGAAATGATATGGTGCAGATATGAACAGTTGAAAAACTAGCTCATATGAAGGCGCAAATAGACAGTCATGGTTTGTTGTGAGCACTGTTGGTCTAAAATTGCCTTCTGTGATCATGGGAAAGCGTAATAACAACAAACTAATACGAGCAAAAATGTTGATTGCACCCGGACTCGAACTGAAAAGACCGCCAGTGTGCTCTCATGAGGCGGCACTCCTACCGACCACGCCACCGAGCCACATCCCGTGGAGGGTCGTAGAGGCTGATGAGTGTTGCGCACACGTCTTCACAGCTCTTTTTCAGGTCTTTAAAAAAGCGCTCAGGAAAAACGAACTGCGGTTCTAGACTCCGCTCCCAGGGTCCTACATCCTGTCAAAATAGCATCGCAAAAGCTCACCATGAGTTGGGAAGTTTTCCTTGTTAGTTATCTGCAGTTCTTTTTTGTTGCTTTGTCGATGGTGCACCTTGCGTGTAGTTAAATAAATTAAATAAATAGTACATTTTCCTGGAACAAGCATTTATTTTAACCGACCTAGGGAATGTTTCAATCAGGAAGACCCTCATTTTGATTTGAGAACCACCTGACCTCCTTTGAAAAGTGTCCAGATTTCAATTTTTCTTGAGAAGTGTCGACTTTAACTTGAAAGTTGTATATATGATGGCAAAGTAGACGAAACTCGTTGCTTCCAAAAACACAGACGTACATTCGACAAACTTGATCATGAAAGCATACCGTAATTGGATGAAGCCGCTCCTCGAAGATCTCCATCAGTCGCTCATGAGCGCGATTTTTCCTATTCGCAATATGATAGTATATTGCTAACGATATACACTTGATGGTGTTCTTCAGATTCGGCTGACTAATCGTTGAGTCATCTGGAAAAGGCAGACATGGTGAAAATATAGGACGTTCGTCGAAATATAGCGACAGCGACCACGTACCCATATAAATAGTGCTACAACTACTTGACTTTCGTAAGCTTCTCGGCAAAACACCCGGGAATCCGCCGCCAGCGGCCACTGCGTCTAGCATATAGCAGGATCGGCGATTGTCCTTCACTAAAACATTTGCACAATTTGTTAAGCCAGATCTGTGAAATAAGGCAAGCCAGCCAGAGAAGGATCTCAGGCGCATGCCTGCATGGCCGAGTTGATTATCATTGGGAAAATTTTCAAACTTCAAAAGGATGTTCCATGTTCCATTTTTTGTTCCATTTTTGCATAGTCCTTGTAAACCTACCGAACTGGACCTCCGATAGTTCCTATAGGACCATCCAGTCTCACAAAGCAATACCTCTTCCAAACATCGAATATGCAGAAAAAAAGCGAAAAATACTGCAATGCAAGAAATCGAACATTTGACCCAGCGCCTATGAAGCAGTATTTTTGAATTTTTCCGCTTGAAAGGTATGTTGTTTTGTGAGACTGTGTGATTCCATAGTGAACTCTATGGAGCTCTAACTCGATAGGTTCAAAGACTATACCGAAATGGAACATACTTTTCTACTATTTGATGCATGTATATTTTCGCAGTAATATTCACCTAATATTCCAAATTGAAAGGCGCCTCAGCGTAATGGAAACGAAGATGCTGCGGTGGACGGCCGGAGTTATGCGTTTGGATCGAGTACGCAACGATTCCATACGGCAGAGGTTCGGTGTCACCCCGATATTTGAGAAGATGCGCGGAGCTCGTCTGCTATGGTACGGCCACATCCTTCGCGCAAAAGATGACAATGTCCGAAAGACTGGTCTTAGCCTTCATGTGCACGAGGGAGACCAAAACAGCGGTGGCTTGATACGCTGCATCAGGATTTGAAGATGGCTAGGTTGCACACTGATCATGCATTTGAACGGGAAAAGTGGCGTCGACATTCCAGAAAAGCGGACCTCGCAACTAAGCGGGACAAACGCTGAAGAAGAAGAAGAAGAAGAAGAAGAAGAAGAAGAAGAAGAAGAAGAAGAAGAAGAAGAAGAAGAAGAAGAATCACTTCGGCCGTGCAGACATACGCTGGCTAGGCTCCCTTATTTCTTAATTTTTTTTAAAGCAAACTTTGGCTCCAACTCAGCAGGTTCAGGGGCGTTACAAGAATTAAACATAATTTTCCTCTATTTTTTTAAAGGTCGTCATCCTCGCAGTCTTATTCACATTCACCGACTCTTTCCAGATAAGGATTTATAAAAATTTTCCTTTCAAAGCAGGTCTGACATAAATCTGCCGAGCACGAAGTCGTGAACAGCCATAATGAATAGGAAACCCAGCCAGAACTAAATCGCACAGGTCAAGGCACCTTCACCTGCCAACTAAGCTTTAATCTATAGCACAAATAAACTCAAAGAAGAAACGTCCACACTTACACTTCATCTCGCTCTTGCTGCGTTCCATAAACGTCGGCCGAGCCGTAGGATGTGTTGAAGGGTCTTCCTCACCGACTGAAATAGACCATAGTACTTCCTTACTAATACTACCCAAAGACCCAGAAATCCCACAACGGAGGACTGTAATCGCACGTCTTTGATTACAGCGCTTAGCGCTTTGCAAAAAAACCGACTGCTGCGCTGTTGGCGCCAACTGGAGGAGGACCCGTCAAAAAAAAAACGGGCTATTAGTGCACATAGAGACCAACTAGCACTGAACAAAGCCAATACATTAATTCACTCTTACCAGCCCGGACAAGACTCCAACTTGATCTGCTGCTAGAAAAATTGCACAGAACTGTGCAAGTTCGATTTTCAATAAACCTTGGAATATTGATTTCAGACCGATGCTGTCTTGTTGAGTTGGTAACCAAGGTTGTTATCGCGTTTATTTAGCCCCGCTCACGTTTTGACGAATTCACCTTCGTTAGACCCTGAAAAAGTCGAAAACGTTCATGAAATGTCCTCCCAAACACCGTTTCATCCTACAGAGCACTAACCTTAAGCAAAGATACGGACAAGATCCAACATGGCAGTTATGAGGTCACGACTGACCTTATAGGTGGATGACGGGTAGGATCACCACTCACCCGAAGCTGGACTTGAACGTGGGCGAGTGATCTACAGAGGGACAACACGACCTTGTGGGTTAGATCAAGTCAGTAAAGAACCGGCAGCGCTCGACGAATGGTGCCAGTTCTTGGGTTACCGCTAGGCATTCCCTTTTCCGGTTGACCTGGCGTTCCTAGCCGTGATCCAGAGCACCTCAAGGGTCTTTCGGGCCGACACACCACGCTCACCAGCTAGAATCGACACAGACATCTACAACATCGTGCCCGCAGGTCTACCGGAAGGAGGAGTATCTAGCAGTAACCCAAGAACAGGCACCCTTCGTCGAGCAATGCGAGGTCTGATCTACCTGGTCTGACTTCCAGGGTATTTAAGTCAGGTTGTTCCGCGGGGTAGATGCATTGCCCCACGTTCAAGTCCAGCTTCAGATGACTGGTGGTCCTTCTCGGCATCTATCTATTTATAGGGTCACTCGTTCCTTCCTAACTGTCATGCTGGATATTGTCCCTATCTCTCCTTAAGATCAGTACTCTGTAGGATGAAATGGCGTCTGGGAGGGCAGTTTCATAATTTTTTATGAAAATTTTCAGGCTCTGACGAAGGCGAGGTCGCCGAAACGTAAGCCGAGTTAGATAGACGCGATAACAACCTTGGTTATCAACTAAACAAGACAACATTTCATCGATTTCAGTCACATTCATGTGGAACCAACACACGAACACGGATAAGAAGCCCGGTGGGCCACGTTTCAATGATATATGCAAGCTGTAGACCTACGCAAGTTACAATGAAGGATAATCATCCTTTGTCATATTGCAGAAGCCAGTGGATTCATGAAAAAACAACCATAAAGACCACATTTGAAATTCATCTGTCTGTTTCGTTTGGTACTGTACTGCAGTCACTTCATGCAGAGGGCATGCTTACCAGGAACGAGTTTCAAGCGTATTTCTGAACGGCGAAAATGAACACGCTGAGAGGATCTCCACCCTTCATACAGTAGAAAAGCATGTTCCATTGTTGCAAACTCCTTGGACCCATCGAATCAGGGGAGGGAGGAGGGTCAAAGTTTGGAAGTTTACTAAGGAATCGCACAGCCTCACATCGCAATAGTATTCAAACATCGAATATGCAAAGAAAGTAAAAACACAGTTTCATGGGAGCGGGATCAAGTGTATGATTCCCTACTTTGCAGTATTTTTACAATTTTTCTGCACATTCGATGTTCGAAATGTTTTGCCTTGTGCGGCTGTGCGATTCCATATAGGAACCATCTGATCCTAATTCGGTAGCCTTTGGGACTTTGCAAAAATGGAACATACCAGGCTGTCCAATAATTCTTGTCCGAAAATTTCGCCGTTTTTAATTTTTTCAACTTTTTTGAAAAACAAGTCTAATCAACAATATAATCACCACAGTTATCCGCAACAGTGGCCCATCGATTGGGCAGGTCGCCGATGCCCTTCGCCCAGAACTCCGGGGGCTGCGACTCGAAGAAGCTCGCGATGTCGGATTTGAGGTTGTCGTAGTTGGTGAATTCTCTTCCGGCCAAATGGTGCTTCAGCGGGCGGAACAAGTGGTGGTCGGAGGGGGCGAGGTCCGGGGAATACGGCGGATGGGCAACCGTCTCCCAGCCGAGCGTCGCCAACTTCTGCTGGGTCTCCTTCGCCACGTGGGGGCGCGCGTTGTCGTGCAGCAGGTGGACCGAGGCCCGTCGGGGACGCTTTTCTCGGATGGCGGCGGCTAGTTTCTCGAGCTGATCGGTGTAGATGGTGGCGGTGACCGTCCTGCCTTGCGGGAACAGCTCGAAGTACAGCATGCCCTTGGCGTGCCGCCAGCAGCAGGGCATGATCTTCAGCGGGTGTTCCCTGTCCTCGAGGCTCGTGTCGCCGCTCTCGAGACGATTGAACCAGCGCCTGACTGTGCGTTGGGACACTGCATCCTCCTTGCACGCTCTGCAGATGTTGGCGACCGCGGTGCCCGTGTCGTTGCCCAGCAGCCACTCGTAGTACACGAACGTACGAATTCGACCTTGGTCCATCTTAGCTTGTACTGGTAGCTAGACGCGGCGACTGCGCCTTATATACCCCTAGCGTGGAACTCTGGAGAACCTTCTAGAAGGTTTTTACACTTGCCAGATATTATAACACTTCTAAGGAAAATTATAGAATTTTGAAAATTTTCGGACAGGAATTATTGGACAGCCTGGTATTTGTTTACTACTTGAATGGTGGAGATTCTCGTGCCGCGGTATTCATTTTCGACGTTCAGACATACGCCAGAGACCTTTCCCTCGTCAGTACGCAAATTTATAACGGTAATGTATCTATTCCAATGCTATTTCGACTCTAAAGAATAGCATGCCACTTACTGCAAGCTGTACCCGTCTTCAATGCTCTCGACAGGTTTTACCCTAATCGGAGTGGTGACTTGCATTCTAGTCCCTTGCTTGGGTTTCTACAACACCTTCAGCTGCTTTCTCATAATTCGAAGGTTGTATCTAGATTCAAGGGATGCGGTTGTGTGCAATAAGATGACGCACGCATCTGACACTTTACGGTTGCCCCCTACCGAATAGGACGGATCCCTCTCGTCACTGCTTAACTTCGTTGAGGTGGAAGAATAGGTCAAAAATGTTTTTTTTTCTCGAGCGGCAGTGCTCAATAAAAGTGCTTCATAGAGTCTCCTCGACGTATTGTTCGTAGAACAGCCGCTCGCATAGCCTCTATGCATTGGATTTTTTCAAACTTGTCACAATGAATCATGAAGATAACGTCATTTTTGAAAACCTCGAATTTTACAATGATTCAGTTGAGGGTGATTTTGAATAAAAGTACTAATAATACATTAATGCACTTCAAAGAGAGCGCCAAAGACAATGACTCAGAAAAGAAATATGAATGTGGTAGTAATACCGAAACAGACATAGACAAACAAAACAAAAGAAGACCCAGGTTCGATGAGGAAGGTCCTCCTTGATTGCGTATTATGGGTAGATTAATTTTAGGGGAACTCTCTGATCTTCTTCATCGAACCTGGGTCTTGATTCCTTTGTTTTGTTTGTCTATCTCTGTTTCGGTATTACTACAACATTCATATTTCTTTCCTGACTCATTATTTTTGCGCTTTCTTTGAAGTGTACAGTAATAAATAAGTAAATAGCCAGATAAAAATAAACATAATAAAATAAAATAAAACAAGGATGTATCCTAGTCGGAGGGGGGCATCGCTGGAAAAGCGAAACAAATTTTAACAATGTGGCGTCTCCCGCTAGAAAATTTCAATCTTAAGGATTTCTCCTAGGCCAGTTTACGGTACGGTATTGCCTTTGTAAACTTTTTCCGCCGCTGTTCACGAGTCAGAGTGGACTGCCCCCCCCCTAGGATAGATCTTAAAATAAATATATTCACCAGAGCGAAATTAAAGTGAATCATTATCAGGAAACCCAATCTGGTGAAAACTATTTGGATCGTCCTAAAATCTGAGCTTCTCAAAAATATGTATGTCGTTTAAATCAGTTTCTTTAAGCATCACTTGGCTGGTATCGAGGTTGTAAGCTGTCACAACGAAGTTTTGTTGCGATCAAAACTTCTAGCGCCAGGCGGGACTCGAACCCTACGCCATTACACCACCGGCGCCGTTTGATCGAACGCAACATCCACACCTCGTAGAGCATTCCCGCCCGGTCAGCGGGAGGTGCGGGTTCGAGTCCCGCCTGGCGCTAGAAGTTTTGATCGCAACAAAACATCGTTGTGACAGCTTACAACCTCGATACCAGCCAATTGAGGCTTAAAGAAACTGATTTGAATTGTTTCTATCAAGACCATCAGCTTAACTGGTCCCATGCTGATATCAGCGGCCAGCTCATCCCGGATACGAGTGGCTGCTGATTGGTCCACGAGGTGTGGATGTTGCGTTCGATCAGACGGCGCTGGTGGTGTAAAAAAGGAGTAGAGCATTCCCGCCCAGTCAGAGGTAGGCGCGGGCTCGAGTCCCGCCTGGCGCTAGAAGTTTTGATCGCAACAAAACATCGTTATGTATGTCGTTGTTCGCAGGATCCATATATCCTAATGTTCAGCAAAAAAGACAGTTCTGAACGAATCGGATACCCACCAATAGAGTGGAACAATAACCCATGGAATAGCCATCAAAATCAGTGCACTCGGCATGAAGTCACAGCGACTTACCTTCGGGAATCTCACGTTCACTGATGTGCGGCAGGAAGTTCGTTGATGTTTCATCTCGTGGAAACGTCTGGTTGATGTACTGAAACTAAAACACCACAACGTCACTATGCTCCCATTCCACAACTGAAACGAAATAAGAATTTCGGCACGCGTTTGGACAACTAGTTTGAGACATGATACAGACACTACCTATAGTTCGCGGTTATTTCACTGGTTAGGAACGAAGGAGACTACAGTGTAGCTCATTTGCTCACGGCCTCTCGAAGGATGGCAGTACCTTGAAGGCGGTCTAGTCAACAGCACCTTTAGTAGAAACTACTTTCATCTGATAAAAAGTTATCGCATAAAATGTGCCAATCATATGATCACTGTTTTCGCCACCAAAGTCGTAAACGCTAATATTGACCAGGTTCGACTCTCCGTGAGCCTTGGCGTAGTAAGCTTAATTCATTATAGATGTTTGATTGTAGACAAATCCAAGGCGGTAATGCTTTAATCGGCTAAGACTTCGGCCTTTCGCCTTCGTCAGAGCCTGGAAAATTAAAGACCAAAGTGATTCACCCAGAGCCTACTACCTTTCCAACCTACAAGGCAAGACAAATGTTCCAAATCATCAACAAGTGCGATGGGATACGTAGGCGCTAGAAATGCATACCTAATGAGATGGAACCGATCGTGTATGTGGGAACGTTGGACTGCAGCTGAATCTTACGAAGACGATGTTCATGAGGAAAGGACGAGTTTCTGATGCCCCATTCACGCTCAACGGAACGAACATCTCCGAATGCTCCAGCTACGTCTACCTGGTTCGCGAAGTCAACATGGCCAACGACCTAGCACCAGAGCTGAGCAGGAGGAAACGAGCGGCTTGGGGAGCTTTCAAGAGCGTCGAAGAAGTCGCGAAGAAGACGAAGAACGTCCGACTAAGTGCCCACCTATTCGACTCCACCGTTCTTCCTGCCCTAACATACACCTCAGAGACCTGGGCTATACGAAAGCACGATGTACACGCGATCAGCGTCGCGCAGCGTGGAATCGAGAGGACGATGCTCGGAGTGACACGACTCACGCAAGTGAGAGAAGGCCTCCGGAGTTCCGAGCTTCGCCGACGTTCGAAGATCAGAGACGCTGTCGCGTGGGCCAAGTTGTCGAAAATTAGGTGGACCGGCCACGTAGTGCGCTTCGCAGACACCCGCTGGACGAGAGCCGTCACCGACTGGATTCCGCGGGAGCCAAGAGAACACTAGGACGCCCACCAACGCGTTGGTCGGACTTCTTCGTGAAAGCCCTGAACGACCGCTATGACGCTCTTCGTGTCCCTCAAGCTGGGAGGATCCATTGGAGCACTCTGGCACGCGACAGGGACGAATGAAGACGCTGCTGGCGCCCGCTCCAGCAAGTCGATCAACGGGACGACAGGTGATACAGGTGAATGCGATGGAAAGGACCTGATGCAGGCCAACTACTCGCGCAACGTGCACTAGGAAGTCTGACGGTATGGCGAGGGACGATCGCGACTTGAAGACTGATGAAAGAATGATTTGAAGTCGTTGGAGTCCGAGAAAGAATCGAAAGTATGAATCCCTGGCCACTACCAATTAGCTATCTCCCTTCCTCGATCTTTGCAAACTCTGACTCCGTCTTCAAATCACTATCATTCTTCAAGTCATTATCAGTTTTCATGTTGGGAAAGCCCCTAACCAGGCTGTCAGAATACCTACTGCATGCTGCGTGAGGAGGTTGTCTGACATCAGTTTCCTTCTACCTCATTAGGTAAGCATTTTTAGGGTCTACAATTGTTAACGATTAACTACCTTTGCCTCGCCTTGCAGCCTGAAAAGATAGCTGGGACTGATAGGATCAGTTTGGTATTTGATTTTCCAGGCTCTTGCAAAGGCGAAACCCGAAACGTTAGCCGAATAAAGCATTACCGCCTTGTATTTGGCTACAATCGAACCACCACATAAACACTAAACTATCACCGCTCCATGTTGTTTCAGGATGTTTTGTTGCTATCAAAACTCTTGCGCTGGGCGGGACTCGAACCCGCATCTTCTGCTTTACGGACAGCGATGTTCGCCTTAACCGGTTCCATGCTGATATCAGCGGCCGGCCCATCTCCGTATCACGGGTGGGTATTGACAGACCTGTAGGATACCGTGGATATTTCCGCTCCGCTTCTTGAGATCCGAAAGCAGGAATCACATGACCGATACAAGGCAAATTACAGCCAAAATTTCACTCCTCAAATGTTCTTGTAGTTAAGGAACTTTTGCAGCTGTTTATTCTACAGTAAAACCTTTAACTGCCCGCCAGTTCTAACAGACACGAATATTAACTGCTTTCCAAAATCTATCCTAGTCGGGAGAAGCGTCCTCAACGTGTCAATGGGCATTTACTACAGACACGTCACACCACCGTCGACTCTCCGGAATTTCTCTGAGAACGTCCACATCAAGCACCGTCAAATATAGTTCTCAGACAAATTTAGAGGCAATAATGGGCAAAGTAAGGCGCAAAGCGGCTCTTGGCGGGTTCACCGTGTAAGGCAGCCCTATAGAATGTTCTGTGTTACACAAAATCAAACATTTTAAACAGTACTTGTTCTACCTCCGGATAAGAACTTCGTACAAGGTGGTCGCCCCCCTGATCCGCTTAGTGCTCAAAATAACCTAAGCCGAACGCGTAGTGGCGCATTTGGAGGAAGCAGCGAGTGTCACAGGAGGCCGAATCAAAGTTCATGGTTCGGGTTTCCCGTCTAGTCCAACCAAAAGTCTCACCCCCCGAAGTAGGTGCGTTGATAGCAGATCCATCTGGGAAGGACAAAACCCTGACCAATTCAACGGAAGGCCACCCCAAATAATTATATAGGCCAAATACCATTTGAACTACCACCTTATGGAACGGTACAGGTAATGGAAAACGATCAAAACCAGGAACTACACACCTCAACCTGATTGTTCCGCGTGTATTGGCCTTCGTAAGCGTAGTTCTTCTCGTCTCTCGGGACCGACCCACTGTTACGAAGGCAACAAGGTGAGTTACCCATAGCCTGAAGTATATAGACAGTCACGTCAGCTAGAAAACGATCAAAACTTCTTATGGATAGATTCAAAAAGACGAACATGAATTAAAGATTACAAGGGGCGGTTGCTAGTTCCGAATTTATAGTCATATAAAGGGCAAGGAATAGACGAAGAAATGCGGTCATAGTGGTAATAAGGACGAAGGGATAAAGATTCGGCTTTAATCGATATGTTTTAGGATAGGACACAGGATTATAAACGGCGGATATCAGGACCGGCTCACCGTAACCTTAGGCGTCGTGTGAGACGTCTATTGTGCAATCGCAGAGCCAGGCTAGGGAAGGGACTCCAGGGGCCGTATGCTCGTCTAATCCAAGTCTCCCCCAATGGGGGATTGGGGCGTGATATAATATGCTGATATTGATTGATTCTCCCCCAACGGGGGAGCACGAGCATACGGCCCAGGGTGTGTGCCATACAAGCTGCTCGTATGGAGACTGCCTTCTTCGCTCAGGGGAAGTTCGCGGCTGGACTCTGCGTTCTTCGAGCGGAGAAGCGCATACGGCTGAAACAATGCGCAAAAACTCGCAAGACGTCGAAACCTGCCAGATCTCAGATACTCAGCTGAAGTGCAAGAACGCCGCGACGAACGGGAACCGAACCCCGACATCCCTCGCATAAAGCGAACCCTTTACCTACTGCACCACGACCCACTTGCCCATGGTGCCATCGCGGGCGCATAAGACATCGATCGGACGTCGCAGCGTGGACGCCAACGCGCGATCTCTGAGCTATGAGGGCGCAGACAGCAAAGTCTCGGCGCGACCCGCACTGCGGTTACGGTGAGGGGGTCCTGTTATCCGCCCTTTATAATATGTCTGGATAACAGACGACAGACGACGACACGCCTTTCAACTCTAACTGATATCGCGGATTAGTGGTGCCAAAGGAGACCGAGGCTCCTTCAGATTGCGTCCAACGAACGAAATAGCGACAATTGAGCCTAAAAGGCTGAAATGGAAGAAAAACAAGAAAACTAAAAATTCCACAGACGTCTCACCAACGGACGCAGTCGCAATGTGACTATGGAGGGGTCGGGTAACTGGGCCATACCCCGGAGTCCCTTCCCTTGCCCAAAATTTGAAAGCAAATTTAACAACAGAGAATCTGTTCTGTGCTCTCCTCCGCCTCAGCCGAGGAGAGCACAGATTTGGGCAAGGGAAGGGACTCCGGGATGTGGCCCTGTTATCTGACCCCTCCATAGTCACATTGCGCCCGGACGCATTCTGTCGATTGACGAGCTGATGGAGCAATTGGTCCCGAAACGACCGCCTGGGTACTGCGCGGCGGACAACTCATCGCTACCCTTGGCGGACCTAGTCGCGAGTACTTCATTGTAGCCCACCCCCCCCCCCCCCTCCCCCAATAGGACGCCATAACCGTATGGTCCACCGAAAGCTCTCGAAATCGAAGAAACAACTAGCCGATTACGTCAACAAGAGAAAGGGCAATGAAAGTGTGGACGGAGGAACGCTATACGTGTGAAACTGAGGCCCTACGAACAAGACGCTCAGGCGAATTGGTCGCACGAGTGAAGCATCACGCTCTAACTAACGTCATCGTCATCGTTTCCAAATGGCATCGGCGAGCTGGGATGACTAATCATGAGGTGGGGGAACGAAGCGAATGGAGAATACACTAGACAAACGCCAGAAACGGTCACTATTTCCGCTTCGAGGAAATCTCTCTGATGCGATTTATTCCATAAGTGGCAAACATTCTTTAGCCGCAGCTCGATTGTTCAGTTACCTCTACTTCAAACGGTTGGAAGCAAAATTTCCCCTTCTGTTATAAAGATGATGGGGATGGTTGACTCCAGCCGTGAACTTGCACCACCTTAAAGATGTTGAGGTCATTGTTCGTATGATCTTCGTGGAAAGCGAAGCAAGTCTATGATGCTTAACTCGGACAATTTTGAAGGGATAACGACAGGCTAACGACATGTTGCCCGCCAAAGTGGACGAGTTTTCCGCGCGGTGTCACGATGATCGTGGCGGGACCACACGAACTTTCAGCTTTGAACAGTAGAGAAGGCTGTCGCGCCAAGATTCATATCCAAGATTTATTCTGCCTACGTCTCGGCGTAGCCGCCTTCCTCAGAGCTTAGAAAAGACAAGTGGAGTTTGAGAAATTCCCCGACAAAGAATTATTTCATGTTTCAGCCATTTAAATTGATTCTTGGACGGGTCAATTCCTCAAACACACGTTGCCTTTTCCAGGCTCTGAAGAAAGCGCACGCCGAAACGTAAGTCGAATAAAGGTTCAATACCAATCTTGGCACGACAGCTCTAGCTCATGACGTCCTTTTCTACTGTTCGAAGACATGCCGAGCTTCAAGTAGAACAACTTTAAACTTGTTTTGGATGGTGGAGATAATTTGGGCAGTGTCATGGCTGCTTCTTTTTATTTTATTGCATTTTTAGGGCATCTGCACGATTTTCTTTGAAAATTTGATCGCGCCCTTCTTTTTTGTTGCTGTAGGAAAGCGAGGGAGTGCGCTTAGTCCGTCTATCACCCCTTGATCAAAATTGGCCACATTCTGATGACCCTTGCCCTGCTCTGAGAGCACAGCGCGCAACCAAACGCATTCAAATAACGCAGGTAAAACGGTCTAAAAGAAAGAAGCAGTTAGTAGATGTCAAAGTAACACGAAAGCCTGAAGAAAACCTAAGAGGAACAGTGCAACTGAAGGGGAATTGGAGAGAAGACGGCATCACCAACAGTTGCTGCACATTGATCGAAGTGAATGGGTGCCATCCTGGTCCCGAAACGATCGCCTGCTACTGTAAGAAACCCTGCCGAACTTGACAGACAACTCGTCCCACCCTTGCGACTTTAGTCAAGACTTTATCCTTTCAGTGTGAATGCTTCAGACGATATTGAGGAACGGTAACAGGATTGTCCTAGCTGCAGGATTCGATAGTAAATCGATGAACTGCGCAAGACGTCGTTTTCTTGACTTTAGCCACAATGCTCTTAAAGAAGCCTCCCATATAAGACAGAAAAGCGCACAACACCGCAAGTGATTCCATGAAAGACTAAACGTCCGAATTACTCAACAATTTTTTCACATAAATTAGAAATACAAGACACTCCTAACATGGAGGAGCCGACAGCACAAACTCTAGGGTGCATACAAGTCATTCTGAAGTGGGAATATGAGACAACATTAGAAACCGTCCAGAAATGTCGAAATCCTAGGCAGAATGGCCACCAGAAGGTCAGAAATCGAAGCCGCCAGAGTAATTAAGGAGTGTGAAATAGTGCGCCCGACGGCGAATCCGCGCCCGGTCGCGAATCGTCGCGACCGCTCTGCGACGGCGCGGTTCGCGAGAGCGGATACGAACGGCGGAGACGGCCGGCCACGATCGGGGCCGGCCCGCCGGCTGACTGGCCCGTCCTTGCCGTTTCGCCTGGGAACAGCCGTCACGTCATAATTCCGTCGCTGGTGGTCACCTTGAACTCTCTCTCTGACTTCGATTGCTCCGTTACGTTCTCCAGAGCACGGTTAAGCCGTAGACAACGGCGTAGAAGTGCGGTTTCTCTGTTAAATCGACGTTCTTGGCCGACATGTCGATATATTGACTCAATGTTGCCGTCAGACGTTTAAAATCGTTTCGATCGTATTTTACCGTAGAAATAATTGTAGGATTCCCATGGACCCATAAAGATGTCTGCACTACGGACTAAACGCCAGATCTCACGGCTAACTGCAAATTTGACTGTTGCACTTTTCCTGCAATGACTTCTTCTCTTTCTCCTTTGTTTCTGGAGCGTTATAGCGCTCCAAAGCATTGATACGCCGAGGGTGCCTTCTCCGAGAAAGCTCGTAGAATCAGAAAATGTCACTTCACTCGAGTGCCTTGTATTCGCGACTAAACTTCCAAGAGTACTGACGAGTTGTCCGAGTGGACGAGTTTTCCCGTGTCAGTCTAAGGCGATCGTTGTGGGACGGGGACATTGTTCTGGCATGGCGAACGAATTTATCTGGTTTCGACTTAAGACTCCTAAGGACGAAGAGGAGAAAAGATCCAAGTCCAGGGGAAGCGGTGAGGCGGGGTCCACCTGATACTCGAAAGAATCATGGTAGGTATAAAAAACATGCAACAGTACAATCTTGACGCTAAAATTGCTTTCCTATTTAGGAGGGGGGGGGGGGAGAACACCCTAAACATGTATTGCGCCGTATGTCAGAGGATGCGTATCGACATTTGGCAGGCTATTGCTTGGTGTTAATCGATTAGTATGCTTTGTACTGGCATCTCAATCGCACGCGTAGCCGACTATGAACAGGACCCGACTGGTCCAATTCGGCAGACACCTGTTGGACATTTAGTGACGGGCCTACCTTGGGGCTTGTTCATACTTCGAGCGATTGGAGCGAGTGGGGCGACGGACGCAGTGTGGAGTGCGTAACTAATTACGTCCGTCGCCTCAGTCCTTCTAGTCGCTCCAGGCGCTCTTGGCGCTCTCGTCGCTGCAGTCGCTCGAAGTATGAGCAGGTCCTTGCTCTCCCTTACAGTGTTTAATAGAACCAAGACGTTAATTTGTATATTCACCCAGCTCCTCCTGAGCTAGACCTTCTAGAGTTATACTTTTTACCTTTAACAATTTATACGGTCATGTAGCTATGGCCTATGTTATACTTCGGCGACGCCGTTGTCGGCGACGTCGGCGACAGTGTTGCGCGGGCTTCGACGCATTGCGTAACACCCGCTCAACACTGTCGCCGACATCGCCGACAACAGCGTCAACGAAGTATAACATAGGCTTATGATGGGCAGCATTAACAGGTGGGAGCGCATCAATCATGATAAAGCAGAGCATCGATCGAAAACACACCACCCAATCAGGACATCGACCATACAAGCTGTCGCTGAATAGCGCCGCTCATTCAATGCGATCTGATTGGCTGGCGAGTTCCCTCCTCCCGATGCTGCCCACTTTCGCGACTATGACCGTTTGTGCAATTACTTGAAGTTTTATAAAGGAGAAAGAGGGTGGACCTCCAACCTCTCAACACAACTTGCACCTATTCTCTGAAGCCAGTGGAAACTGTACACACGCTTAGGGGTCGTTTCCCATGTTTTGGTGGACATCTTATCAACGCTGTCACCTTCTTATCGTGCTCGCTCGCTGATTTCATGTCTGGCCACCAATGTGCTCGTCATAATATTCTTGGATAGTTCGTAATCGAAGAAATACGAAGTCGGCAGCCGACTTTAGAAGCAGCGCTGCTCTTCTCGAGGTTCACTATCAAAGATAGAAGAGTGTTCCTTCCACTGTAGTGAGCCATCGGAACTATACCGGAGGCGTAGATTTATGACCTGTAGGCCAAGATTGCCATAAGCTTCATATCGGCTGACGTTTCAGCGTCTTCACCTTCTTCCGAGCCTGGAAACGTCGAGAGTACTTGAAACTGTTATCCCAAACGGCTTTTTATGATAGAGGGTACAAATGAAATGGCGTTTAGGGGAGCAGTTTCATAAAGTGTTCTCGACTTTTGCATGCTTCGAAGAAGGTGAAGACGTCGAAATGTCTGCTGAAATGAAGCCTATAATAATCTTGGCCTACAGCTCATGAAGTGATAGAATGTCTATTATCACTACGCCATGATCTATGGAAAGTCGAACTTAGACGATTATACTGGAATTCTTCCTAGGAGTGTATAGAAGCGGCCATTAGGGCCTGTTCATACTTTGCGACAAGAGCGACTCGTCGCCCGTGCAAAACATGCATATCGATTAAAACCGAGCGCGTGCCGCCGAAAAGTGCTTATACTCGAGCGCCGGCGTTGTCGCTGCAGTCGCTCTTAGCGCTCTAGTCGCTCCAGTCGCCTGTTCATACTTCCGCTCGCTGCGCACGCTGCGCTCTTGTCGCTCTTGTCGCTGCTGTCGCGAAGTATGAACAGGCCCTTAGGTAGGCATCAGCCAGTCTCATGCCTTCATCGACCGCTCCAGGTAGCCGAATGTCAGACCAGATCATATAATTGGCTAGTACCTGTTTAGCACTAGCCCGTGTCATACGAGCCCAGACAGACTACCCCGACAGTATCATGCTATTGTCTGAGAGGTTGATGTTCCCTTCGAATGACTTCCTATTTTCATTTTTTTCCACCATTTTTCGGACTGGTAGGGCGCGATGACTTCTCTTCTTCCCCATCCAGACTACGAAAGCACTAGACTTGATTAGGTAAGGTTTGTTCAACGTTTTCTTCAAAAGTTGGGAAAGTAGTGGATGTTCGAGAAATAGCAGAAAAATATTTTCCATTTTTGCAAAGCCTTGAATCTACTGCCACTATAGTGGCTGGAAGTTTACTACAGTCTAGCTACGCAGGCAAAAATATTGTTTCATGAGCGCGGCGGCATCAGGTGACGGATTCCCTGCTTTAGAATATTTTTGCATTTTTTCTGCATATGCGATAGTTGGTTGGAAGGTATGTGACCGTACGATTCCATAGTGAACTGTTGGTGGTCCTAACTCGGTAGGTTCAAGGACTTTGCAAAAATGCAGGACACATTTGTTCTATTTCCTCTGGTTCCTTTGCATTTGACCATTTGAAGGCGTGGTGTTAATTTCCACATACGCCTAAGATCTTACTTGGTTAGTCCGTTGCCTTACAAGGAAACGTTTCCAACTCATGCTGAGCTTTTGCAATGTGACTTTGACAGGATGTAGGGCTGTGTGAGCGAAGTTCAGAATTACAGTCAGTTTTTGTTGGACGTTTTTTTCAAGAGCGGAAAATGAGGTGTAAGAACGAGTGCGCAACACTCATCAACCCCTATGACACCCCACGAGATGTGTCTCGGCGGCGCAGTCGGTAGAAGTGCCGCCTCATAGAAGCAGATCGGCGAGCTTTTGAGTTCAAGTCCGCGCACTGCCATTACTTTTGCGCATATCAATCTGTTGTTATTACGCTTTCTCATGATCACAGGAGTCAATTTTAGACCATCAATGCTTACAACAAACAAAGGCTGTGTACTTGCGCCTTCATATGGGTTAGTTTTTTAGAGATGTGTATCTGCACCACCGCCATATCATGCCATATTACCAATGAACCGTAACTGCACACTAATGCGCTTACCTTACGGTTGAAAACTATGAACCCGGGACATATCGGTCCAGAAGTGCACTAAAAATGTCGTTCTCACCTGAACGTGTTGTCGGCCGACTACTTTCCACCTTCAACAACAAACTAATCGGACCACTTCTTCTTCGTTGGACACGTAACCTATGGGTCCTAGGTGAAGAGAAGGGTCCTAGGTGAACATCGACGTAACCAGCTGCCATCCACGCGTATGAAAGACATAGCTGAAACACCGGAGCGCAGAACTGCCGGTAGGTCTAGTACCGATATGGCCCGGGGCATAATATTCAACCGTAAAGTAAGCGTATTTGTGTGCAGTTACGGCATCATTGGTGATATGGTATGATATGAAGGTGGTGCAGATACGCATCGTTGAAAGACTAGCACATATGAAGACCCAAATAGACAGCCTTGTTTTGCTTAAGCAGTGATGGTCTAAAATTGAATCCTGTGATCATGAGAAAGCGTAATAACAACAAGCTAATGTGTGCAAAAATATTGGCAGTACGCGGACTCGAACTCAAAAGCCCGCCGGTGTGCTCCTATGGCTCGGCACATCTACCGATTGCGCCACCGAGACACATCTCGTCGCGTGTCAAAGTGACTGAGTTAGTGACGAATTCTATTACATTGCACCAATGCAACTACACCGTCTGTCGTAAATTTGTGTGTGACTGGTGCAGCTTGCTGTCTGCGCCCGCCTAGCTTAGAGATCGTGCGTCGGCGTCTACGTTGCCACGTTCTATCGATGTCTTGTGCGCCCGCGATGGCGCCGCCGACAAGCGCGTCGTGGTGCAGTGGAGGTGGCGTCGCTTCTGAGAGGAAGGTCGGGGGTTCGGTTGTTGTGCTTGGTGGTTCACTTGCATTTCAACTGGGTACTTGAGATTTGAGGAGCTTTGGCGTGTGAACGAGGCTTTTTTTGCGCATTTTTCCAGCCTTAAGCGCTTCGCCGCTCGAAGAGCGCAGAACCCAGCCGCGGACTCCCCATGAGCGACGAAAGCAGTTTCGACACGAGCAGCTTGGATGGCACGCACCCTGGAGCGCTTCGGTTCATCTAGGTTCAGTTCCAAACTATAACCCATTTAGGAAGTCGAATTCTGGACACAAGTGATGTATGGTGCTTCGTTTCCATTCAGCTAGGTTCAGTTCGAAACCAACTCGACAAGTGAGTGATGAGGCGTGAGGGAAAAACAGACGACGCAGTTGCACCAGCCACACGCAAATTTACGACACGCCGTGTAATTGCATTGGTGCAATGTAATGGAGTTCGTTAGTGACTGCTGCGCACACGTTTATACACCTCTTTTTCCGGTTTTTAAAGAAGCGTTCAGCAAAAACTAACTGTAATTCTGGACTCCGCTCACACGACACTACATCCTTTCAAAGTTGCATCGCAAAAGCTCACCATGTGCTGGCAAAATTTCCTTCTTAGTACGCCCATCTAAGAAAATGGACTTAATCATCATAAGTCTCATGGTAGTAGGTGTCTTTGTCCAGTTCCACCTGTGTTACTTGCTTTATCGATGATCGCGGAATCGCTCTAGAATGCACCAGCAATGTATTCATACGTCAGCGTTGCATGGCGATGTTAGTAGAGACTCTGCTTTGAGTGACAGGAAGATCGTTGATGGGAAACGTCTAGCCACTGTGTTAGTTGATCTCCTTGTATTCTTTCGCCTCGCGAAGAATCGCGTGGGTGTTCAACGGTTGCTTGCAGCCAAAACACTTCTCGTATGACTCATCCTATTTTCGACCACTTGGCCTCACCGTCAGTGGTTTCTGAGATATTCAGAGTGCTTCATTAGCTACTTTGCGCTTTTGAAGTTTCATAAGTCGCTCGCTATCTGTTGCCGAGTTCCACCGAACCTGGTAGCGTAAGCGAAGTGTAGCCTATTCCTTTCTCCTAGAGTAAGCAGAAATCACTGTGCCTCTTTACTATTCAACTAATCTCGTCTGCTTCGGGCGAGACTATCCCATAACTGTGATAAAGGATTGAAGACGGCGTTACTCAAACCGTTTTGGGATGCGCAGCGCGTTCTGCTTCTACAGGATGTCGTGGAGGTGATTTGAATGCGTGTTTACAATGACTTTTCGTGGCCAGCCGATGGACAAGTCAATGGCTTACCCTTCATGGACGAGTCCGCTACAAATTCAGCAACCCTGGAGTGATGGATCTGAGCGGGAAGTCCGAACCAAGAACCTGAAGGAAGGGAACGCTACAACCGGCGTCTCCTGCCATTGCACTATCAAGCTCCCAACTCTCTTGAATAACCTTGATTCCGTTAGGATTGCAGTTGAGGTGCACTGGCCATTGCTGTGATGCCACAAAGCCCAAAAAAAGAGACCAAGTGCAGACTATTCATCACGACGTGCCTCAATTGTCATTTCATTCAAATCCTGCTCTCTTTCACGAGCTTAGTGCAGAAGCCGATGGACGTTCGGGTGTTTGGTCGGTGCATATCTTCGCGACTGATCTCGTATCGCTCGATCGACCTGAATTCTCGTCGCTCACAAAGAGGAACTCTGACGTGGGATCGTGTGCACTTCGTTGAGTTCATCCTCGAAACGAGTTCATGCTGCTGCCTTTCTGCTGAGGGAGTCTGCTCTTCTAGTGGGTTTCATGCTATTCACTTGCTAGATTTCTGGCATTGTGGGTGTCGTTTTAGGCTTAGAAGAAGGATCTTTAAGTGTTTAGCGAAAGGTTTTTGAGCCGAGTAAGTGCATTGCGCTGGGTTGGATCGCCTCACCCTCCAGTTCTTCTAGAATATACTATACTGTTTTCACGTCGAATTGGACACTCTTCTAAACATGCCTAAAACTTTTGAAATCAAACCGAATTCTTTCAGTTTGAAACGTCCTTCATACAGATTGAACTACAGACTCAAACAGAACAACTGGTTAGAATAATTTTTTGTTTAAGGAAAATTTGATATAACTTTCTTTGAAACTTGTAAGTTCAACTGCCCGAATAAGTGTAAAATTTTATGAAATTTTTATTTCTCGAGGAAAAATAAATTGTTTCAATTTTGTTTTGAAGCACATCGAAGCAGCAACTATTTAATGCCAGATCGCGCCATGCACTTGAAAAGCAAGTCGCAATGTTTTTTTTTTGATTTATAGTGTAAACACTGCTTACATGCAGCAAAAAAAGGATATGTGTGCTTTTTACAATTGTTTCTGTTGCACCGCTTGCAGGTGTGAAACTGCATGCAAACAAATAATTTGCTATCAATCGAATAAAAACCGCGAAATTTCGGTCCGGCCGTGGCACAATCCTCTCTTCGCAAAATAAAATAACCGAAAAGGGTCCAATTCTACGTGGAAATGGTACAGTATATTCCTCCCGTCTGACCCTTTCGCGCTTGTCGAAGGCGATCCGGCCGAAACGTTAGCCAATAAAGCCATTTTATTTTCAAATTTTACACTTTTATTTTCAATTTTACACTTTTACACCAAATTGAAATATTTTCACGTCGAACTAGACACTCTTCTAAACAAACCTAACGCTTTTGAAATCGAACTGAATATCTTTTAAGTGAAAAGAGCTCCTTCCACGTTAAACTCTCCGAAAGGGTTACAATAAAGTTTTTCCCAAAGAAAGTTTTAGTGTGACTTTGCTTGAAGTATTGGTTCACCTGCACAACGCCATTTTTCAGTGGCAAAGTAAGAGATTACGTCATGCCCTCGTCTTCAAGACATCGCGATTTTCACTCGTTTGATAGCAAAACTTCTCTTTAGCACGATATTACCTCAAACTTGGGTAATTAAACACCTAAACTCTTTGCATGAATTTTCACATCTGTAAACGATACAACAAAAAACGATTGTAAAAACATGCATATCCTCTCATTGTTGCTTAATCTAAGCAGCATTCACAGTATCAATCAAGTAAAAATCGCGACGTGCTTTTCGAGTGCATGGCACGATCTCGTCACGCAATGCACTTAATGACTGCTGTTTTGTTGCGTTCTGAAAGAATTTTTTTTCGAAAAATAAAATTTTTATAAAATGGTTACACTCATTCACGCAGCTGAACTGAAAAAATTTCAAAGAAAGTCATACTTTTTGTTGTTTTGTCAGCTACTTTTGTGTGCGGTTAGTTGAGAACACCCAGGGGCCAGGTTCATCAACCGCTTACCGCCCTCTACCGGTGAAAATGCGGCCAAACTCCAATGACATCAGCATTCATTGATTACTTCGTTTGGAGGTGTTTTCACCATTAGAGGGCGGTAAGCGGTTGATGAATCTGGCCCCAGAAGAACCCCTGGTTCTCACGCTGATCTCCCGTCTACAGATGTTTGCTGTAAACCATCTCGTGCCTTTGCCGGCGAGCGTTTTGGCTACTTGTTGTTTCCTCGTTTGTTTGCAGCCACCTTTTTGGGCAGCGCTGTGAATGTTGGTTTCTAGGTTCATATGGGGTATTCTATTGTATTTTTTGGATTGCGAAAGGTTGCATGGATCCACTGAGCTCCCACTAAAGCCTAATGTCAGCGGTGTGACTCATCAGTTATTCTTGATACGAAATTGGAACCTATCCGAGTGTGGGAGAGGGGCACTCCACTCTTTCTGTTTGACAGGAGCTAAAATATTAAAAAGAAATATGATTTAATGGAGGTGACAGATGGACTTCCATATTAGGAGATCCTTCTTTGTATTAGGTTGTAACGAAATAAATGGCACTGAACCACTGTAAATTTAAACAGTTAGTATCTCGGCTTGTAGGCAAGTTTATTAATCGAAATAAAAACCTTCTGATTCTACACATCTTTGCCAGCGTGACACAAGCTTTTTTATCCCAGTAGCATAAAAATCAGAAGTTCTGGAATTGGCGAAATCTTCGAAGGCACTTTCGGCATCCTGTTGGTATTTGAAAATTTTCCCTACCAAGAAGTCGCCAAGATGCTTGAAGAAATGGTAGTCTGTTGGGGAAAGGTCGGGAGAAAACGGAGGATGTGGTAGAGTTTCAATGCTCAGCTCATTCAATTTCTGCAACGTCATTCGTGCTACATGGGGACGAGCATTGTCGTGCAGAAGGAGAACTCGCCTTCGGTTTACCAAGTCCGGCCGGATATCCTTCAACTTTTTCATCATTTCTTCAATTTCGATGCAGTACTTCTCTGCCGTGATGGATTCACCGGGATGGAGGAAGCTGTGGTGAATAATTCCCAGCGAACACCACCATACTGTCACCATTACTTTCTTTTGGTGCAATTCCGGCTTCGCAAAAACCTTGGGGCTCTCATCGCTGTCCACCCACTGTGCCGATCGTCACCTGTTGTCGTACATTATCCATTTCTCGTCACAGGTTACGATGCGATCAAGGAATGGGTCCGTTTCGTTCCGTAGAAGCAGTGCGGACGAGATCTCATATCGTCGGTTTCTTCGCTCCTCAGACAGCTCGTGAGGCACCCATCTTTCCAGCTTTTTGGTCTTTCCAATTTCCTTCAGACGCCAGGCAGCTGTGTTGTGACTGACGCAAAGAACCTTCGCTATCTCCCTGGTACCTTTGTGTGGATCCTCCTCTACCAGAGCTCTCAGCTTGTCCTCATCAACATCACTATGCCTCCCACGACCTTCATGTTCTTCCAAGCTCTCATCTCCATTCCGGAACTTCTGATACCAACGATACGCCGTCCGAATTGTGGAACATCCTTGACCGAATGCGGCGTTGATCTTCTCGTCCGCCTCCTTAGCTGTAGTGCCCAGCTTGAATTCATACAAGTAAATGCCTCGGATTACACTTTTGTCCAAAAAAGTCAATAAAACTCTAAAGTTTTCCCACTTTTCATAGAAAATTTGGTACTCACCGGTAGAGCAAAGTTTGCGGTTCTAAATGATATGCCACATGTTACGGTTTGTTCTTGATCAAACGCGTAAAGACGCGCCAAAAAATGGCGCGAGCCAGTGCCATTTAATTCGTTACAACCTAATAGTTTTCAGGCCGGGCGATTCCACATTGTTTGTGTTTGTTTCGTTTTCCTAGCGGTGCCCCCCCCCCCACCTCCTCCGACCAGTATAGATCCCAAGGGTGTACTCTCAAGAGCTCAGGAGTCTCTAGAAGTTAATACTTCTACTGTGGTCCCTCTGGAGATCTAGAGTTCTCACAGAGATTACCTTGTTACTGTGCATGAGCCGTTTATTGTTGACGGACCACTCCATTCATTTTCAGATGTCGTACGGTCAAATTCAGTATAATTCTTACTCCTTTTTCCATTACGACATTTCTGATGCTATCGTCAAGACTCTTATGGATCAGAGTTCGACTCCGCTTAGAGGTTAGGGAAGAGAGCAATATTTTCGTGAATCAATCGTTGCTGACAGAAGTTCAAGGAAGAAGTATCAGTTTGGTTCTGTTGAACGCTATTGGGTCAGTGCGGCAGTGTGGTAGATTTTCCATTCGATCAAGCAGCGCTTAGAGCAACTAGCAGGAGATATGGTATCAAATTTTGCTCGGAAAATTGCCAATTTGTCCAATTTGATCTGAGAAGTGCCCAATTTGACTTGAAAAGTATCCAATTCGACGCGAAAATTGTATATATGAATGTTACGTGCGATCAAACACCACCGGTGGTATTTGGCGTTACATCGTGTTTGGAAAGCAGAGGGTGTGGGTCGAGTCCTGCGTGGCGCAAAAAGTTTGATCGGAACTAGCCATCCATCTAACAGCCTATAGTCATTGGGCTGTCCAACGGTGCTGGTTTGAGCATCAAGCTATGGGTTTGTGCGTAGAAATAGAATGCATGGCGCATGCTTCCGACTGTATTTCAATAGCTTCCATCTAGCCGTGTTGGAAGATCCATGTCTCTCGTATAGAGGTGTTGTAGCGCTTAGAGGATGCCCTTGACAAGAGTCTTGGAGGAATTCTGGGCTTAGCTGAGGGCCTGTTCACACTTCGCGACAGCAGCGACAAGAGCAACGAGAGCGTAGCGCGCGGAAGTGTGAACAGGCGACAGCAGCGACTGGAGCGACTGAAGCGACAGCGCCGGCGCTCGGGTATGAATACTTTTCGGCGGCGTGCGCTCGCTTTTAATCAATATGCATGTTTTAGGATTAGACAGAACGGGTCGGCATGGCGTTGTAGCTGACCTTCTTGAGCAGTAGCTGCGACGTTTTTACCAGCGTTCCTAAGCCTTTCCTGTCCTAATCTCCCAGAAGCCCCGAAACGCTCTGTTCAGGACGTCACCTCGCCGCAATCGAATGTTCATTAGCATGCTCGTCCAGCTGGGCCCCTCCACGGCGGTGCTATCCAGGATCGCTCAGCGCTTCGTTTCGTCTATGGTCGTCCGGCTCTTCGTTTCCTATGAGTGCTTCAGTTTCATGGTGAAAAGACTCATTAGTAGGGTAGCAAGTGACCACACAGGGGATCAGAAACGTCCATTGGCAACTGATTTCCCACTGGACTGTCATCTTAATTCCCACCAGTCGCCGCTGGACGTTCAGCGGCATGTATCAGCCATTGATATTAGTCCTGTGGTGGTTTGTGTGCTTAGGGCGGTTGTCTGCAACAGCCGTAGCACACGAAGCTCTGCTGTCCTCCACTCTCCGTTCCGATCGATGCCCCTACACTTCGTGCGACTTTGGTAATCAACATCTCCACCCTAGTCATTTCCTCCTTTTCTAGTGAAGGGCTTTCCGACCCGATGGGAGACCATCTGCCGTGGGTGCCAGAAGCTATTCTGAGCCTGATTGCCTTCGAGAGCGGGTGTACTTTGCTCGTAAAATGCCTCGCTGGACGTTTTTTTCCTCAGTGGATTGACGTCAGACGACGACGACGACTGAGACGTCTAATTCTCTTATAGCTAGCTGAGATGGCTGGAAGCGTTCATTGTTCTTGTCTGATGAGCTTGAAGCCTTCCGTTTGGATATGGTTGCTATTACAGCTGGGGCACAGTTAGCGCTGTCGGGCAAGGTATCGACGTCCGAATGACCGAATGCATTCCGAGCCGAGTACCTTATTCGAGTTCGGCTGCAGGTGTCGCTATTTTCTTCAAGCTGCCCATCGAGAATTCCTATCCGTAGGATTGTCATGCCTTTTTATGCTTCGTGTTTTTCTCTCCGACCCAGTGGAAGTGTTCGCGTGCTGTCACATAAAACTGGAATGTGTGGGTGATCGATCATCTAGCCTTCGAGATAGATTTCCCTGCCTTTGAATTCAGCGGCCGGGTTTTAGAGTCCGCAATCTGGCCCATTTTGAAGGTAGCGATTTGAAGGGTGCCTCCAGAGTGCAAGCACTCTGAGCTGCTTGAACCCTAGTGTCATTAAGGTGTGCAGGATTAATGGTAAGTAAACAGTTCGCCACCAGATTCATCAGCCGCTTGCCGCCTTCTAACGGTGAAAATACCGCCAAACTGATGCTATGTAATGAATGTCATATCAGGGGCTTTGGAGGTATTTTCACCGATAAGTGGTTGATGAATCTGACCACTGAATGACCAGTTTCCAATTGCTGCCCCCCGTGAAGCTCACATAGCTGTACTCTGACTGAGACATCTTATATTAGGTTGGAAAAAAGTCTTTTCATTTTTTTTCAAAGATTTATTACTTCACAACTACAAAGTCGAATCAGTTGAGATAATCTCCACTTTGTTCCACTGCATTTTTTCAAAAACTGGGTAATTTTTCAATTCCTCTCGATTAAAAGACTGCAGTTCTGGAGTCGAACCATTGATGAATCCAATTTTTGAGGTCTTCGTTCGTTTCAAAACAGTTCTCTCCAATTTCTTGCTTGAGAACACGAAAGAGATGGTAGTTGGTATGGGCGAGGTCAGGGCTATACGGTGGATGTGGCATTACCTCCCAGCCCAGCTCCTTTATTATTCCTCTTGTGAGTTCTGCAACATGTGGTTTTGCATTGTCATGCAGGGTCACCACAGCAAGTGTCTCTCCACTTCTGAGAGTTTCCCAGTAAATCACTCCTCTGATACCCCACCAAACACTAAAGAGAATCATCCTTTTCGTGTTTTTCTTCGGAAGTTTGCAAACAGAAGCCGGGACTGATCGCCTGTCATAATCTGCGGTAGAAGCGATTTTCGGTTCTATCCTAGTCCGGGGGGGCACATAACTAAAAAGTAGGTAACAAAATGAATTGAGACTTACCGAGCGGCTGTCAGGGAACGAAATGGAATCTATAATAGACCAAAAACGAGCAAGCAAACAAAAAATCGCCGCAGTTTACAACCGGCTCGGCGGGCAAAGAGCGACGGAATGTAGGCATACCGCGTGCTGACATGTTATAACCAGGATCTAACATGGTGAGAAGGGCGCATGAAGCCGCACGCCGCGTGCTTACCGCCGCCTGACATGTTATAACCAGGATCTAACATGGTGAGGAGGGCACACAACTTTGCCTACTTACAAGCGCAACAAATGTAATTTTTTTTTGTTTTTTTCTCTGTAACTTTTCTTGTTTAGGTCCCATGTTGTTCTGTAGAGGCCGCTAGGTAAGTCTCATGTGGATTTGTTACATATAATACTTTTTAGTTATGTGGCTCCCCCGACTAGGATAGATCCTGATTTTCTTTCGTATCTGGACAGAAGAGAAGCAGCGATGGAGAGCCGTTGACCTTCTGTGTCCGACAGGGCATGTGGAATCCAAGCCAAGATTCTTCAGATGGATTTCCACTATCGTCTAAGACACTTCGAGCTTCTCTGCCAATTGACGTGTCCTCTGCCCACTATCGGTACGAAGAAGATGGAGTAGTTCAGTGTCGTCCAATTCAGTTGGCCTTCCTGACCTTGTTTTGTCCTCGAGTGGATAATCTCCCTTTAAAAACTTTCCGGACCATTTCCGGACCACTCATAACAGGTGCGATGAGTAACAGATCGCAAGCCATATCGTTAATTTGGTCGGCTGCCTGAAGTGCTGTAGAGCCTTTAATGAATTCATGAAGAATGACGTGCCGAAAATGGCCATAAGGTAGATCTGGCATTGAGTCCGAAGATTGGATGGATAACGAAATACAAGAAGGGTCTTGACCTGTGTCCGGGTGCGAACGATGGACAAGTGTGATAAGATTACGAAATCAGCTATCAGTAGTGGCTAGTGTGTTTACAATAAGAACGGGAAAAAAACTTTTCGAAGTGTGAAGAGATTTTTTCCCACCTAATATTTGAGCTACATACCAGGCTGTGCAATAATTCTTGTCCGAAAATTTTACCATTTTTAATTTTTTCAACTTTATTGAAAAACAAGTCTAATCAACAATATAATCACCACAGTTATCCACAACAGTGGCCCATCGATTGGGCAGGTCGCCGATGCCCTTCGCCCAGAACTCCGGGGCCTGCGACTCGAAGAAGTCCGTGATGTCGGATTTGAGGTTGTCGTAGTTGGTGAATTTTCTTCCGGCCAAATGGTGCTTCAGCGGGCGGAACAAGTGGTAGTCGGAGGGGGCGAGGTCCGGAGAATACGGCGGATGGGCAACCGTCTCCCAGCCGAGCGTCGCCAACTTCTGCTGGGTCTCCTTCGCCACGTGGGGGCGCGCGTTGTCGTGCAGCAGGTGGACCGAGGCCCGTCGGGGACGCTTTTCTCGGATGGCGGCGGCAGTTTCTCGAGCTGATCGGTGTAGATGGAGGCGGCGACCGTCCTGCCTTGCGGGAGCAGCTCGAAGTACAGCATGCCCTTGGCGTCCCACCAGCAGCAGAGCATGATCTTCAGCGGGTACAGGTCGGCTTTCGGCGTCGTCGGCGGCTCTCCTCCGCGCGGGATCCAGACGGCACGGCGGGCGACGTTGTCGTAGAGGACCCATCTCTCATCCCCAGTGACCAGGTCCTCGGAAACTCCTTGCGATGCGGACGACACTCGTAGAACACGAACGTACGAATTCGACCTTGGTCCATTTTAGCTTGTACTGGTAGCTAGACGCGGCGACTGCGCCTTATACCCCTAGCGTGGAACTCTGGAGAACCTTCTCGAAGGTTTTTACACTTGCCTGATATTATAACACTTCTAAGGAAAATTATAGAATTTCGAAAATTTTCGGACAGGAATCATTGGACAGCCTGGTACTAATTTATTAGGTCGCTTTCTTGGCTGTTTCTCCTCCTCCTTCATTCGTCTCTGCAAGCGTCATTCATGAAGTTCTGCAGCGTTTTGTAGTCTCTTTTTTGAACAGCTGCTCTGAAATTGTGACCAGCTTCAGCTTGACGGTTAGTTTGTAGTAGGAGCTAACTCAAAATGTGGATCAAACGAGCGCGAAAACATTAATCAGGAAGCCCGTAAGGATACCCTTGATGCGTTCATTGCCTACCACGTTCAGTATGACCTCATCGGCGCCGTCTAACCGAATCGTAGGGGACGAACGAGTTTTCTCCGCGTATCGGCTGTGATGAATAGCCTGGATTCATTATACTTCGACTCCGTTCTAGTTAGATGAGATGCAACCATCTGATCAACAGTTTCAGCTGTCGTCAGGGCTGGTGAGTCCTTAGGAACCTGGTTATGAAAGCTTGGATGGAGCTTCTTGAACAGCATTCAATTCGAAAAGTTCCATATCCTGACAGTTTTATGGTTAAGATATGCCTTGTTCCACTATCTTGGCATGTAAATCAACAATGGAACAGTTGTGTTAAGATTGTGATTGAGACCTTATGCCGCCTACCTTATGCGTTTCGTCGTCACCATCTGCTTCAGAGCCTGTAAAAGACGTGGGGAGTTGGAGAAATTGCTCGTACGAGGATCATTTCAAGTCACAGCAGTTCCAAGAGCTATTTTAAGAATCAGGCTGAGCGCAAGTGCGAGTGAGACAACCCAGCTGACTTAATTGAAACAGCTGAAGGGCCGGAAAACAACTGACGGATGGAGACAGACGTCGATGAATGAGACTCTCTCTTCGGGTCACTTTCTCCCTGCGACCTTCTAGCTGGCGCTAGCTCGGGTATCAAGCCTACAGAGTTCGGGAAATCGAGCTGGCTCCTCCGGTTCAGCCACGTGCTCGTGCTTCGTATTGCTTTCGAGATTCTTGGTCGCGATGCTTGAACTCTCCATGGTCTTGCGCGCTGTGTCTTCACACTAGCAGGCCTAGATCGCCATCGCCACCGTAGCGACTGCCGCGGCAGTGACGGTTCTTGTGTTTGAGTGAGGGATCACAGCATGCAAGACTTTGGAGACACAATGTATCGCGTTCAAGAATCCCGCAAGCAATAGGAATCATGAGCACGTGGCTGTGGCCTAAGTGCTGATTTTATATGCCGACCGCTGTGGGTTTGATCGCAGGGGCGCCAGCTAGAAGGTCGTAGAGAGATAGTAATCCCGAGAGAAAGTCTCGGTCATCGACGTCTGTCTCCATACGGCAGTTGTTTTCCAGCCTTTTGGCTGTTTCATCAAAGTCGGTTGAGTTGCCTCATTCGCGCTCGCCTTCGGCCTCATTCTTCCATTAGCCTTGGAGCCGCTGTAGCCTGCAATAATCCCGGAACGAACAATCCCTCCAAAGCCCGTTGTCTTTCCAGATTCTGAAGAAGGCGGCTATGCCGAGACGTCGGCTGAATAAAGTTTTGAGAAGAACCTAAGCTTGCCGGCTCTATAACAACAACCTGGAGTCGGATTCATCAACGACTTACATAACTTTAACAGAGAATTCACAGCGGAAAACTCAGATAACGCGACTTATCGTTCACCATATCGCTTGATAAGCCGCGTTATCTGAGTTTTCCGCTATGATTTCTCTGTTAACACATTGACGACAATATGAGCCACCGGTGGCTCATAACTTTTCGCGCTATTTTTTGTACTCCTGCCGTCGGTTTTTTTTATAAATCTTTTCTCTGTTTCCTAATTAATTGTGATAGGAGAATGTCCAGCAGGAATAAGCAAGAAAATTGTGTTTAAGCTCGCCAACTGTCAGCGAATTTCAGCGTCAGTTGACCGAAAGCTTCTCTGTCGGTCCGCCTACCTTTTCCTGATCTCATATGTCTCTGAGTCTGTTTGCTGACAGTGTTCGATGAGCGTCTAGGTCCCTGTCAATCTGTCGCCTCATAGTTTCACCGGACTTTAGCTCCGTTCCTCGACAAGTGTTGGTTCATGTTTCATGCTTGGTAGGCATTGTTCTGCAGTTATAGCACAGTCTGCAGAATTTCAATCACTCGTAGGGTCCACAGTAATGACCTAGATGAGCAGGACCTTTCAGGAGTCTCACCCATTTTGTCTCCGTTCCGTAATTTTTCAGTCAAATCTAGCGTAGTGTGTTGTTTTTGAGGCGGATTCTCTCGTAATGCCTTGTTTTTGGGCCTCATTGCACCGCACTGGACAAATATGTAACTGAACCGATAACGACGGCAGCAATCTCGTCTCGGTTGCCGGCGACACTTTCGCTCCGCTGAGCACGACAGTTTCACTTCAGAGTTTCACTTCTAGCGGTCATTAAAAAGCCTAGATAGCTCCATAGCAGTGTTTTAATCGAAGAATATCAGTGCGGCCGTTTCACCGTCTTCACGACAGGATGGGCGACTTTCAAATGAATCATTTTGAATTTTGACCACTTTCGAAATCAAAATGAACACATTCCAGTTGAAACGAACGGTCATTTATTAAATACCAGCCTCTCGGCCGCACGGACGGCTTTTTGACGGCTTCGCCGTGGCAATAACTTCTAATCATCAATTGTAGCTGACACCTTTGTCATGGTTTCTTCAGGAAGAACATCTTAACTACGTCGATTAGGGCAAGTTATAAAAAAGCGAAAAAATGGACGACATCCACAAAAACGCTTAATTGCCCAATATCGATTGATGGCGATTGACAGTTCAAAAACGAACTTCAAATTCGTGTTCAGCGACCTCGATTACCCCTAGGGGTAAAGTTTCGTTCCGCTCGAACGCCATCCTCAAAAATCGATAATATCGATCGATATCGATTGGTCAACTTCAGATTCGTGTTCAGCGACCTCGATTACTCCAGGTCTAAAGTTTCGTGCCGCTTGAACGTTATCTTCAAAATTCGATAATATCGATCGATATCGATTGGTCGACTTCAGATTCGTGTTCAGCGACCTCGATTACCCCCAGGGCTAAAGTTTCGTGCCGCTTGAACGTCATCCTTAAAAAATCGATAATATCGACCGATATCGATTGCCTCCAGAAACCCCTCCCGTCGATGATCATCTAAATGCCCAGGCACGGTTGCCGACGTGTTCGGCACATCTACGGCTCGCCAGGCACGGTTGCTGACGTGTTTGGCACGTCTACGGCTCGCCATGCATGGTTGCCGACGTGTTCGGCACGTCTCCGGCTCGCCATCACGGTTGCCGACGTGTTCGGCTGCCGCTCCCCGACTCAAGTGTGACGGAAACACGCACACACACATACACACACACTTGCTCCTTTATATATAGTAGGATTTAAAAATTATTTTTAACAGCCTTTCAGACTCATTCGCATACTATTGCAAAGTGTCATAATAGCATTGGAATTTTTTTCCAAAGAATATGAAAGGCTGCTGAAAATAATCCTCCTATATAATTTCTGATAATACAGGGCCTACAAAAAATGTATACACTGTTTGAAAGGTGATAATTTTGCTCACAGTAAAGATACTGAAGAAGTTAAAAGCTCGTATGAAAACTTGGGAAAATAGAAATTTTCTGACATATGCGCGGCTTGGAATGCGCCATGCACTCGTCTGAAAGTTTGCATTTTACACTCGATTGATTGTGTTTTGATTGAATCCTTGTTATAATTATAATTCCTCCACAAAGTGGCCATTTCGATTGATTTGTGCTTCTTTTAGGGTTTAAAACTTAAAAACACACTATGTTTTACGGAAAATGCAGGGTATCCTCAGAAAATGCGGGTAGTGTTTGAAACGTTCTAACTTTACTGCTTTGTGAAGCTTTCGAAGACGTTTGAGACTCATATGAAAGCGCTGGCTAACGAAATTACTGCGGCGTGCAAATAGTCAAGATTGCGCCATGCTCCCGTCGGAAACCTTGCCTTTCAGACTCGATTGATGTGCATGCGCTGAATGCCTGTTACAATCCTGTTGCTACTTGGCAGTGCTGTGCTTCTTTTAATATTTACAACTAGAAAAAAACGTGAAAGACACGTGTCATGTGGGTTTATTGATCGTACGATTTAAATGTGGGCAGCAGCCCCATTTTACATGACGCACTCTGTGCTCAAGCTGAATGGAGAGGTTAATCGGCATAATTGCAGCTACTGGGCGACGCATAGCGTTAAAAGAAGCACAGCACAGGTTAAAGTGGCCAAGTAGTAACAAGATTATAACAGGCATTCAGCCCATGCATAAATCAATCGAGTCCGAAATGCAAGGTTTTAGGCGAGCGCATGGCACAATCTCGCCTACTTGCTCGCTTCAGAAATCTCTTTACCCTGCGCTTTCGTAAGATTCTCAAACATCTTCAAAAGAGCATCTTCACTAAGAGCAATGTTAGAACGTTTCCAACAGTACCTGCATTTTTGGGATACCCTGCATTTTTCGCAAACCATAGTGTGTTTTTAAGTTTTAAACCCTAAAAGAAGCACAAGTCAGTCGAAACGGCCACTTTGTGGAGAAATTATAGCATGTATTCAAGCGAAATCAATCGAGTGTAAAATGCAAAATTTCAGACGAGTGCATGGCGCATTCCATACCGCTTACATGTCAGAAAATTTCTATTTTCTTAAGCATTCATATGAGCCCTTCTTCAGAACCTTTACAACGAGCAAAGTTATCAGCTTTCAAACAGTGTATACATTTTTTGAAACACCGTGTATAATATTAGGCTCTTGCAAAATTAGTCTCCGTCTCGAGGTTTGTATAAATAAACAAGTTTTTCATTGTAAAGCAATCCGTCTCAGCGAGAGCCACACACCGCTCGGTAGGCTTCTTCCTGTTCTTTCAAAAAACATATGCGGATGGCGCTCTAATTTCTCTAGCCGACCTTTTCCAGGGTTCCGTAAAATCATGAACCGACGAGACTATCAGTCGAGTCATCGTGCTTTACGAATTTAAATTGGAAAATTCTGCGACAGAGGCATCCCGTAACCTCGAACGGTGAGGCTCTGCTTCGAAAAATTCGCTTCTGGCGATTCCGATCTCGAAGGAAAACCGAGTCGCGGGCGCAGGTGGTCACTTGGCGAGGAGAGCTGTGGAAGCAAATCTGGAGACGAATACACGTACGTTAGCAGAGGACCTCGGCGTACATCACAGTACGGTAGCAAGACATCTGGCGAGAATCGGCAGGGTGAAGAAGACGTCGAAGTGGGTGCCTCATGAGCTGACCGACGAGCAGCGTCTGGCATGTCTCGCCACCTGCTCCAACCTGCTAGTTCCCTTTAAAATGAGCCTTTTGTAAGCCGTACCATAACCGTGGGTGAAAAATGGATCCTTTACGATAACAGGAAGCAGGAACGTGTCTGGGTAGGTAAGGATGCTCCTTCAACATCCTTTCCTTAACCCGACCTTCACCCTAAAAAAAGTTATGCTTACTCTGCGGTGGTGTTGTAAAGGTGTAATCCATTACAGCTTTTTGCAGCCTGGTCACGCAGTCGCAGAAGAGTCTTACTGCTGTGATTTAGACCAAATGTGTGAGAAGTTGCAAAAATTCTGGCCAGCAGTGGTGAATAGAGAGGGGCCGCTCCTGTTGCAGGACAGCGCAAGGCCACATTCCTCACAAATCACTCGTCGAAAATTGACCATTCAGGTATCGAAGTTCTCCCTCACCACCATATTCTCCCGACCTTTCTGCCGCTTTTCCGAGATTTTGATTCTCATTTGCCTCAGAAACAATTCACTAATTCAGCCGATGTTGAATGTGTCCTTGATTCAGTTAATTCCTGTGATCCCAATTTTTTTGAAAGGATTAGATTCATTACCTGTTCGTTGGCAAAAATGTGTGGATTCTGGTGGTTTTTACTTCGATTGATAAAGATGTGCTTAAGCTGGGTTATAGCAGTTTGAAGTAAGCGGTCCGTTTCGGCTATAAAATTTGCGAGAGCCTAAAAGTTGGATGGCGTTGATTTTTATTTGGAAGGTGTTCAGTTTGATTTCGAAGGTCGGGATATCGAATATCATGGACTGAGTTTCTGTATTAGGTTGTCCCATAAGTCTTCGCCGTTTTTCAACGATTCACTGCAGATTTCGCCTGCGGTCTCCTGCATAGCACTACATAGCTTTCGAAAGAGAATGATTTGTCTATCAGAATATGTATTGCATTTCTTTCTTCATCATGAATTTTGTCAATTTTTAGGTCGTTGAAGTGAAAGCTGAAAAAGTGAAAAAGTAGCCATTTGCGCACTTGTTCTCTCCGCTTAGGTTTGCGATTTTTTGCGCAGTTTTTTACAGCACTTGGAAGGCAATGTTCTATACTACAAGAATATGTGTTAGTGCTATTTGCTCATTTGTCCTTTATTGATTTTTAGGTCATCAAATTGGGACGTCCGAAGGAGAATGGTTATTTTTCCCGACAGCTCCTGCTCTTGGACTTTCTGGGTTGGTGTTATATGTCGTTCGAAAGAGAATGTCTTTCTCTATAAGAATATGTGTCGCGTTTATTGATTTCTGTTGAACATCAACAAAATGCCAAAAAGAGAAAAATCGTCTTCACCAACAACTCCTTCTCCTTCTTCAGTTGTTGATATTCGACAGAAATCAGCGTGAGCCAATAAACGCGACACAAATTCTTACTGAGCAAGACATCCTCTTCATACATATGACACCAAGCAAAAAAGTCCAACCACAGAACCGGACTTTTGGTAAAAATTCGGACGGAAAAGTCGGAATTTCCAATTTGATAGACTAAAAATCAATAAAGGGCAAGTGAGAAAATAGGACCGACACATTCTTGTAGTACAGAACATTGTCTTCCAAGTGCTATAAAAACTGCGCCAAAATTGCAAACCTAAGCGGAGAGAACAAGTGCGCAAATGGCTACTTTTTCACTATTTCAATTTTCACTTCAACGGCCTAAAAATTGACAAATTTCATGATGAAAAAAGAAATGCAATACATATTCTGATAGAGCAAATCATTCCCTTTCGAAAGCTATGCAGCGCTATGCAAGAGACTGACGGCGAAATCTGCAGTGAATCGTTGAAAAAGCGGCGAAGACTTATGGGACAACCTAATATATTGTATTATATTGTATTGTATTGTAATATTGTTGTGCTAGTGTCGCAAGACTTTTCGATCAACCCAATAGTAAAGGGCTAGCTGGAAATCTCGATGGAGTTTTCCTGCCAGCAGTTCCTTCTAGCCCAGGACTTATCTCAGTAGTTCTAGTTCTCATCGTCACGGAATTTCTCGCCTAGCCTGGTGTTATCGTCATCGGTCGCTGATTATCTGACTGGTACCCGCGACTTCCGATCAAGTCGTAGACTCCTAATGCACTGGTTCGGTGATTTATCTCCTCCTTTAGCCTCAATGCCCCGGCGGAGCCCACCTGATGGTTGTTCTTGCGTCCTTCCCTCTGCCAGCCATCATTCTTCTGCCCGCTGAAGGACTGGCCGCGGTCTGGACGTTGAAATGTGCGGAAGAGGGATCGGCTGGTGTTGTTGTTGGTCGGGCTGCACCAATCCGGTAATGGACTTCTGCTTGCAGCCAGGGAGATAGCTTCTTTCCTGCAGTTTGAAAATGGTCTAACAACTGATAGCTGGAGCCGCTGATCGGCCATAGACTCGACCCCGCAATGGGACCATCTATGAGGCTGTCGCAAAATTAATCGCCGAAACGGACCGCTTCTTCAAACTGCTATAACTCAGCTTAAGCACAACTTTAAAAAACCTACCGGACCGTGTGTGTGGCTTTCCCCAAGGCAGAATGATTTAGGGTAAAAATCTTATTTATACATATCTCGAAGCAGAGATTAATTTTGCGACAGCCTAATACAAGTGTGAGCTTCATGAATCGGTGGCAGAATTGTTCGAGAAATGTAAAACATGAGCGTCATCGTCCAAGTCTATGTGCAGGCCAAATAGTATTCATCATGCTTCCAATACTTCAGTTTTATTCAAATTTAAACAGTGTATGTCGTATATGTGGGCACGTGTAGCACGGTCGGAGGAGGCGCCGGCTGTCGC
This sequence comes from Heligmosomoides polygyrus polygyrus, assembly GCA_947396885.1. NCBI lineage: Eukaryota > Metazoa > Nematoda > Chromadorea > Rhabditida > Heligmosomidae > Heligmosomoides > Heligmosomoides polygyrus. Next base: position 4,304,387 of record OX377203.1, read on the forward strand.
CTGTACCCGATACCAGGTTCCTGGTTCGGATTTCCCGCCCAGGCCAACCAAGCATTCCATCCCTCGCTGGTCGGTGAATCGGTACCAGACTTGTCTGGGGTGGATAAGGCGCAGACTTGTCCACTAGTTGGTCACCGCAAGTCATTGTACAGTATATAAAATAAAAATGTTTAAATTATAGGTTCGTTTCGCCACTGCCTTCATACGAACCTGTTGATGTAGCATCTCCCCGATGGTTCATCAGTGAAGCGGAGAGATGTTACATAACATTGAAAATTAGAATAAAAGGTTTAAAAAAGAACAGACAAAATAGAAGGAATCAACTGACGAGACGTCAATCGACATCAAGAGCGACTACCTCAAACTTGGGTAATTAAACCTAAGGCCAGATCACCTTCAAATTGCCTCCACGGCGTCCCGTAGAAGTAGAATGCGTGGCGTATCCCAAAGAGATTAATTAACGCCGTCCTTTGTCATTTTATCCTTCATATAGGAAAGTTGAAATGCGCCACCCAACTGCAACCAATCAGAGCACCGACCGAAGACGCGCCAGTCCAATCAGTGCGTCGGTCCTCTCTTGGTGGCACTTTCGATCGATGCGACGCGATGGGTCTTGGACCCTCCCTATGTGGGCCACATGAACGACTAGTACCTGATACCATACCTGAGTGAGCAGCGCCGATTTTTCTTCCGACCACCATGGAGCGAAGGGCAACCGAGGCAGGCACACCTTCTATTGATAGTGAAGAATTGGCTCAGCTGAGCAAGGAATCGAACTACTAGTCGGGCAGTAGTTGGGATACTCCGTGCGTTTTACGTCTAAGGGATATCGTTGAGGTGATTTGAACGCGTGCTTGGTCTACACAATGATTTGAGGTGGCAACCCGATGGACTAATCGGCGTTTTTTTCCTTCCCGGGCCAGTCTGTTACCAATTCACCAACGCTGGAATGATGGGGAACTTGCCTTGTCTAAGCGGGATTCGAACCATGAACCTAGGAGTAAGCGACAGCCGACGCTCCATCTAATTGCACCATCCGAACCACCCCTATTAGTCGGTATAGGGGCGCAAAATGCAAATCGTTCTGCCTGAAATGGCCCTTACTTGCGCTTCAGAAGCTAATCTTTTTGGCCTAAAAGCGCAATGCTTTCCGTAGCGACTTCGCAGCCACACTGCGCCTCGAGGTAGCGTGGATGCGTGCTACCGGACATAAGAAGGTGAACGTTTGCTGTGTGGAGAAGAATTGCTGCTGCACTTTGGCTTCCGATAGCGAATTCATGTATGCAGCGTTCCACGGACCGACCGACGGAGCCACCAGCCACCGACGACGTGTAGAGCTATTGATTCGTGTTGTCAGCTGGGCCCTTAAAAGCTCTGTTGGCCCTTCCCGAGTCCTTCCGCTGCTCATTCGGTTGTCTATCCTTTGATAGCCGAGACGTGTTTCACGTTCGAGTTTAGGTTAGGTGAGGCAAACCACTGGAAATCTGTGTTGATTTGCTCTAGCATACACCATTTGAAAATGGACACTTCTCCAATTAAATTTGACCCTTTTCCCGTCAAATTGGACGCTTCCAAACAAACTCGATGCTTCTGAATTTAGGTGAACGTCTTCCGTCTTCCAAAAACGAGCTTCTTCAGTTTGAACTACAGACTCTCCAAGATGGTTAGAATAATTGTTTGTTCAAGAAAAATTTTATTATAACTTTCTTTGCAGTTTTTCGTCCAGTTGGCTGAATGGGTTAACACTTTTTATTTAAAAAAATTGAGAAAAATAATAAATTAAATGTTGTCTTAAACTGAAACAATGTAGGCCGTTGAAAATCGTGCCAGGAATTCGAAAACCAGTCGCGACTTTTATTTGATTGATAGTGTGAATGCTGCTTGCATGAAGCATCAAAGTGAAGGTATGTGTTTATTTTCAACTGTATTTATTGCAACGTTTACAGGCGTGAAACTCCATAAAAACAAAAATTTCGCAATCAATTGAATAAAACTTGCAACGTCTTGGACGGCGGCGTTGTGCAGTATCTAAAAAATATCTCCTTTTGGCAGTAAAATTTAACTGAGTTCGTGCTCGATAAAACAACCTTTAAACCATTCCCGTTCCTCAACGAATGAGAATTTTATAAAATCTAGAGAAAAATATTCATTTACAAGGTAGATGAATTAAAGCTTCAAAGAGAGTCATACGAAAAATGGGATCTATCCTAGTCCGGGGGGGGGGGGCAACATAACTAAAAAGTAGGTAACAAAATGAATTGAGACTTACCGAGCGGCTCCTAGAGAACGAGCTGGAACCTAAAAGAAACCAAAACGAACGAACAAAAACAAAAAATAAAAAATCGCCGCGGTTTACAACCGTCTCGGGGGGGGGGGGCAAAGAGCGATGGAATAGAGGCGTGCCGCGTGCTGACCGCCGCTTGACATGTCATAACCAGGATCTAACATGGTGAGGAGGGCGCATGAAGCCGCCTGCCGGGGTCTGACCGCCGCCTGACATGTCATAACCAGGATCTAACATGGTGAGGAGGGCACACAACTTTGCCTCCTTACAACCGCAACCAATGTAATTTTTTCGTTTTTTTTTTCTTTGTGACTTTTCTTGTTTAGGTCCCATGTTGTTCCATAGAGGCCGCTCTGTAAATCTCAAGTGGATTTGTTACATATAATACTTTCTACTTATGTGCCCCCCCGGACTAGGATGGATCCGAAAAATGTTCATCGACAAGAAAATTATTCCAGCCTTTTTGGAATGTTTTGATTAGTGTTGATGGAGCTCGTTTTGATTTGGAAGATGTTCAGTTTGATTTCAAATTTGTTAGGGCCCGTTTACACTTCGACGCCGAGCGACGCGACGCGACGCATTGCGGCCACATTGATCGAGCGACGCCATCAATCAATTTGGCCCCTACGCATGCCATTGCGTCGCTCGTCGCCGGAAGTATAAACGGAACCTTAAGGCATTCGCACACTTTCGCCGCTACGCGGCAGCCCTATCTTTAAGCATGGGGCAGAGACGCGGAATCGCCTCGCGAGGCAAATCGATATCTATGGTAATCGTGGTGCCGCGCCGCGTGGCGGCGAAAGTGTGCGAAGGCCTTTAGGCTTGTTAAGAAAAGTGTCTTACTTGAGGTGAAAAGTGTCCAGTTTGACGTGAAAATAGTATAAACCAACGTGCCATTCTCAAGCGTTCTAGAGTGTTAGGTTATACAGGTTGACCTCACCACATTTAAATTGCTTCTTGACTTCTTTGTTGTGGAGATTTTTTATAGTAGAGGTTACGACTAGTAGATGCTGTTTGATAGCACTACGAATGCAGGAGTGCGTTAGGAGATTGAGACGCCGTGAAACCGTTGTTTGAAATTGAGCTGTTTTCTCAATTCCAAGAGCTGTTCAACTTTGTTGTCAAATTGGACACCTTTCAAACCTACCTGGACACTTTTCAAGCTGAATTGGTAGGTTCTGCATTTCACGAGCTATACAGCTTTAATCTCAAATCGGACTTTTCAAACTTGTCAGACTTCAAAAGCTTACTTATTGTCAGACTATTAAAACTTACTTGAACGCTTGTCAAGTTGTATTGGTTCGAAAAGTGTCCATTTTGGTTTGAAAAGTGCCCAATTTAACGTGAAAATGTACGCATCAGTAATCTCCAAGTTCTCTCTTCGTAAAACCTCGGCATTTTTTTTTCTTAGTCTATCAATACTGCTGTGCCAAACGAGGTTAGGTGGATCAGTTTTATTGAGCGGCCTAACGTTTCGACCTATTCGTCGCCTTCAGAGGCCTAAAAGTGGTTCAAGACTTTAGATTTGTTACTTATCCGACCAAGCGCCTTACCTCCCCCTTTCCGACATCGTCCTACACTCCCTATCGTAGAGCCTATTTCGGACTAGCTGCTTCTTGATGTTGTCATTCGGGATGTTTACAAGCACAACATCATCTTCTAGCTGAGCCCGAACTATGCTCCGCTGTATGGCAGAAGTGATATTATCAGAAATAAAAGGAAGACAAAGGGGTATACGATCTCGGCGTGGTATATTACGTTGCACAGTGCGGACTCTTTGGTGGTGTTGTGGTACCACGTAGCCATTTTGGCAAGCGATCTTTGAGGCTAGCCTCAATGACTCTTGTCGCTCTTCCAAGCCTGTGCATACATCACGTGCAGTTTTGAACATGTTCCTTACAACTGCGCGTTTAACAGCTGTAGGATGTGCGGAAGATGCATGGACCAAAATGTTCTTAGAACTTTCTTTGCGGTACCACTTCACCCTGACGATGCCACCCGATATTTTAATTTGCGTATTCAAATAAGGTAGCCAACCGTTCTTAGGAGTTTCCCTCGTAACCTTAATGTGTTGCGATTGATGATTCAGTAAATTGAAGCACTCATCCATTTCGGACTGTGTTGATGTTACAATAAAACCATCATCAATGTATCTGCAATACATCAGGGAAGACGTTCTAGAACTGGTTGCTCTATTTTGCTCATAAAGCAAACGGCAAGAACTGGAGCAAGTCGTTGGCCCATGGCTAAACCTCGCATTTGTGAAAAATATCTACCTGACCATTATTTGAAAATATTACAACCTAAGCACTCCTTGATTAGAGTCATGATGCCTGCCTTGCTAAGTCCAAAGTTATTAATACTGCTGTGATGTCGATCAATTATTTCTGATAACGCCTGAAGGGCATCCTCGTTTTGGACGTTTGTGTATAGCGAAGTCACATCAAAGGACTCTATTACACATTCTTGTTCAACATGTCTGCTGTGTAGATAGTCAAGGAATAGCCTAGTGTACGCATCAGTACGCATCAGTATTTGTTCGTTCTGCACATCATCTGGTGCTCTGTTTATATGAATACTGGGCTGTAGGCAATTAGTTTCGGGCATTTCTTATGCCCCAAAAGTAATTACTCTTATTGCGCCTCTATGAACACGACCGAGTCTTCTGTCATTCGCATCTGCTCACTTCCAATATTCCGCCTCCATTCTTCCTATGCTATGAACTCAACAGTTTTGCTGTCTGAAATAGGGAAGCTGGGCGATTGTCGCCAATGCGATCTATTTTAAGCTTGATGTTGACTTTACTGGTTTTTTTCAAAGGCCATTTTAGCTCCATGTCGCGAATGTGGGCAGCTTTGGGTGATCTTAGCGTACCGGCTAATCAAAGCCGATCAAAACACCGACCGTACACACCCTATCTGGGGGCCTGATTCACCAATGACTTACAGCAATTTGACAGAGAGGATGCAGCCGAAATCCCTGATAGCGTGGCTTATCAAGCGATATGGTTAAACATTTCGTCGCGCTATCAGGGATCTTCACCAAGATAGTGCTTAACCGCATGGAGCGTTGCTTGGATGAATATCAGCCAGTGGAGCAAGCAGGGTTTCGCAAGGATTTCTCCTGCATGGACCATATTCAGACTGTCTCACAGCTCATCGAGAGGAGCCGCGAATACCACCTCCCACTTGTCCTTGTCTTCGTGGATTACCGGAAAGCGTTCAACTCTGTGGAAATCACGCCGTTTTGAACGCACTTGTACACGCTGGTATACCATCGCCCTACATCCGACTTCTCGACGAATGCTTCTCGAACACATCGACTACCATCCAGCTGTTCGATCGAAAGCTTAAGATTCCTATCGGGAAAGGAGTACGGCAGGGAGACACGATTTCTCCCAAGCTATTCACAGCGGCACTCCAGGATGCCATAAAAGACTTGAACTGGGACGATAAAGGCTACCTTGTCGACGGTAAACGGATCAGCAACCTTCGCTTCGCCGACGATATTGTTCTCATCTCTACCAGCACGGCAGAAGTCGAGGAAATGCTGAACGAGCTCAATGTGGCAGGTATGAAGATTGGATTGGACATGAATACGTCCAGAACGCAATTTATGGTCAACCAGTGGTGTGACACGGGACTCGTAAGGTTAAATGGAGTCGCTCTGCAACAGGTCGACTCCTACGTCTATCAGGGAAGAGAGCTGAACATGGATAACGACCTCGCTCCTGAAATCGCCCGCAGGAGACGCGCAGCATGGGCAGCCTTTAGTTCGATTCGCGAATTCACCGATCAGGTCAAGGATGCCGGCCTCAGGGCCTCGATATTCAACGCCTCTGTACTGCCTGCGATGTGTTACGCGACGGAAACCTGGCCCGACAACAAGACAATCGCCAGAGAGATGCAAACTACGCATCGTGCACTGGAGAGATGTCTTCTAAGGACAAGCCTTCGTCAGCAATGGCAAGAAGGCCTACGAAGCTCGGAGCTACGGGAGAAGTCGCAATTAGCAGACCCGCTGCAGTGCATGAAGAAGTCCAAATATCGCTGGGCCGGACACCTGCTTCGACGAAAGGATGACAGATGGAGTCTCCGTGTCACAGAATGGCTCCCGAGAGACCATAAGAGACCACTGGGACGACCGCCAACGCGATGGGCAGACTCATTCTCAAGATCTTTCAGAGAGCGGAGTCTGCCTCACTGGATGCAAGCAGCCAGAAATCGAGCGGTCTGGAAGAGTTGTGGTCCCCGCTGAGAAGACCTCCAGCCGACAAAGGACCATCAAAGTATCGGGGATTTTGGCTGTACTTTGTCTGTTAAGCTGTTTTAAGTCGTTGGTGAATCCGGCCTCTTACTGTCACGCCCACTTCATGCGTCTTTATTGGCTGGTGCGTTGCAACTTTTCAATGCTGTCCGCATTCGCAACTAGAACCGCAATTTTTGTCTTCAGCGTTTCAACAACTTAGGAATTGGATCCTTTTTTTGCATTTTCTTTGATCTTCTGCCGAATTCCGTTCTTCTTTGCCTTTCAGCGGTTGTTGAAGGCCTCTGGAGCTTTTCACTGCATGTTTCTCACGTGTTCGCTCTTTGTTTTGTTGCTGTGGAAGTCGTCGGCACTTCTTTCCCTTTGCTGGTGTTCCCACGGCACTAGTCGTCAATGTGGCCTACATCGGGAGGGTTAACGCACCAGACCAATCAGGCCACATTGAGCGGACGTGCCACCCAGGGGTCGAATTCATCAACGACTTACAGCAATTTAACGGAGAAAATACAACCGAATCTCTGATAGCGCGGCTGAAATGGTTCACCATATCACTTGGTATCCATTTCGTTGGCCATGGCGACGCTGAAGAGATAATTAATGCGCTGTGCCAGGGACGAGGTACAATTGCCCCACCTTGTCAATCAATCCTCCAGGAAGGACTCACAGAGCCTAATTGCCTTATGCGGGGAGTTATTAATTAGTGGTAAGGGTGGTAATTAGCGGTCATAAGTGTACGTTTATCACGTCGCTTAAGCCGAACGTCAATACAAGTGGATGTCACGAAGCGTAAGAAGAACTACAAACAAACTTACCAACAAAGAGTGATACAACGTCTATGGAAACACAGTGACCATGGGACATTGAGATGAGATGCGGCTTCAAACGTTAATTCCAAATATGTGTTCCGTTATGCTGTGCACATCTGTGAACAGAGTTATGACCATTTTCAGTATGGCTTCCAGCTCAAGTAATCTGGAAACTGCCCTGCCGGCCGAGCAGTTGCACAGGTGGTAGAGTAGCTGCGTGGTGAGACGAGGTAGTGTATGGTTTGACTCCCTGTGATGCGGAATTTTTGAACATACTATTAGGTTGTAACGAATTAAATGGCACTGGCTCGCGCCATTTTTTGGCGCGTCTTTACGCGTTTGATCAAGAACAAACCGTAACATGTGGCATATCATTTAGAAGCGCAAACTTCGCTCTATCGGTGAGTACCAAATTTTCTATGTAAAAGTGGGAAAACTTTAGAGTTTTATTGACTTTTTTGCAGATAGACAAAAGGGTAATCCGAGGCATTTACTTGTATGAATTCAAGCTGGGCACTACAGCTAAGGAGGCGGACGAGAAGATCAACGCTGCATTCGGTCAAGGATGTTCCACAATTCGGACGGCGTATCGTTGGTATCAGAAGTTCCGGAATGGAGATGAGAGCTTGGAAGAACATGAAGGTCGTGGGATCCATAGTGATGTTGATGAAGACAAGCTGAGAGATGTGGTAGAGGAGGATCCACACAAAGGTACCAGCGAGATAGCGAAGGTTCTTGGCGTCAGTCACAACACAGCTGCCCGGCATCTGTAGGAAGCTGGAAGGACCAAAAAGCTGGAAAGATGGGTGCCTCACGAGCTGCCTGAGGAGCAAAGAAACCGACGATATGAGATCTCGTCCGCACTGCTTCTACGGAACGAAACGGACCCATTCCTTGATCGCATCGTAACCTGTGAGAGAAATGGATAATGTACGACAACAGGCGACCATCGGCACAGTGGGTGGACAGCGATGAGAGCCCCAAGGTTTTTGCGAAACCGGAATTGCACCAAAAGAAAGTAATGGTGGCAGTATGGTGGTGTTCGCTGGGAATTATTCACCACAGCTTCCTCCCTCCCGGTGAATCCATCACGGCAGAGAAGTGCTGCATTGAAATTGAAGAAATGATGAAAAAGTTGAAGGATATCCGGCCGGCCTTGGTAAACCGAAGGCGAGTTCTCCTTCTGCACGACAATGCTCGCCCCATGTAGCACGAATGACGTTGCAGAAATTGAATGAGCTGAGCATTGCAACTCTACCACATCCTCCGTTTTCTCCCGACCTCTCCGCAACAGACTACCATTTCTTCAAGCATCTTGGCGACTTCTTGGTAGGGAAAATATTCAAATACCAACAGGATGCCGAAAGTGCCTTCGAAGATTTCGTCAATTCCAGAACTTCTGTTTTTTATGCTACTGGGATAAAGAAGCTTGTGTCACGTTGGCAAAGATGTGTAGAATCAGAAGGTTTTTATTTCGATTAATGAGCTTGCCTACAAGCCGAGATATTAGCTGTTCAAATTTACAGTGGTTCAGTGCCATTTATTTCGTTACAACTTAATAGAAAAGATCTGCCATGATCAACCATATTATTCTATGCCAAATCACCAGAATGGACTTGTCTCCATACTGACAACTTCATACTGGAGCGGAGATCCAATTTATCATGAATAGTTGCTAAAAACATAGAAGCTGTTAGGGGGTGTTTAGTTGCGATCAAAACTCTTGCGCCAGGCGGGACTCGAACCCGCACTTCTGCTTTCCGGGCAGCGATGCTACGCCTTACACCACCGGCGCTGTTTGACCGAACCGAACATCCACGATATCAGCATCGCTGCCCAGAAAGCAGAAGGTGCGGGTTCGAGTCCCGCCTGGCGCAAAAGTTTTGATCGCAACTAGATATATACCCCCTAGCAGCTTCTATGTTTTTAGCAACTATTCATGATAAATTGGATCTCCGCTCCAGTATGAAGTTGTCAGTATGGGGAATAGTCCATTCTGGTGATTTGGCATGGAATGCTATGGTTGATCATGGCAGATCTTTTCTAGTATGTTCAAAAATCCCGCATCACAGGGAGTCGAACCATACACTACCTCGTCTCACCACGCAGCTCCTCCACCACCTGTGCCACTGCTCGGCCGGCAGGGCAGTTTCCAGACTGCCTGAGCTGGGAGCCATGCTGAAAATGGTCCATATCTTTGTTCACACATGTGCAGAGCAGAGATGGAACACATCTTTGGAATCAGCGTTCGAAGCCGCATCCGGTGATATACGTCTCATCTCAAAGTTCCATGGCCACCTAGTATCCTTCTCTTGTTAGTTGAGGCCTAGACGATGATCTGATCTTATTCTAGAAGTTAAACGCCCTAAAAGGACAGAAACGTTCCAGTAGCGTGAAGTGCTTGCTTGGCATCTGCTCTCCAAGACTGGTATGGTAAGATGTTGATCGGCGGCTGATGATAGCGATCAGTGATGCGGACCTGTTTCAACTCAGCTGCTGCCGCGGTAAACACACCCGATGCCGCTGCCGCCGCAGGGGGTCTAATAGCATTGGTTTTGGTGGGAACGGTGTGTCTGTTGCCCCGTAGGCTGATTATTCTGCCGGAGCGTGTGTCAAAGTACGTACTGTCGGGCCGTCTGAGTCTTCTCGCGACCACAGGCGCGGCGGCGGTGGATCAGAGCCGAGAGCGGAGCATTGCGGGCGGGGTGTCGTGTGTGTTCCTTGTCTACCGGCACCGCCACGTCGCTCTCACTCACCTCCGCCGCCGCCGCCTCGGCCGCCTCTGCCGTACAGACCACCCCGACTGACTGACTGACTGACTGGCTGAGTTCATCCGACCCGACCGCCTCCTCCACACCTCCTCCATCACCGCCGCCGGCAGTATCGATCATCTGCTGCTCGTCCGTCACCGTTCGTCCAACACGGTTCTGCCGCTGTTCAGTGTGTGACGATGGTTGCAGGAACATGGTCGGTTGCTAAGTCGGCCCGCAAGCGCCTGTTCCGAAAACGACGTAGCCGTAAGAACAGCTGCAGCAGTACCAGTCACCCTCAGGAGCAGCCACATCAGCCACATCGGTTTGCGATGTCGTCGTCGACGTCGACTCGTGGCGGAGGATCGTCGTCGTCGTTGCCGCTTCAGGAGAGCGCCGTGTGAGTGTTGAACAGCCGTTTTTTTATGTTTGACTTATGAATCGTTTCAAATGCCCCCGTGATTGAATGCATTGAGCGTGGTTGAGCGAGCGAAAATAATGGCCGTTTTTTAGACCAGGCTTTGAACACGCATGAATTAGGGCTCATTATGATTGTGCCATGGTTTTTCTCTTGCGAGATTGAGCTTTTCACGAATTTGAGCTTTCATAGTGCTTCCGAAGGACCTTCGTTATCCCATGGAAGTGGGCCTAGTCCTGACTGTCGCGAAAATAGTAGCCGTTTCTTCAGTTACGCTTTGAGTGCTAATGAATTAGCGGTCATTACATTTGTGTCAGGATTACACAGATGTGACTCAGATGTGATTTTTTTCGCTGAATTTGGCTGTTTCGCTATTTTGGTAGTTTTTTCATTTTCTCAAGAAAGTCGCCCTACTCTCGACTGTCGCGAAAATAGTGACCGTTTTTTGGATCAGGCTTTGAACGCGCATGAATTAGGGCTCATTATGACCCGGTCACGATTTTTCTCTTGCAAAACTCATCGTTTCACGAATTCAAGCTTTCATAGTGCTTCTGAAGGACCTTCGTTATCCCATGGAAGTGGGCCTAGTCCTGACTGTTGCGAAAATAGTAGCCGTTTCTTCAGTTACGCTTTGAGTGCTAATGAATTAGCGGTCATTACATTTGTGTCAGGATTACACAGATGTGATTCAGATGTGATTTTTTTCGCTGAATTTGGCTGTTTCGCTATTTTGGTAGTTTTTTCATTTTCTCAGGAAAGTCGCCCTACTCTCGACTGTCGCGAAAATAGTGGCCGTTTTTTGGATCAGGCCTAGAACGCGCATGAATTAGTGCTCGTTATGACTGTGCCACGATGTTTCTCTTGCAGAACTCCTCGTTTCACGAATTCGGGCTTCATTGTTCTTTATAAGGACCTTTGTTATCCCATAGAAGTGGACGTAGACCTGACTGTCGCGAAAATATTGGCCCCTTCAGACACATATGAAATCGCGTGATTTAATACTTCCTCGTTAATTTTGAAATTTAAAATAATTAATAATCAAGCTGAATTAATAAACCTTCATAGTTCATAGAAAATTCCTTCAGTTTCTCAGAAAAGTCCTATGCTAGACAGTTGCGAAAATAGTGGCCGTTTCTTCAGTAGTGCGTCGAGCGCTAACGAAATAGCGGTAATTACATTAATTACATTGTGTGTCAAGATTACAGAGATGTGATTTTTTTCGCTGATTTTGGTAGTTTCTTCATTTTCTCAGGAAAGTCGCCCTACGCTCGACTGTCGCGAAAATAGTGACCGTTTTGACTCCTGCAGACGCTAACGAAATAGCTTGATTGTAACAGAACAATTCTTCTTTAATCTGAATGGCACTACTGTACTCCAGAGGAGGAGGAGAGATCGAAAAAAAAAATTTCGCCCAACCTTCGCCCAGAGGACTTATTTGCGGTGCTGATCATGAATCTGGGATCCGTTTTTGAAATTCCGGCCGATTACGGTAGGTTACGGTAGGTACCGGTGACTGAGGCTGTCGAAGTCATAATCACCTATTTCGTCGAAACTTCGCACAGGGGGGTTATTTGGGGTGCTGATCACGAATCTGACATCAGTTTTTCGTTTTTGCGCTGGAGTACGGTAGATTACGGTGACCACGACAGCCTTGGTCACCGGTACCTACAGCAACCTACCGTAATCGGCCGAGATTTCAAAAACGGAAGTCAGATTCGTGATCAGCACCCCAAATAACCCTCCCCCCACTAGGCGAAGTTTGGGCGAGAACTTTTTTTTCGACCTCTCCTCGTCCTCTTGAGTTCGTAAAGTACAATAGTGCCGGAAATTTCTTCAGTGTCGTAGAAAAGTCGCCCTAGGCTAGACTGTTGCGAAAATAGTGGCTGCTTTTTCGGCTGTGCTTTAGGCGCCAAATAAGTCGCGGTCATTATAACTGTGTTAGGACTACAAAGGGGTAATTTTTTTCGCTGAAATTGTTTCGCTGTTTTGGTAGATCACAATATGCCGAAGATCTTTTCATTGTCTCAAGAAAGCCGTCCTATGCTCGGCAATCGCGAAAATAGTGACCGTTTCTTGGCTCCTTCAGACGCCAATAAAATAGCTTGACTGTAATAGAGCACTTCTTTTTTAATTCGAGTCTTCCTAGTGAGTGCATCGAGAATTCCATCTCTCTCTTTCAGAGAAGCTGCCCTAGGCTAGACTGTCGCGAAAATAGCGACCGTTTTTTTTTTCGGTTATGGTTTGAGCGCTAATGAATTAGCGGTCATTACATTTGTGTCAAGATTACAAAGGTGTGATTTTCTCGCTGAATTTGTTTGTTTCGCTATTTTGATGGTTAACTGTACACCGAAAATTGCTTTATCCTCTCAAGAAAGCCGTCGTATGCTCGACTGTCGCGAAAATAGTGGCCGTTGTTTAGATGTCAGGCTTTGAACTAGCGTGAATTGGCGTCTATTATGATTGTGTCACGATTTTTTTCTTGTTACTCATTGTTCCCTAAATTTGAGCTTTCATGACCAGTGACCTAACTGTCGCGAAAGTATGGTTGTTTTGGTTCCTTCAGTCGCTTATGAAAAATGTTGAAAAATGTCTTAAAATGGTGTTTAATTTCATTTGTTACGTTCTGTAATTTAATTTAAATGTAGTTTATATATTTACAAGTGCTCCGTCACGCCTATCGGCGTGCCTCGCACTTGTGCGCTTTGCGCGATGTTGCAGTACCACTAAGCTAAGGACAATCACATCAAGCTAGATGCTCTACTTGTACGGCTTTTTTCCCTACCTAGGGGTACAAAGGGCTCACAGTACGTACAGTATATAGTATGATAGGGCGACACTACTGGCCCTCCCCTAGTGACACGGTCCCCCTATTACTGGTACTGGTCCCCCTCAATGATCCTCCTTAGCGGACGACGTCTTCGGCACGTCTACCTGAATCCCCAAACACGTTGAGCGAAGTTATTGGCACTCCTTTGAGTCCCAGGCACTTCATGCGACGTATTCCGCAAGTCTTCTAAATCCCCTGGCAAGTAGAAGACGTCTGGGTATTTTCCGCTATTTTCGCGGCCGGTAACTTGATCAGTATCGATCGATGGTAATCGATACTTCAAAAACGAATTTCAGATTCGTGTTGAGCGACCTCGACTACCTCCAGGGCTAAAGTTTTGACCTCCTAGACGGCATCCACAAAAAATCGATATTTTGATCAATATCGATTGGGGAACGAAGCTCCCAGGCAGGGAGAAGACGTCTCGGTATTTTTCGCTATTTCCCTGTCGTAATCCCCCCCCCCATTTTCCCCCATTTTCCCCCATTTTCCACACCGATTTTCTCCCGCTAATTTCTGCGGCGTCGCCGATCGATAAGATGACTCATCGCTTAGCGCGTTATTATATAGCTTTATTGTCACGATTCTAGTGACCGTCCGTCATACAAATGATTGTTCAGTCTATCGCTCATGAGTTCGAGCTACTATGATTGCATGGCCAAGGATTTAGGCCTCAGGTCGTCCTTTTTTCGTTATCTTTATTAGCTTACGGTTGAATGTCCTGATGTAGTTGTCGCGAAGGAAATTGCCCTGTTCGCTTCATATATCTTGGTTATATATAGTCCCGTTAGGGCGAACACAACCCAACGTCCAAAGTGCCTTTTTTCATCGCATTATGGGAGTAGGTCTTGTCTTGACTGTCGCGAAAAGGTTTGCGTTTTTGTCTTCTTCCGACGTGCTTGGTTTCCGCGTAAAAATCGGTCGTTCCTACCTTGTGCTTCGAATTCCTAGGGGTTGATGCAATTTTCGCTGCAGTATTTGCGGAGATGTCACGCCTTTTTGTGCTGTAAATTACCATTCCGTTGGATCAAACGGCCCTAGTCGCGATTACGAACAGCAGTGGGAGGCGGGATGGCCTGCCAATCAGAGCGCGTCTAAGGAACGTGCCAGTCCGAGAGGATTTCCATGGTCAGTGCCCGGATCTGTTCGATCGTTGCCTGGCGATTGATTATGATTGACCGGCGCGTTTCCTTGTCCGAATGCCGCCCGTATTCGCGACATGGACCGGTCGAACCTCCGATGTGTGGTTTGCAGGCTTTCTCTGACTTATTGATGAAAAAAGCGGTTTGATGGAAATAATAGGCTTTTCGCTGCCCATTTCAGAGCCTCATAACGTGAGGCGTCGGCGCAAGGGTGATTTTCATGAGGATAATGGCTTTGCTTGGTGTCATCTCTCGGGTGCCATTTTTCGGAGTCATTATATAGTCTTATAATCTATAGTGTATATAGTCTGACCATGAGACTTATCTCAACGGTAGGTCGGAGCGGCCTAAGTGTTTTGCATGGGCAGAATCGCCTCTCTCTGGGAAACAACTAAATGCAAGTGTCTCGACCCGAAACAATTCTGCGCAGAGTTAGGGACGACGAAAGTTGGGCCGTTGATGGCGTTAGCCCTCTGCCTGCACGCGGAGGGCGGGTTCACGAGGATTACGCCGCCTCACCACCCACTGCGCCACCGCCGCTCGTTCGTGATCTTTGTTTCCAGCCAACTTGAGCCCGCTTTTCGCTCGCAGACAGAGGGTCAGCGCCGCCAACGGCCCAGCTTCCGTCGTCCCTAACTCTGCGCAGAGTTGTATGGGGATCGAGATATTTGCATTCTGCTGTTTCCCAGAGAGAGGCGATTCTGCCCATATAAAACACTTGGGCCGTTCTGACCTACCGTTGAGATGGTCTCCTGGTAAGGTTTTTGTGCTGATGAGAGATTCAGATTCGAGTTTGTAGTAGCGAAAGCTGGGGTTTGTTTCTGGTAGAATTTTTACCGCCTTTGTCTCTTACTTCGACCGTCGCCTATACGTTCAACCAAAAGGATGAAGGTTAAAGAGTGCGCTAGGCAATTCTTTTCGGGATGTGCCGCGTATTCTACTTCTGCGGGATATCGAGGAGGCTACTTGATTTGGCGCTTGGGCGCGTGTAGCGCAGTCGGAGTAGGTGCCGTCTGTCGTGTGCACCTGATAACAGGTTCCTGGTTCGGATTTCCCTCCCAGGCCAACAAAGCCTTCCATCCCTTCGGGGTCGGTGAATCGGTACCGGCCACGGCAGGTCATTATATGGCCAGATACGCATTCAACTCGCCTCCACGACATCCCGTAGAAGTAGAAGGGGTGGCGCACCTCAAAAGGGAATGAGTAATGCCGTTATTTATCTCGGTGGGCAGCCGATGTACAAGTCATCGCGTTATTCTTTTCGGACAAGACTAGTACGTATTCGCCGACCCTGAAGGGATGCAAGGCTTGATTGGCCTTGGCTGGACCTGAACCATGAACCCGAAGTTCGGGCTTCCTACGGCAGCTGACGCTTTTAACTGCAAACGCTACGGGGGGGGGGGGGGGGCTTTAGAAGACATTGTCCAGCAGATGTGACTGGCGTCCTGAAGGGTCGTAGATGAGCTATCTTAATGATGTGGAATGTCGACTTTGATTGACGTTTTACAAGGGCGGTGTAATGTCCAAAGAACGTCTCGAGATGCTACAGGCTGTAAGAAGAACTGAAAAACCACCTTCGGCGCACAGGATCCACGTCACCTTTGCGCCACGGATGTTCGATCGCAGCGCATTGAAATGATAAGCGGTTATTTGCTGTAGAAGGAGAAGGCATTAGTCATCTGTCAACGATCTGGAACGGGTTTCGGAGGTCAGACGGCTTCTAGAATGGCATCGTATTGATGGGTTGTTCGATAACTAATCTGTTTTTTCTTATCGACGGCGTGAACTGAATGTTCTTATGTGAATTCAATTAATAAATGAGTTTTGCTAAGTCAACTTGGAAAATGTCGAGCAACCTAGTATTTACCCGAAAGAGAGTGGGAAGGATTGGAGTTTGGTATTAGGTTGGTGCATAAGTTCTTGGACATTTGGGGCATGAAGGATTTATTATCACAACATACGAACAACAATATCAAATCATTTGGAGTAACCACCCTTCACATCAATTGTCTTTCCACAACGTGCTGGTAAGTCACGGATGCCTTTTCTCCAAAACGTGGCCGGTTGTGATTCGAAAAATGTGAGCAGCGCCTCCTTGACATCCTCTCGGTTCCTGAATTGCTGGCCGTCCAAATAGCGTTGAAGGCTTGAAAACGAATGATAATCAGAAGGAGCGATATCTGGTGAGTAAGGTGGATGTGGAAGAACGGTCCATCCGTAGTCCGCCAACTCAGCCGCCGTCGCTCTAGCAATATGCGGTCTAGCGTTGTCGTGTTGAAAGTACACCTTCACTTGCTCTCCTCGTGTGGTTCGGAGGTGGGCCCTCAACTTCCTCAGTTGGTTGACGTCAAACTCTGCCGTCACTGTTATCCCTTCGTCCAGCAGCTCCCAGTATTCTACGCCAAGAACGCTCGACCAAATGCATAGCATCACCTTTTTCACGTGAAGGTCGGGTTTCGGAACGTCCTCTGCCTCTCCAGTTGCGTCAACCCACTGTGCACGCCGGTGATAATTAGAGTAGAGTATCCACTTCTCATCCCCGGTGACAAGGTTGTCCAGCCATCCGTGGGTACGTCTGAGGGTAAGGAGAGACAGAGCGACATCGGCTCTGCGATCCATGTCATGTTGTGTCAAGTCGTGAGGTACCCAGCGACCCAATTCTTGCACCTTGCCAATCGACTTCAACCCTCGAACGACTGTTGAGTGACTAACACCAAGAGTGCTTGATAGTTCGCGAGTGGTTTGGTATGGGTCCGCTGCCACTCTACTTCGGAGGGCATCCAAATCCAGTGTCATCGGGCGCCCTTCTCGTTCATTATCTTCAACGGAGAATTCACCAACTGCAAACTTCGAGAACCACTGGTACACAGTACTTCGAGCAGGAGCACTCTCGTTGTAAACATCCTTCAGGCGACGATACGATTCGTTGGCATTGAGGCCAGATTGATGCAGGAATAACATGACGTGCCGAATATGCGTCTCAGTTGGGATGAATTGCTAAGCCACAATAACTGACGTTAACAACGCAGAAGTAAATGTTGGGAACAGTTTTGTAGCCCTTTCCTTTCTCTATCGATCGATCATTTACGCGTTGATACACGTGAGAAATTTGGCGGGAAAATGTGCTTTCAATTCAGGAGGGATCAAGTGTCCGAGAACTTATGCACCAACCCAATATTTTAAAGTGAAAAAGTGCAGGTCTTTTCCTTTTGATCTTACTTTTTAGAGGATGTTGAAAGCTCATTTAAATGGAATTTCTGTGCTAGTATACAATTTTCACGTCAAATTGAATACTTTCAAAATCAAACTGGCACCTTTCGAATCAAGATGAACACTCTTCTAAGCAGGGTTGGCGCTTCTGAAGTCGAAGTGAACATCTTCCAAATCAAAACGGTGGTGTTTCAGAGTAAATTAGAGACTCTCAGAGGGTGCGAGAGTAATTTTCTTTTGTCCAAGGAAAATTTAGTACGACTCTTTTGAAATCATTTAAATTCAGCCATCCCAAAAAGTGAACGCATTGCTGGAAATTCTTTGAAATTTTTATTTTTTTTACGGAAATTAATTATCAAAATTCATTTTAAAGTCCAGCAAACGATTTTTTAGTGCTAAAAAAGCAGATCGCGGCATGCATCCCTCCAGTACGTTGGAATTTTCATTTGACGGATAGCAAAAAATTCTGTTTGCGTGAGTTACACACTTGTTAACGGTCGGTACAACAAAAATATTTGTGGAAAAAAAAACTTAAATTAGGGCGGCTGAATTCTAAAAAAGTCCTTAAAAGTTTTGCTAAATTTTCCTGGGTCAAAAGGTTTTTCTCCAACTTTCTCGAAGGTTCTCTAGTGAAATGTGGAAGGAGCTCACTTTAGTTTAAAAGATGTTCATTTCCATTTAAAGCTTTTCGTGTGTCAGGCTTGCTTAGAAGAGTGTTTAATTTTTCAAATGTTTTTTTTTGTTTCAAAATTCTCAATTTGGTATGAAAAGTGCCATATTTTATTTGATTTTTTAAGTGTACTTGTTGACGTCATAATGGTTTAAGTACATGTGTAGCTATTGGATTTTCGTTTCGGAGTCGCGTGTAGAGGGGCGCGTGTAGTGCAGTGGGAGGAGGCGCGACTGTCGCGTGCACCCGATACCAGGTTCCTGGTTCGGATTTACCGCCCAGGCCAACCAAGCCTTCCATCCCTCCGAGGTGGATTGCTAACAGACTGGTCTGAGAGGGAAAACCACTGATTTGTTCATCGGCTAGTCACCGCAAGCCATTCTATGGCCAAATACGCATTCAACACGCCTTCACGACATCTCGTAGAAGTAGAATACGTGGCGCATCCCAGAAAGGATTGAGTAACGCCGTCCTTTATCCTTATTATCCTTTAGTCCGTAGAGCGCGAAGAAATTTGGAGTAAAAAGGCGTGTTGATAGGTGATGAACAATTTTTGAAGTCATATTTTTCAGTGAAGAAAAAGCTGGTTGGCTGAACAAATGGACGAACTACATAAAAGGCTATCGACAGCGGTGGTTTGTGCTCGACTCGGCAGCAGTACTCAGTTATTACAGGTAATTTCCAGCATAAATTATCCTTTTCGGCTTACTTCCTTAGGTGGATGCACTTTCGATTCGTTTTTTTTTTCTCCTAAGTTTGTCAGTAAATTTGAAAGTTTCTGGTGTTTTATTGTTTTTATCAGCAGTTAGCCTGAGCCTCGCCCCGGAATTAATTAGTTCTCGATCGATATGGATCGATTCTGTCTGGTTCATCGTGAGTTCTGCCAGTGACCAGTATATTGGCAGGAATTAGGTCTCAAAAGATGATGGTAAAGTTCCTAGTCGCGAATGTGAGCAGCATTGCTAGGTTGGAGCGTGCCAGCCAATCAGATCGCATCGAATGGACGTGTCAGTCAGATGACGTGTACAGCCGTGTAGCAATCAGGACGCCGACCATGGCAAGAATCAGTCAATCACAGTACCGACCGTTCACGTCCTCTCTGATTGGTACGCTCATTTGATGCGATCGACGTATTTTAAGCTCCCAGTGCTGCTCAAATTCACGACTAGGACCAAATTTTGTCCAAATCGGTGATGTCGATCGATTCTTTTGGTGTGTCGATATTATTCCTTTCAGGGAGAGCCTTTCTAGCGGCCATTTTTTTTTATCTGAATCGATAATTTCCGCAAATAAGCGATGCAGCCCCTCGGGTGGTCTCTAATTCTGCGCGGCTGGACAATGAGCGCGTACTTGCATGACTCCCACCAGGCCAAGCAAACGTCGATAATATCGATCGATATTGGTCAATCATTCGGTACGCTTGCCACCTAGCAAAGCCCGTTCAGCGCTCGTCGTACTCGCATCAATCGATAGCATTTGTCATGTGATCGACGTTCTAGGGCCGGATTCATCAAAGTTACTGCAGTAACCTTAACGGAGAATTGTAAGCGAAAGATCAGATAACGCGGCCTATCAAGCGACGCACTAACTTTGATGAATCCGGCCCCTGTTCTTCTTCTATCGATGCGCTGTGTAGTCCATTCAGCGGTCATTAATTTTGCGCAGATGAACAGACGGACAAACCGAGATGTTTGCATGACACTCGATACAGTGTGTCAGTTTCAGCAGAAATCGGAAAACAGTGTCGTTTTAACACCACATACCCTCGATATATTGGCCGCTCCAGATTCATCCAAAATTATGAACATCGTGTCTGCGATATTACCTAAAAGTGGAATGCGTGGCGCATTCCTGAATACCTAAGGGGAATGAACTAAAGGGAGAGTGAAACTTATGCAGTCTACTTCGTCAAGAGCTATTAGTAGATGGAGACCCGTAAACGATGTTAGCCTCCTCCGATTGATGATTGCTTTTTATTAATTTTTTATCCATTTTTATTCATTTTTCATTCCATTTTTATGGAAATAGCTACGACACACTTCGAAGGCATGGACTGACGCCAGTTGTTCTCCCTTTGTACTATTCTCACGTCAAATTGGACGCTTAGAGAGAACGTTTTTCAAATTAAAATGACCTTCAGAAAGGTTAAACTACAGACTCTTCAAGATGGTTAGAATAATTCTTTCTTGAAGGAAAATTTGGCACAACATTCTTTAAAATTTTTTAGTTGCCCGATGAGCTAAATATTCGAATCAAAATTATTATTATTTTTGTTTATTTTTCTATTAAATTTTCTATCCATTTTTCATTCCATTGTTATTTTCTGTTTTTATTTATTTACCTTCTGATAAAAATTGTTGTTTACTTGTTTCCCGATGGGATAAATATTCTAATCAAAATTATTATTATCTATTTTTGTTTATTTTTTGTTAAATTTTTATTCATTTTTATTCCATTCTTATTTTTATTCTATTTTTATTTATTTATCCTTTGATAAAAATTATTGTTGCTTACTTAATTATTTGAGAAAAAAATTATAAATTAAACTTAATTTTGATCTGCAACGAGGTAGCAATAGTATAGTGTATTGGTGGAATAGATCGCACCACACGCTCGGTTAGCTTGTAGCGAATTTATTTGATTGATAGTGTAGAGTGCTGCTTACATGGACCATCAAAGTGAGGATATGTGTGTTTTTTACAATTATATTGTTTGCATGGGTCGGTCACAGGTGTTAAATTCCATGACAACAGAAATTTCGCTATCAATCGAATAAAAAACGCCACGTGTTGAACGACGGCATGGCGCTATCTCTTCCTTTTGGCACTAAGGCTCCGTTTATACTTCGGACGCCGAGCGACGCGACGGCATGTATAATGGCCAAATTGATCGAGCGACGCGATCGATCAATTTGGCTATTATACAGGCCGTCGCGTCGCTCGGCGTCGAAGCATAAACGGGCCCTAAAGCCATCTCTATGCCGCCTTCTTGGACCTTAAACCATGATTTTTTCCCAAAAAATGGGAATTTTATAAAATCAGGAACAATTCGTTCAATTGGTTAGGTGAATTAATACTTCAAAGAAGTTTATACTAAAATTTTCATTGAACAAAAAAAAATCAATTAATTTTTCCTCTAGTTTAATGTGAAAGGATTGCGGTTTGATATGGAAGATGTTGAGTTTTGATTTTAAAATCGTTAGATTTATTTAGAAGAGTGTCCAATTTGACGTGAAAATATGGTATTCATATACTGAACATTCCCTTCATTGTCACCGGGTTTCGATGGCTTTTCGGCTTGGAGGTAAAATGCGGGGCTTTACAGAGCTCTTAGCAACGAGTACCATTATCCCCGGCGTAGATGGCACGACTCTTATGAAGAATATGCTCGTAAGAGGGGGTTTCTGACATCCATTTACGCTCCACAGAACGATCATCCCCTAATGGCCGAGCTCTACGGCTAACGACTTAGCGCTAGAGCTGGTCAGAAGGAAAGGAGAGGCCTGGGAGCTTCCAAGAGACGAAAAAAGGTCGGCTCTGTGCCGTCTTATTCGACTCATCTGCTCTTCCTACGATGAGGAACCTGACTGCTACGAAAACAGGATGAACACACGAGCCAGCGCCAATGGCATATCTATTTGACCTTACCGCGTGCCAAAATTGCCCGGCAGTTAGACTGAGTGCAGTTTCCACGAAGAAGTCCGAATAACGCGTTGATGGGCGTCTTGGGGCCAGATCCATCAACCGCTTATCGGTCGGTAACGATGAAAAGTACCGCCAGAACACCTGATATGGCGTTCACCAGCTCGGTATTTGGCGGTATTTTCACCGTTAGAGGGCGGTAAGCGGTTGATGAATCTGATCCTGGTGTTTTTCCGACATTATTTGGAGTCCAATCAGTTAGAACTGGTGTGGTTCAACGATCAGAGACGCAGCCGCTTGGGCCAAGTCGTCGAAAATTAGGTGGGCCAAGAATGTAATGAGCGTCGCTGACATATAGACATATAGACATTCATAGTTTCATTTTGCGGTGTTAGGCCCCGTTTATACTTCGTCGCGGCGCGACGCGATGGCCACGCAATGAAGCCAAATTGATCGATCGCGTCGCACAATCAATATGGCCACCATACGTGGCGTCGCGTCGCGCCGCGACAAAGTATAAACGGGGCCTTACATCTACACTTTCGTTAGTTTACCAACCACGTGGTGTGCTTTTAGAATGAGTTTGCCATAAAAACAGGTACTAGTCGGGATTTGGCCTACAAAGGGAGTCTGGGAGGCATCTCACCATGTGAATCGCATCGAATTGATCTTCCACTCGGAAGATGTTTGCGGTCGGTTGTCCGACTAGGTGTGGTAAGGGACGACGCGTTGCCGCCTCTCCATGTAGGCCACATTAACGACTAGTACTCTGTAGGTGAAATCCGTGAGTGGAGTTGAGAAATCCGCTTCCATAGCATCAAGCTGTCTCCCCTGTTCGGCAAGTATAACGCGCTACCATCGTGTGTGGTCCGCACTCGTTTAAGGTTCGGATCCCGGCCACAGCAACCAAGCCTTCCATATCTGCTGGGTCCGCTGGACTAAAGCCATAGCCACCTGAATTCTGCAGTTTCTCGGAAGATCAGCTGGGATCCATCAGAATATTGTTCGGACTGCTCTCTGAAAGTTGAGAAGGAGAGATGTGGCTCTCTTTGTCTCTCTCCACTGACGAGGACACATTGAGCCACTCTGGCACAGTGAAGAGAGGAGGAATGGTGACGTCACTAGCATTCCCTGTCGCCTTGAGACAGCTATACCAGCTGTCGTTCTGTTGATCATCGAGTTGATCGAGTGGGCGCCAGCAGCGTCTCCATTCGTCCCTGTCGCGTGCCAGAATGCTCCAATGGATCCTCGAGGGACACGAAGAATGTCACATCATTCGTTCAGCGCTGTCACGAAGAAGTCCGACCAAGGGTGTGCGTTTCCGATAAATCGTTAGATTTCGTTGAAAGGTATAGATAGCTGCGTAGTACGGTTTCAGCCGAAAAATATCAGTGGGATCGTTTTATGTGCCATCTTCGCGACAAGTGAGCACCTTCAAATGAAACCTTTTAAACTTTCTGAATCTTGACAATTTTCGAAACAGCGAAAACAGAAATAAACGCCTTCCAGATCAAATTATTAAAATATCAAAAATTATTTCAACAGCCTTTCAGAATCATTCTCATACTATTGTATTAGGTTGTCCCATAAGTCCCCGCCGTTTTTTTTTTCAACGATTCACTGCAGATTTCGCCGGCGGTCTCTCGCATATCGCTGCATAGCTTTCGAAAGAGAATGATTTGCTGTATCAGAACATGTATTGCATTTCTTTTTTCGTCATGAAATTTGTCAATTTTTAGGTCGTTGAAGCGAAAAAAGAAAAGTGAAAAAGTAGCCATTTGCGCACTTGTTCTCTCCGCTTAGGTTTGTAATTTTTGCGCAGTTTTATAGCATTTGGAAGACAGTGTCCTGTACTACAAGAATATGTGTTGGTCCTATTTTCCCACTCGTCCTTTATTGATGTTTAGTCCATCAAATTGGGAATTCCGACTTTCCCGTCCGAATTTTTACCGACAGCTCTTGCTCTGGGGTGGACTTTTTTGCTTGATGTTATATGTCGTTTAGAAGAGGATGTCTTGCTCAGTAAGAATTTGTGTCGCGTTTATTGGCTCCCGCTGATTTCTGTCGAATATCAACAACTGAAGAAGGAGAAGGAGTTGTTGGTGAAGACTATTCTTCTCTTTTTGGCATTTTGTTGATATTCAATAGAAATCAATAAACGCGACACATATTCTCATAGAGCAAGGAATTTTCTTTGGAATGACATATAAAATCAACCCAAAAAGTCCAACCACAGAGCAGGAGCTGTCGGCAAAAACAACCATCCTCCTTCGAACGTCCCAATTTGATGACCTAAAAATCAATAAAGTGCAAGTGAGAAAACAGAACCAACACATATTCTTGTAGTACAGAACATTGTCTTCCAAGTGCTATAAGAAACTGCGCAAAAAATTACAAACCTAAGCAGAGAGAACAAGTGCGGAAATAGCTACTTTTTCACTTTTACACTTTTCACTTCAACGACCTAAAAATTGAAAAAATTCATGATGAAAAAGAAATGCAATATATGTTCTGATAGAGCAAATCATTCTCTTTCGAAAGCTATGCAGCGCTATGCAAGAGACCGCCGGCGAAATCTGCAGTGAATCGTTGAAAAAAACGGCAGGGACTTATGGGACAACCTAATATAAAGTAACAATATTGGAAAATTTTTCCTAAGAATAGGAAAAAGGTTGTTGAAATGATTTTTTAATAATTTAGTTTTAAAGGCACTCGTTTCTACTTGGAAGTTATTCAGCTTGATTTCGAAAGTTTTCAAAATTCAAGAAGTTTCAAAGATTTAATATGAAAGTGCCCGCCTGTCGTGAAGATAGTACATAAGACGGTCACATTGACATTTTTTTAAAATGAAACAATACTACGTAGATACTATATTTGTGCTCGAATGACCTATCCAGGTAGGCATTCGGACGATTTTCTTTCGAATTAGAACACTCGAATTCGAATATTGAAAAATCTCGTTTTTTGTATTCGAATGTTCAAAAAGGAATGTATTCGATTATTCAAATCATCGCGTTTTTGAATGTATTTAATTCGAATGTTCAAAAAATCGCGTTTTATTTGAAATTTGTGAGCATTCGGAACCACTCGAATATTCGAAGAAATTTCGAGAGCACAACTGGAGTAGCTACTTATAGTTTTTAACGAAATTTAACGATTTCACGGAAACGAACGCCTCTGAATACGACCAACGCGTTGGTGGACGGCCTGTTCTTCCTTTGACATCCAGTCGGTGACGGCTCTCGCAGAGCGGATGTCTGCGAAATGCATTACATGGCCGGCCTACCTAATTTTCGACGACTTGGCCCATGCAACAGCGTTCCTGCTTCTGGAACATCGACAAAACTCGGATCATCAAAGACCTCGGATTCAGACTGTGGCCGGGATGACTATGAAAGGGAGAAGGCAGCCTTTGTGATGTGACGATGATTCACGAACTATCGTGTATTGAAGTGTTCCTGAAAAGATGAATTGCAGTTCGACACGTCGCTTGTCATCGAGTTTCCATCTCCTCTGCGAATTCTCCTGATTTGCATGGTCACAAAGGCTCTAAAAGAGAAGCGGCTGCGTCATACGGCGGCTTCAGCGTCGGTTCGCTTCGTTTCTACAGACCAACGCCCCAAAAGGAAGTTTTCAACGAAGAAAGGTCATTGTCGAGTCGTCTATGGCACGGATCCTAGAGAACGTCAATCGATTTTTTGTGTTTCTGAGGACCGTAAAACGCGGCGGTTGGAATGCACGGCTTATCCCACAGATTTATGTATGGCTAGTATGGCTAGTTGCGCTAGCGAATGTCACAAGAGAGTTATGGTGGACATCTGTTTTCAATAATCTCCATGCGTCCGTGCATCCATCCGTGTGTCCGTCCGAGCAAAAATAATGGCCGACTGGTCGGCTTCGTAGCGTCGTTCGTTCAGGGTGTGGTACCACTGGTACCAACACCGCGTGTTGAAATATTTTCCAAGAACTGGGGTGAATTGCAGTTCGACACGTCGCTTGTCATCGAGTTTCCATCTTTTCTGCAATTTCTCTTGAATTGTATGGTCACAAAGGCTCTAAAAGGGAAGCCGCTCCGTCATACGGGGGCGTCAGCGTCGATTCTCTTCGTCTCTCAGGCCAACGCCCAAAAGGGAGTTTTCATCGAAGAGAGGCCATTGTCG
Organism: Heligmosomoides polygyrus polygyrus; assembly: GCA_947396885.1. Classification (NCBI taxonomy): domain Eukaryota; kingdom Metazoa; phylum Nematoda; class Chromadorea; order Rhabditida; family Heligmosomidae; genus Heligmosomoides; species Heligmosomoides polygyrus. The sequence goes on from OX377203.1 coordinate 4,330,561, forward strand.
AGCCGTCTATGGCACGGATCATAGAGAGTGTCAATCGATTTTTGTGTTTCTGAAGACCGAAAAGCGCGACGATTGGAATGCACGGCTTATCCCACGGATTTATGTATGACTAGTATGGTTAGTTGCGCTAGCGAATGTCACAAGAGAGTTATGGTGGACATCTGTTTTCAATAATCTCCATGCGTCCGTGCATCCATCCTTGTGTCCGTCCGAGCAAAAATAATGGCCGACTGGTCGGCTTCGTAGCGTCGTTCGTTCAGGGTGTGGTACCACTGGTATCAACACCGCGTGTTGAAATATCTTCCAAGAACTGAGGTGAATTGCAGTTCGACATGCCGTTTGTCATCGAGTTTCCATATATTTTCCGATTTCTCCTGATTTCTATGGTCACAAAGGCCCTAAACGGGAAGCGGCCGGGTCATACGAAGGCGTCAGCGTCGGTTGTCTCCATTTCTATGGGCTAATGCCCCAGAAGAGAGTTTTCAACGAAGAAAGGCCATGACATCTCTTTTTACCTAGTCTCCATGCGTCCGTGCATTCGTGCGTCTGTCCGAGCAAAAATAATGGCCGACTGGTCGGCTTCTTAGCGTCACTCCTTCATGGCACGGTACTAGCTATTGGTAACTATTTTCGAATTGCTTGGAATAGGTATCGCGGATAAGCCATGCATTCCGATTGCGACCTTTTAGATAGTACGAGCCGAAGTAATTGATTGCTCATCCTCCTCACGAGGTGAAATACGGGTGACAGCTTTGGAAATTTGCTTCAGAAAGGCCATCAGATGTCGTCGAGCTGCCTACGGATTCTGAAGAACATCGTCTCCCAGAGAATGTGGAGCGTTGGTTCAGATGGTGTGCTGTATGACCGACGTGAAGCGTCCGTGGCGACCCGACGTTGCCGGTTTAGTCGCTCGGCGGCGGCGGTCGATATGGCTGACAACAGGTTCTACAAGTGTGTGCAGCAGCAGCAGCAGCAGCTTGCGCTACGCTACGCTACACTCGGCAAAAACCAACACAGACGGAAGATGAGCGAGGATTGTGGATGTCCCGATTGAGATCACAAGGCCAGCTAGGCAGCCAGCCAGCCGGACGGGAGACAGCGCTCGATATCGGCCAAACCGTCACCTCACCTTTGTCCCGTCGTCGTCCGCCTGTCGGTTCTGTGCTTATCGATCCGTGCACCACTGCACGGTGTACAGTGTTCTCCTCTATCAGCAGTGCTGATTCAACGCTCTTCGACTTCGTGTCGTGCGTGGCCATTGTGAGCAGCGGCGGCGACTCCTCGCTTCAGAACAACCACGACCAAATCACCGTCAGCGAGCAAAGGCGCTTGATGACGACGTGCAGAACGTCGTCGTCCTCGTCCTCGTCGTCGAGCAATAAGAAGCAGTCCAGTCGTCGCCTCGGCAGCCTCACATCAGTCTGAAGTGATAACGGCGACGCCCCTCCGGCCGCCGCTGCATTAAACGATCGTGGTGGCTGCGGCCGCGTAGCGCAGCGACGCACGAGCATGGCGAGTCTTCGTGGACGGCTCCGCAAGGCGCGTAAACGCTTCGCCGCCTGCTACTTTCCGCTGTCGAGCCGCCGGAGGAGAAAGATCAGCAGCAGCGATGCCGACGTCTACACGTCCTCCCTCGCCTCCAGAAACGTCGAGCAGAATCACGTGTGAGTTCCTCTCATCCGAAGCGCCTCGAAGCAGCCTATTCTCATCTCTTCGTTGTATGTATTTGTTTGTTTACACGGATTGGATCGATCGTTCCATCCGCCGATACGTGCGCCAATAGTGCAGCACCTCCAGCTGCGTGCACGTGAATCTCGTTATCTGCTTCTTCGTCCCATTGCATCGGATTGAATGATGCCGTTGAACTATTAGGCTGTCCATAAGTCCCCGCCGTTTTTTTCAACGATTCATTGCGGGATTCGCCGGCGGTCTCTTGCACAGCGCTGCATAGCTTTCGAAAGAGAATGATTTGCTCTATCAGAACTTGTATTGCACTTCTTTTTTCATCCTGAATTTTGTCAATTTTTTGGTCGTTGAAGTGAAAAGTGAAAAATGGCAATTTGCGCAGCCACTTCTCTCTGTTTAGTTTTGGAATTTTTGCGCAGTTTTTCATAGCATTTTGAAGATAATGATCTTTGCTACAAGAACACGTGTTGGCTCTATTTGCTCACTGGCCCTTATTGATTTTTAGGCCATCAAATTGAGACGTCCGACTTTTCCGTCCGAATTTTTACCGACAGCTTCTGCTGTGTGGTAGGGCTTTTTTGCCTGGTGTTGTATGTCGATCGAAAGAGAATGTCTTGCTCTATAAGAATTTGTGTCGTGTTTAATGGCTCATGCTGATTTCTGTCGAATATCAAGAAAATTACAAAAAGGGAAAAATCATCTTCACCAACAACTCTTTCTCCTTGTTCAGTTGTTGATATTTGACAGAAATCAGCATGAGCCAATAAATGCGACACGGTTTCTTTCGAACGACGTATAAAACCAACCAAAAAAGTCCACTCCGGAGCAGGAGCTATCGGTAAAAATTCGGACGGAAAAGTTGGACCTCCCAATTTGATCACCTAGAAATCAATAAAGGACAAATGAGCAAATAGGACCAACACGTATTCTTGTAGTACAGAACATTGTCTTCCAAGTGCTATGAAAAACTGCGCAAATGGCTACTTTTTCACTTTTTCACTTTTCACTTCAACGACCTAAAAATTGACAAATTTCAGAATGAAAAAAGAAACGCAATACATGCTCTGATAGAGCAAATCATTCTCTTTCGAAAGCTTATAGAGCTATGCAAGAGACCGCCGGCGAAATCCGCAATGAAGCGTTGAAAAAACGGCGGGACTTATGGGACGACCTAATATTAACACTTTAACGACAATATGAGCCACCTGTGCGCATAAATAATTTCGCGCTATTTTTTCTGGTTTTTTCTGTTGGTTCTTAAAGATGTTTTTTCTACTGACTAATCACCTGTGATAGGTTCAACAAGGTTCAACAGCAATAAGCAAGAAAAACGTCGTTGCTTTCATTACGTACATAGAATTTTTAAAAATTCACTAGGAAGTAGACCAATTCTACAATCAAAGCAATTCAAGTCAGTCTTTTTTGCTCATAGTTCGCCCACGAGGCGATTTGGAGTGCTGATCACGAACCCGACATCCGTTTTCGAAATTTCGGCTAATTACGGCACGGTAGGTGCGGGTGAATAAGGCTCTCTCGGCGTCATCGTCACCGCTTTGCACAAATTTCGTCTACGAGACCGTGACTCCAACAGCCTTTCTCATCCGTACCTACCGTAACCTGCCGCATTCTCCGAGATTTCGAATACAGGATGTCAGATTTGTGATCAGCACCCCCAAATTAACTCCTTGGGCGAACTTTCGGCGAAAAAAGACTAAATTGAATCGATTTCATTGTAGATTTGGTCTCCTTAATAGTATTTTTTTAATTCGATATACTTAATCAAAGCAACGACATTTTTCTTGCTTATTGCTGTTGGACATTCTCCTATCACAGGTGATTAAGGATCAGAAAAAAACCCATATAAACGTGCAAGAAACAAAAAGTGGTTTGCGAGGGATATTGTGAGCCACGGGTGGCTCATAGGGCGCGCGTGGGCGTGACCATTGAGCGCTTCAGCATTGGCATGGAGCCCTGAGGGCATGGGGCCACACTCATCAACCGCTTACCGCCTTCTAACGGTGAAAATACCGCCAAATCCCCTGATATGACAAATTCATCAGCATCACGTTTGCCGGTATTTTCACCGTTAGAGGGCGGTAAGCGGTTGAATCTGGGCCCAGGTAGTAAAGCTTTTTGGAACAGTGGTGTGCGTTTTAGTTAAATTGTTAAATTTTGTTACAAGTATGGATAGCTGCGTAATATTGTTTCAATCGAAAAATATCACTGAGACTGTTTCATGTACCATTTTCGTGAAAGCAGGCACTTTTAAATGAAACCTTACAATAACATGAGAGTGAGTCTGAAAGGATGCTGATATAAGTTTTAATATAATTCATCTCGGAATTGTTCGTTTTTGTTTGGAAGGTGTTCAGTTTGATTTCGAAAGTTCAATTCAAAAAATTCAAAAAAAAATTCAAGAAATACCAAGGGTTTCATTTGAAAGTGCCTACCTGTCGTGAAGAAGTTGCATAAAACGGTCCCACTGTTGTTTTTGATTGAAACAGTACCCATACTTTCTAACGAAATTTAACGACTTATCGAAAACGCATACCCCGGTTTTGGATCTCATAGCTTGTAGATTTGATAGTGGAGAGTTTTGAATCTGAAATTTTTTTTTAGAAAGTTCGTCGTCAGAAATGTGGAGCTCTTGTGGTGAAAAGGCTCTAAAGAAAAATATGTTTCTTTGATTTTTTCCTGATTAATCATCCCTCCTCCGCCACTACGTAGGCCACTTTCACGACCAGTACCATATTTTCTTCATCTAACCGGACTTGACGCCGTTGTGCATCAGCTCTTTAAGCGCATCAGCCTTGATATGCCGTGATTGGCGGACTGGGCCGTGAACGTTGTGGACCATTTAATCGATATCAATCAATAATCGATTGTACGTTTGACTACTTGACCGGGTGACAACCTTACATGTTTCGACATTTCAGAGGGTATGTAAAGCTGTGATGTGATGGGCTACTTACGCCTATAATCGAAATCAGTCAATAATTATTGATTTTATTACTTCTCTGCTGTTTTCCCTAACGTTGTGGTGGGCAAAGTGCGACGCATGAGACTTGCAATTTGCAAATAAATAAATAAATAAATATGCTTTGAATAAACTCGCAAATAAATAAATAAATTAGCCTACACCAACAAATTTGACCAGGGAAAACAGCAGAAGTGATAGAATCAATAATTATTGATTGATGTCCATTTATCAAATTGTGTGCGTGTGTAACGCAGTCGGAGCAGGTGCCGGCTGTCTCGCGCATTCCGATCCAAGGTTCTTGTTTCAGATTTTCCGAACAGGGCCAATCAAACTTTCCATCCCTCCGGGGAAACTGGTACCAGACTTGTCTGGGAAGGATTAAGCGCTGACTTGTTCATCGGCTCGCCATTGCAAATCGTTGTATGGCCAAATACGCATTCAATTCGCCCCCACACATCCCGTAGAAGTAAAATGCATGGTGTATCCCAAAAAGGGGTTGAATAACACCGTCCTTTACGTTTATCCTTTAGACAAATTGCGCTCTCTAAGATAATGCAGGAAATTGTCGGACTTTGTTATGATAAAAGATAAAAAGATAAAGGACGGCGTTACTCAGCAATTCCTTTGGGGAGCGCCACGTATTCTACTTCTACGGGATGTCGCGGAGGTGATTTGAATGCGTATTTGGCCATAATGACCTTCGGTGGCCGATGAACAAGTCAGCGCGTAATCCTTCCCGGATAAGTCTGGTATCAGTTTCCCCGGAGGGATGGAAAGTTTGGTTGGCCTGGGCGGATAATCCGATCCAAGAACCATGGATCGGAATGCATGCGAAAGCCGGCGCCTCCTCCGACTGCGCTACCACGTGACCCTTTGTTCCTTTTCGGTTTGCTTTTCTCTAGGGTGATGGGTATTCATCACCAGGTCCACTGAACAAGGCGGAAATTCTCGTTTAGTTCAACACATTGTGATTTGTGACGTCTTCGTAAAGGTCGACATTCCTGCGACCGCTCCCAGAGAACCGGTCCCGAAAGTGTAAATCAATTCCAAGAGTTTAAGTAGGAAGAGTACGAGTGTCCTTCAGCGAGCGATTAGAGACGCTGTTGTTGTACTATTTATTGACGTGATGATGTCCTATTGCGACGAAAAAATTGCCTGGTAGGATTAAAGGCATGCTGGCACTTAGCTTAGAGGCTTGTTAAGTAGCACTGTCCTCAATTGGCGCAATTTCAGAAGCCCCAGCGAGGTCGGCCAGTCGTGTCGTGGCAGCATCAATCTGCAGGAGGCGCGCATCTTGTCTGATAAGGTCGGTCTTCGATGTTTAGTCACGTGGTCTGAGTCATTTTCGCTTTTGTTTTCTTGTTTGATTCCGTTTGGGATCACGGTCTTCCTTTTTATCACTTTGTATTTCAAATATATTTATTTTTGGATCTATCCTAGTCCGGGGGGCCACATAACTAAAAAGTAGGCAACAAAATTAATTGAAACTTACCGAGCGGCTCCTAGAGAACGAGCTGGAACCTAAAAGAAACCGAAAACGAGCGAACAAACGAAAAAGAAATAAAAAACCGCCGCGGTTTACAACCGTCTCAGCGGAGAAAGAGCGACGGAATGGAGGCATGCCGCGTGCTAGCCGCCGGCTGACATGTCATAACCAGGATCTAACATGGTGAGGAGGGCAAATAACTTTGCCTGCTTACAACCGCAAGAAATGTAATTTTTTCGTTTTTTTCTTCATGACTTTTCTTGTTTAGGTCTCATGTTGTTCTGTAGGAGCCGCCCCCCCCCCCGGACTAGGATAGATCCTTATTTCTTTATATATGTTTTATTAATGTTGCTGTTGTATTATATTATATATGGGGACATTCATTATATGGGGTGTTTCAAAAAAATGTATACACTATTGAAAGCTAATCTTGAGAAAATAAAAATTTTCTGACGTATGAGCAGTATGGAGTGCGCCAGGCAGTCGTCTGAAATGTTGCGTTTTACACGCGATTGATTGTGTTCTGTCTGAATACTTGTTTCAGTTTCTTCACGAAGTGTCTGTTTCGATTGATTTGCGCTTCTTTTAAGATTTATAATTTAAAAAACGCTATGGCAAGCAAAAAAAAACGCAGGGTACCTTAAAAAATGCAGGTTCTGTTTGAAAGGTTCTAATATTGCTGCTACTGAAGCTTCTGAAGATATTTGAGACTCATATGAAAGCGCAGGGCAGTGAGATTACTGTGGCGTGCAAATAGCCAGGATTGCGCCGCGCCTCGCCTGAAGACCTACATTTCAGACTCGATTAATTATGCATGAGCTGAATGCTTGTCGCAGTCTTGCTACTACTTGGCCTGATTAATCTGTGTTGTGCTTCTTTCAACGTTTAGAACTTGGCAATCATGCGAAAGACACGTGACATGCGAGTCTGTTGATTGTACAATATAAATGCGAGCAGGAGCCGCATTTTCCAAGACGGATTCTGTGAACTGATGACGCAACATTCAATAATGGAGAGATTTATCGATATAATTGCATACTGGGCGACGAAAAACGTCTGAACACAGCACAGGTTAATCTGGCCAAGAGGGGACAAGATTGTAACAGGCGTTCAGCCGATGTAGGACCTATCGTAGTCCGGGGGGGGGGGGGGAGGGGGCATATAACTAAAAAGCATGTAATAAATCGACTCGAGGCTTACCAACCAGCTCCCGCAGAAGAAGATAGGACCTGAACGAAACAAAAAAACAACAACAGACAAACAAAAAATAAAACCGCCGCGGTTTTACAACCGGCTCGGCGGGCAAAGAGCAACGCAATGGAGGCTTGCCGCGTGCTACCAGTGTCTGACATGTTATAACCAGGGTCTAGCATGGTGAGGAGGGCGCACAAAAGCCGCATGCCGCGTGCTGACAGCCGCCTGACGTGTTATAATCAGGATCTAGCATGGTGAGGAGGGCACATAACTTTGCTTGCTTACAACTGTGACGAAAAAATGTAATTTTTCCGTTTTTTCGTCGGGAATTCTTCTAGTTTAGGTCCTATTTTGTTCTGCAGGATCCGCTCGCTAAGCTTCAAGTCGATTTATTACATACCTTTTAGTTATTTGGCCTCCTGGAACAGGATAGATCCCGACGTACAACTAATCGAGTTTGAAATGCAAGGTTTCAGGCAGGGGCATAGTGCAATCTTGACTATTTGCACGTTACAGAGTACTTGATATCCTGTGTTTTCGTATGATTCTCAAACATCTTCAAAAGATTCACTAGCAGTAGTGTTAGAACCATTCAAATACTGCCTGCGGACCCTGCGTTTAGGATACCCTGTGTTTTTTGCAAACCATAGTGTGTTTTTAAGTCTTAAACCTTAAGAGGAGTACAAATCAATCGAAACGATTACTTTTTTAAGAAATTATAACAAGTACTCAAAAACACAATCAATATAGTGTATAATTCTAAATTTTGAACGTGTGCATGGCGCATTCCATGCCGTTTATATGTCAGAAAGTTTCTATCTTCTTAAGCTTTAATATTGGCTTTAACTTCCTTATTATCTTTATTGTGAGCAAAGTTATCACGTTTTAAACAGTGTATACATTTTTAGAGTATATTGTTAAGATATTTTTAGCATTATTATTATTTTTACTATATTTGATTTCATTTCTTTTGAAAAATGTGGTGCAGTCGGTAGAAGGTGTCGCTGTCACGCGATAGAGTCGATCGATATGCGTTCGATTCCTCGCCCAGGCCGACATAACTTTCCTTATGGTTTGGTTTGGTGAATTGATACGAGACCTCATTGAGACGTTTACCTGTTGGGCTTCTCGTTCAGTTCCAGATGATTTCACCACATCAATGAAAAGTACGATGCATGGCGCACTCCATAGATTGCTGGCCCATTACGTTAATCTTGTTTCGCAGTTCTTTATCACTGATTTCTTGCTTACACATATGTTGTTATACTTTACATAAATAAACTATGTCTTGTCTTTATGCGTGTGTCCGTTTGTCCCTACGTCCATCCGCGCAAAATTAATGGCCGTACTGAGCGGGTTTTGCAGCAGTTGGGAACCAGTCAGATCGCGTCGGATGGGCGTGCCTTCCAGAGATAGTGCATGCGATCTGTAGCCTGATCGGCGCGCTCCCACTTCCCAATGCTGCCCGCCTTCGCGACATGCACCGGGTTGGGTCACTGATTTATAAGTACGCTTTGCAGATCACTAACAACATTGTCATATCGGCGTCATCGCAGACGTTTCACTTGAAGGCGGGAAATGACGTGGATCGGCAGAAATGGCTCAGCGCCCTGGAGTATTCTCGTCACAAAGCGATACGGCAGGCCGAGAGCGGTGAGGAATCATCTTCCCTTCTTTTTTCGTCGTTTTCTTTTTTTTTTCGTGTTAATTGCTATTGCTGAACCAGAAAAAGACTATCCTTTTTGCTTAATGCGAGCTTATACCATCATGGTTCCTACTTTATTGGTTCATCGCGTTGAAGAAGCATTGATATTGATTACGTTAATCAGTGGATACCATGTCGGTCGCTTTCTTATTGTTGCGCGTCACACGGCGATTGAGGTATGAATCTTCTTTGCGCGAAAAATCGATATCTATGGCGGTCGTGGTGCCGCATCGCGTGGCGGTGCAAGTATAAACTACTACTAAGGCAGGAATTATACTTCAGCCGCGTCATGGAAGCTACCTGTATCGATTAAGTGGCACAGAAAATCGATATCATTCCCACTGGTTGCTATTTCTGATCCTAAAAGAGATTATTTTTTAAAGCGAGCTTGCACCATGGTTAATACTTTAGCGTATTTCGTGAAGCTTTGCAACACGGCGGTTGACGTACGATGTTCATCTACGGATGATTTATACTTCAGTCGCGCGAGGTTGTAGCGTTATGGACGCTACCAATATCGATTAATACTATCGATATTGGTAGCTTTGGTTGGGTACGCAGCTGAAGTATAAGTTCCGCCTAAGGACCTGTTCATACTTCGCGACAACAGCGACAAGAGCGACGAGAGCGCAGCTCGCGGAAATATGAACAGGCGACAGCAGCGACTGGAGCGACTAGGGCGACAAGAGCGGCGATCGAGTATGAACAGTTTTCGGCGGCGCGCGCTCGGTTTTAATCGATATGCATGTTTTGCACGGGCGACAAGTCGCTCTTGCGCGAAGTATGAACAGCCCCTTAGGGATTTAATGTATCGCTAGTGCAACTAAGCAGTACAATACTTGTTCTATTAGTACTGTGGGCGGACATAATTTTCTGTGAGTAGATCACTAGTGTGATTAAATCGGTTTGCTTCTGTTTATATATTTCATTAGTTTAGTCAAGAAAGCTACTTGTAAAATTCGCGTGAAACTTACCGAAAAGTGGAGGGTCTTCACCCACTGGTGACCGACCTTGCTCCGGTAGTTCAACAGAATTCGAAACATAAGGGTACCTGATTTGCTTCACGCTGCAAGCTTTTTTCTAACAATATTCGACGAAATTTCAATGGCGGGAGTTTGAAACAAATGCGTTGCGTCACATTTTAATCCGTTTCAATGCTCGACCGCTTATGCTTATGGAATTCCGTTCACCTACCGGTGAACTTTCACTGTTGAGCCGAATTCTTTACGTCGCTATGTTGAATCATCGTCGGCACCACCGTCTGCAGAGTTTCAAGGACATCCTCGCCACATCTGTGCGGCATCGTCCTACATAAACGCCGAATTTTTCTATGCAGGAAAGAGAAGTTGACCAGAAATGACTGGCCAAACTGTGGCCAGTGCTATCAGTGATTGATTGCGCTGCAATCTGCCAGAATGATTGGTTGCACTTCCTCTTTTCTGCTCTCTGTTCCGTAGAATCACCCAAAAAGGAACTTGAATAGGTCAAAATCTGTCTTTCTACGCTTGCTTCTGTCGCACAAGCCGCAGTTAGCTTAAGTCGAAAGTCAATAAAAAGGGAAATTGTGATCAGCCAGTTTGTCCGTGTGTGCGTCTGTCCACGCATCACGGATGGAACTCACGAGACGTAAGCTCTTTCGAGCGTTGATCTCGAATTTATGCCAGTTTCACGTCAAGTTAGACACTTTTCAAGCCATATTGGGCACTTTTCTAAGCAGGTTAAATCGCGACATTCTAAACAAGAAAACGGTGCAAACTCTTTCTTCTTTTGGCACAAAAAATTGCAGTCTTCCTGGAATTTGAAACAAGCTTTCAACTGTTATTTTTCATTAAAAATCAAATTTTTATAAAATTTCAAACAGTGTTTTCACTTATTGGAGAAGATGGATTAAAAATTTAGAAGAGTCCACGATGTTGAGAAATAGTATCTATCTCAAGCCACTCTAAGATTGGTAACACAGACAGCACTCAGGCTAACGTTTCGGCGTTCTCGCCTTTTTTCAGAGCCCCAAACTTGGGTAATTAAACCTGGGTAAGTTGGGTAACTTTAAGTTGGGTAGGATTAATTACCCACGTTTGAGGCTCTGAAGAAGGCGAGGACGCCGAAACGTTAGCCTGAGTGCTGTCTGTGTTACCAATCTTGGAGTGGCTTGAGATAAATATTATTTCTCAACATCGTGGACATGCCACGATATGCCAAGATATGCCAAGATTTATCGAGAGCCGAACGTGGAATTTCAAAGAGTGTTACGCTGGTTTCACCTGAAGGACGCATTTGAAATCAAACTAAATGGCTTGCAGTTCTTAGACTATAGTGCCCTTCGGATCAAACTATAGGCTCTCCGAGACTGCCTCAATAATTTTTTTTGTAGAATGAAATTAGGTAACTTCCTTTGAAATTTTTTATGTTACATGTCGCGTAGGTGAGCAGCGTTGGCAGGTGGGAGCGCGTCAGTCAATAGTTACCAGACAGAGCACAGACCAAGCACATGCAGCCGGTGAGGGGACCGACTGTGAACGCCCTCTCTGAATGGCATGCCCATTCAATGCGGTCCGATGGGTGGCGCTCTCCCACCTACCATTGCTGCTCACATTCGCGACATATACCAAATTTCAAACAGTGTGTTCATTTTATTGGGACAGGTGAATTGGAAGATTTCAAAAAAAGTCACACTAAGTTTTTATTGAGCAAAAATTGTTCTAGCCTTTTCGGAGGGTCTCTTCATATTTTAATTTGAAAGGGCTTCGTCCTGGGGCCGGATTCATGAACGCGGCCGGAGGTAAATTCTACCCCCACTTACCTCGACAGCCATTTACCCGCCTCTTTCCCCGAACTTACCTCTGTTTTCTGATTCATGATGGCCGAGGCGAGGGTTTTGCTCCGCGGCCAATTTCTGTCCCAATGTGCACGCCTCCACTGGCCCATTGCCAGCTCTGAGCTGGCCGCCAGCATCAGCTAACAGCGAAACCAAGCAGTCACACTTGCTGCTGGGAAGTCGCTGCCACCGACACTAGCAGCATCGTATTTAGGGGAAATGAAATGTGAAATGTTGGGTTGGGCGAGGGGGGGGGGGGGGAGGGAGAGGGTCTACGGAGAAAATGCCCGAATCTCACGGCGCGCGTTGCGTGCGGAGAAAATGCCCGCAACCAAGGGAGAAAATGCCCGCGATCAGGAGAGAAAATTCCCGGGTCGACGAGAAGAATCTATAGCACGCTATCATGTGGTGAATAGCAAAAGCGTTGTAATAACGAAAACAACTTTGAGCGATAATCACCACTTAGGAAACTAAGAAAAGTTTGAAACTGTGGAAAAACCGTAGAAGAGCCTTAACCGGACGTATCCGCAATGTTTCATTCGTACCAAAGCTCTGATAAGAAGTTGATCGCAAAATTTCATGTTCGAAAAACACTCTATTTTCGAGAAGGTGGCTTGAAAAAATTTTTTGGCGAGGTGCTACACCGTAGGTTCTGGTCATTTTAATAGCGTTTTTGGTAAAACCTATGTTGCAACTAACCATTCCGATATTTAAATCCTTTATTCAGAGATCTGGAAATATCAGAAAAACAGCAACAAAGCGAATCAAAATAGAAATCCTATATTGAGAAAAACTTTAATAAAAAAGGGCACAACAGGTATTTACGATACCAACGGTATATCAGATGAAAACCACTTGAAAAGCAATGAATGTTGAAATATCAATCTTCAAATCCTGTTCTAGTAAGGAAGGAAATGATTGGTCAGAAATGAAGACTTCATCAGAAAGACTCAGTAAAACCTCAGTAAAACCTAAAAACCAATTTGTAAATAATTTCCCAAATAAGTTCTGACATTTTTTCATTTTCTACTTCTCATGACTTTGAAGTGCATGTACCTTACTGTTCACTCCATGTGGCGTTCATGTGGCTTAAAAAACAATCTCAAAATTTGCGGTGGCCTACAGTTCCGCAGCTCAATGCTTCGAAAAGTAATTCTTTAGCAGGTTCCGCTGATGTGCTTGTTTTCTAGTTTTATGTGCTAGAAATTGAGATCTGGGCGAAAACGCTTCTTTCGCTCCTTTCAGTGTTTTCAAGTGTTCTTTTCACATAAATTAGCACCGTTGGTACTAATTTATCCGTTGAGCATGCCTGTTATAACGAACCCTTCCTCATATTCTTCAAAGCTTCTCTATCACGGTAAGGCCATCAAATCTGCGAGGGAATCCAAGTGATGGTGCCACAGTTTCAGTTGCCACGCCCACGATTTCTCATGCCTTCTGCTCGACAGAATGAGAAAAATACCGTATCCCTGTCCACGTGATTACCATGTGTTTTATCTAAAACCGTTCAGTGGCCACAGATAGTTTCTCCCCTGGCTGTGGACATTTTCTCCCCTGGTTGCGGGCATTTTCTCGCACCGAAACAGACGCGGCGCGGTTCGGGCATTTTCTCTCGTAATCGAGGGAGAGGGGTGGAAACTAGTAGCATAGCAGGTAGTAGAGAAAGAATGGTAAATTTGGGCCTAAATGACTAATAATGGGTGCCATCCACCACAGTAGCCTCCATAGACAACATATGCCAAGGAAGGCTAAGGTGGCGGACTAGCATAGTCCACCCACGCAAATCGTAAATTACGATTTGCGTGGTGGACAAGGCTCATGGTGGCCCAAGCCGACCCACAATGCCACTAAAGGAATCAGTTCACTTAAAAATAAGTGGCACTGTGGGCCACCATGGTCCACAGAGCCAAAAAAAAAATCATGGAAGGCAAGCTTAATAGAGAAAACAAAAGGTAAAACAACTGGCCGAAGGTGCGGCGAAAGACGTGCGCATGTCGACGGCAACTAGGCGCCCCTGCCAGGCTGATTTTGCTGCTGGCGGCCAGCTCAGAGCTGGCCAGCGGAGGCATGCATTGGGTCAGAAATTGGCCGCGGAGCAAAACCCTCGCCTTGGAGGTAAATTTTCCCCGACGCGCTGACGGGGTAGCATTTACCTCGACACTTACCTCCGATTTTTCCCGCCGCGCGTTCATGAATCCGGGCGCTGGTTTGGAAGGTGTTCTGCTTAATTTTGAAAGTGTTCAATCTGAAATGGAAATGGTTAGAGTTATGAAAATAAAGCAAAGGGACTGAGCTGCTTAAAGCATTCGCACTCACAGTCCATTTTCACTGCCGGAATAGTCTACCATAAGCGATGGCAGTATTATATTGCGAAAGCGCTGAATTCTGCTATAGTTCGCGTCCGTTTGTCCGTGCGTGCATCCGTCCACTTGATGTGGGCGGGTCTCGTAACACGTTCGAAGTTTCGATAGAAGATTTCAAAGCGGACCTAGCTTACAACTTGCCTCCTACTCAACCGTTAGGATAGAGGCCTTAACGTTTTCGTCACAATTCGAATTTTCCAGCCAAAAGTCTGATTTTGTGCGAAAAAATGAAGCTTCAACTTTTTAATGAGTTTTGCTGCTTCAGATGAAGATGAGGATGCCCACATTGGCACAGGAGAGTCGCGAGTGGCCGTGTTGCAGAGGACGCACAAAGAGCTGCTTCGAAAGCTGGAAGATCTGCAGACGGCGGCACGAATTCTCGGTGAGCTCCGAAGGTGTTGTTAGTGCTATCTTAGGTGTCCAGATAGCGTTGTTTTGGCGCCTAGGGAGTGCTGGCCTTGCACTGTTTGTCTGCGTTGGAGCCTTTCGGTGATATGAACAGGCTAGCGCTCTTCCTGGTTCCATCGAGCTTCTCAATGGCTTCCATTCAAGGCCATGTCCCTCCGCTGTCAGGGCTGGGGCAGATCGTACGTGGGGGCTGTTTATCTATGCGGCAGATGGCTGGGCAGCGTGTTCGCACGCCAATGACGTTGTAGTCGCTCCTGTCCACTTAATCGCTCGGCTCCCACTCGTCGTCGAAACGCTGCGATTTTTCTTCTTTGCACGGGTAGAGATTCATATTCTCCTGTCCGCTTAAGGGCTGATGGAAAGACGACTTAGTGGAAGCTTATAGTGATGCCTATGTGGGCAGTGACTATCATTCGGGAAGGGGTTGTATTGATTTCTACGAGGTTGTAAACTAAGTTCTGCCAGTTTTTGCGCGTTGTTTTTCAAACATCAAAGCTCAGTTCAAAATGAACCGGTTTAGCCAAAGTAAGCACCTTTCGAGTCAGCACGACTCTGCCAACGTGATGCGAGTTTGCGCATGCCATTCTCATAAAAATCTGAAGATCTAGATTGAGTAAGCTCTTGGAAGGCCGATTCTACATCATGTTGGTTTTTAAATACCCTGTCCTTTAAAAAGCTATATAGATGCTTAAAAAGTAAAAGGAGGTTGTCGCTAGGTCTGTCGAATATGGTGGGTGAAGGAGAGTTTCGATCGGCAGTTCGTTCAATTTCTGGAGAATCATCTGTGAAACATGCGGACGTGCGTTATCGCGGATGGTCCTCCAGAGATTGAACGTACTGCACATCGAAACTTTCTCACCACCGTATTCGTCAGACCTGGCGCCAGCCTACTTTCACTTTTTTAAGCATCTAGATAGCTTTTTAAAGGACAGAGTATTTAAAAACCAACATGATGTAGAATCTGCCTTCCAAGAGTTTATCCGATCTATTAGGTTGCCCCATAAGTCCTTGCAGTTTTTTTCAACGATTCACTGCAGATTTCGCCGGCGGTCTCTTGCATGGCGCTGCATAGCTTTCGAGAGAGAATGATTTGCTCTATCAGATCAACTATATTGCTTTTCTTTTTTCATCATGAATTTTGTCAATTTTTAGGTCGTTGAAGTGAAAAGTGAAAAAGTAGCCATTTGCGCACTTGTTCTCTCCGCTTAGGTTTGTAATTTTTTGCGCAGTTTTTCATAGCACTTGGAAGACAATGTTCTGTACGATAGCGGCTATTCTTCCTACGCTGCGCCGCGAGCGGTCGCGTCGCGGACACGTGGCAATTTCGAAAACGAGGTGAGCGCGGTCAGTCGATGTGGAGGACGGCCGATGATCGCTCAGTGGCTGCTCACGGCTCCGCGGACTCTCCCTGAGCGACGAAAGCAGTTCCCACATGGGCAGCTTGGATGGCACACACCCTGGAGTCCCTTCACTAGCCTGATTCTGTGAGAACCCCAACTGCGCACTCCCCCTGAGCGCGCACAGCTGTGAAGGCAAGATTACGCGCTCTGTCGCGAGGTTGCGTGAGAATATTGCGGCGGGTGCGTGCGT
Organism: Heligmosomoides polygyrus polygyrus; assembly: GCA_947396885.1. Taxonomy (NCBI): domain Eukaryota; kingdom Metazoa; phylum Nematoda; class Chromadorea; order Rhabditida; family Heligmosomidae; genus Heligmosomoides; species Heligmosomoides polygyrus. The sequence continues at coordinate 4,346,788 of OX377203.1, forward strand.
GCGATGAGCGCTCGCGGCGTAGCGGAGGAAGAATAACCGCGATCGTTCTGTACTACAAGAATGTGTGTTAGTGCTATTTGCTCATTTGTCCTTTATTGATTTTTAGGTCATCAAATTGGGAATTTCGACTTTTCCGTCCGAATTTTTACCAAAACTCCGGTTCAGTGGTTGGACTTTTTTGCATGGTGTCATATGTCGCTTGGAAGAGGATGTCTTGCTCAGTAAGAATTCGTGTCGCGTTTATTGGCTCACGCTGATTTCTGTCGTCTATCAACAACTGGAGAAGGAGAAGGAGTTGTTGGTGAAGACGATCTTTCTCTTTTTGGCATTTTGTTGATATTCAATAGAAATCAATAAACTCGACACATATTCTTATAGAGCAAGACATCCTCTTTTGAACGCCATATAACACCAACCCAATATGTCCAACCACAGAGCAGGAGCTGTCGGCAAAAATAACCATCCTCCTTCGGACGTCCCAATCTGATGACCTAAAAATCAATAAAGGACAAATGAGGAAATAGCACTAACACATATTCTTGTAGTACAGAACGATAGCGGTTATTCTTCCTTCGCTACGCCGCGAGCGCTCATCGCACGCACGCACCCGCCGCAATATTCTCACGCATCTCCGCGACAGAGCGCGAAATCTTGCATTCATAGCTGTGCGCGCTCAGGGGGATTGCGCAGCTGGGATTCTCGCAGAATCAGGCTAGGGATGGGACTCCAAGGTGTGTGCCATCGAAGCTGCCCATGTGGGAACTGCTTTCGTCGCTCAGGGAGAGTCCGCGGAGCCGTGAGCAGCCACCGACCGACCATCGGCCGTCCTCCACATCGACTGACCGCGCTCACCTCGTTTTCGAAATTGCCACGTGTCCGCGACGCGACCGCTCGTGGCGCAGCGTAGGAAGAATAGCCGCTATCGTACAGAACATTGTCTTCCAATTGCTATAAAAAAAAACTGCGCAAAAAATTACAAACCTAAGCGGAGAGAACAAGCGCGCAAATGGCTACTTTTTCACTTTTCACTTCAACGACCTAAAAATTGACAAAATTCATTATGAAAAAAGAAATGCAATACATGCTCTGATAGAGCAATTCATTCTCTCTCGAAAGCTATGCAGCGCTGTACAAGAGACCGCCGGCGAAATCTGCAGTGAATCGTTGAAAAAAACTGCAAGGACTTATGGGACAACCTAATAGATGCTCAGATTTTTATGAGAATGGCATGCGCAAACTTGCATCACGTTGGCAGAGTCGTGTTGACTCGAAAGGAGCTTACTTTGGCTAAACCGGTTCATTTTGAACTGAGCTTCGATGTTTGAAAAACAACGCGCGAAAACTGACAGAACTTAGTTTACAACCTAATAATCAAAGCGTCGTTTATAGCAGGTTCCCGAGAGCCGTTCCCGATCCAAATGTTGGCCTTGTATCTCGTTGGTTTTCGTGCCTTTCGATCTTGTATCGAGCTGTTTCGAGCATTATACCCCCAAAGCTGGCTGGAGATGATGATAAGGCGTTGGTTTTTCCATGTGACTGCTTCCTGTAGGGTTTGAGCAGCTTACTCTCGGCCTGATCCACACGTGGGCCAGGTTTTCACAGGCCGAGGCAAATACGTCTTTTTAACAACAGTGCCGATGGATCAGGGCTGTTTGCTTAAAGCTCCAGTTCCAGATAAGCATGGAGACGAACTAATTCGATGCGTTAACGAGCCGGAAATCGACAGGAAAACGTTGACGGAGAGAGCGGCATTGCTTAAGGTGAGCTTCAGAATTTTTCGTGAACGTTGAATGGCTTTTTGACAATAGCAGCGCAATAGTCGAGTGAGCCACGCATCCCTATCAGCCTTAGCGGCGAATTAAAGCGCCATCGCAATGGGGCGCAATGCCTAAGGCCCCGTCTATACTTCGTCGCAGCGCGACGCGACGCCACTTATAGTGGCCATATTGATTGTGCGACGCGATCGATCAATTTGGCCTCATTGCGTGGCCATCGCGTCGCGCCGCGACGAAGTATAAACGGGGCCTAAGGTCTTGTTTATACTCCCACGCCCAGCGATGTATAGTGACCGTATCGATCGACCGATCGATCGTTGTAAAATCAATTTGGCCACCATAAATGGTACCGCGTCGCTCTGCGTCGGAGTATAAATGGAACCTAATTCCTAAGGTCTGTTCATGGCCTGCGATGGGAGCGACTGATTTCACGTGGAAAGCAAGCGAATCGGTTGTTTTCGATTCTCGCACGTCAGAAATTGATATGTACTCTTTGTCCGAGTGACCAGCCACTCCCGTTATGGACTGTGAACAGGTTCCAAGAAGTCTCATCGTCAGTATCGAGCTCGCGAGCAAAAAACCAGTCATGAGACCCATCACCATTTCTCGCGTCGGGTCACAATCAGGGTTATAAAATGTCAGTTAAAGGGTATTTGTACCTCAAACAGTGCATATTGTGATAGATCGATATGTTCGATATCGATCCTCTGCGCTGCATAATCGATATCGGTGCTTTTCTTCGCATTTTACAGCAATAGCGTTTATACTTGAACATGACCGCAGATCGAAAGCAGAAAAGCCACCATTATCGATCCTTCGCGCTACAGTCGATATCGACAGATATGTTGTCGCTCCTTTATCGACTACGCGACACGAAGTCTCAATACGTGGGCTTATAATCACATGGCCTCACGCCACGATAGGGATGTACATAGTCCGCAACAGGAGTGAATAGTCGCCCGGGCAAAGAATACATATCGATTTTCGCCAGGCGATTGCTCGGTATTCCCATACTGTTGCGATCGATGCATGTAAATGAAACATGTTGAAATCAGTGACCAAATGGTCTTCATGCTTCCTTTACAGTAGTAAGATGTATTTATACTTCGGCATGTTGGCAGCGCGGCGGCGGCTTAGTGACCGACATCGATTAGTCAAGCTACGCAATCGATACTCGCGATTATTATGCAGGCGGAGACTTGAGTATATACTCAGATCAGTACTCGGATGACGACCTGCACGCATTCCATAATTCATACTTCTGTACATAAGTGCAGTGCATAAAGCGCTGTTTATACTTCCATCGCCGACTGACCCAATGACATGTATTGTGCCGAAATTGATTCTTGATGCGTGATCGATCAGTTTGGCCACTATGCTGTCATCACGGGTTGAAAGAATAAATGGTGCCTAACGCTGCACGCCACCGATATCGATCATTCTCGCTGCGCAATCGATATCGGTGGTTTTCGCGTTGTCTTGTCGCACATGAGTGAAGTATAAACTAAAGGCAGTGGTCAGTTGGCCTGTAGCAGTGAGAACAAGGATCAAGGTCGTCATCTCACAAGGAGATGCCTCCAAAGTGGCGGTGAGGTTTTGCGGTAGAATTTTTACAGGATGTAGGGTCCCGTGCGAGAAGTCCAAAACCATAATTACTTTTTTCGGAATGCTCTTCTGTGGTCGCGTGGACGCGCGAGGGCGAAGTTCATGACGCCCTGCTGCCACACCACCGGACCTGGTCGGTGGGCGTAGTGGTAGTGTTATAGCTTCACAGGAGCATGGTCGTGAGTTCGATTCCCCTGTACTTGTGTTTGCATTTTGCGATTTATCGTCAGTGTGCGCTTTATACCCATTACCAACTCGTTTTTTGAACAAAAACATGGCAACAAATGTCGTTTACATTCATCGAGCTCTTTGAAAGTGGAAAGGTGAGAATTTTTGGCACTTCCATGTTAAGCAAGTAAAAAAACTGATGTCAGATTAGTGATCAGCACCCCAAATAACCCCCACGCACAATGTTTGGCCGATATTGGTGCTTCTGACCTCAACACCCACACTCGTGGGCTTTTGCACCTCGGTCGAGTGAGGGTGATGAGGTCAGAAGCACCAATATCGCCCAAACATTGTGCGTTGGGGTTATTTGGGGTGCTGATCACGAATCTGGCATCAGTTCTTGTCTTGCTCAACACCTGAATGTAAAAAATTCGCACCTTTCCACTTTCGAATAGCTCGGTGAGCGTAAACGACATTTGTTGTCATGTTTTTGCTCAAAATGTGTTGAAAATGGGGTAAAGGGTCCCACTGACGATAAATTGCAAAGCGCAAAAACACCGGTGCAAGGGAGAATCGAACTCACGACCATGCTCCTGTGAAGGTGCAACACTACCACTACGCCATCCGACCGCATTCGGCTGGGTGGCGGCAGGGCGTCATGAATTTCGCGCTCACGCGCCCGTACGCGTTTTTTCGACCACAGAAGAGCATTCCGAAAGAGTAACTATGGTTTTTGGACTCCCCACACAGGGCCCTACATCCTGTAAAAATTGCATTGCAAACGCTCATCGCCACTCTGGAGGCTCTCCTTGTCAGTAAGGCGTTCCCAGGGTCTTTCTTTCTTCCTGTTTTATCCTGTGTTAACCCGTGATAAAACACGTTAAGACGGGATAAAACATGAAATATCTTGTTACCAGACGTTTTCGTCAGGTTTGTTGACAACGCCATGTGGCGTCGATTTTTCGTTGGCGTTTATTCGACAGGCAACTCTCCCTTGTGACGTCATTTCTGCCCAAACGGGTGTTTCGCTCCACGTTTTATTAATTTTATTGAATTAACAAAGTTTCCGCACCCACCCCGCTAACATCGCTTTCTTTTCATTGACTAAGTTAGTGTGTTTTGAGTTATTTGTCCCTGGGTGTCAGGCTTGAAAGGTGGGAGAAAGGTGGGAGCTTCCCGTGTGTCTACCCTGTATATTCATAGTAATGTGTACAGGTCGACTTCTTAGTTGTGGTGATACGCAGTTTCGTACAAAATGCTTATTGTCGTCCCTTAAACGTTCCCGTTTATGACATTACCTAAGACATAGTTGAGGTTTTGCAGAAATAAGATCAGTCTGTTCGTTCCAGATAACGACGGCAGCCGTGCTGAAAGCCGCTGAAGAGTTTGTGGATCTGTCCGATCGTGGGTCTCGCCGAATGGGCAAAGTAGTGGCCACTGAACGACGAGAGAAGCTAATGTTACAGGTGCGAGGCATCTGTGAGGTGATTTCCGAAGGCTAACGACTAACTAAGAGCTGTTTTAGGAACAGCTGGAAACGCTGGCCAAACAGCACTCCAGTCTTGAGAGAGCGGCGACACTGACGGACAATATTAGCTTCAATCCGCCTCGTGGGTTCCTTTTCTTCTTCTGTTTTTTAAGAGACTAACCTATTGGATCGCGTTTATGCTGCGTGGTCGACGCGACGTGTATCGATTAGCCGCGCCTTAGGCCCCGTTTATACTTCGTCGCAGCGCGACGCGACGCCACGCATAGTGGCCGTATTGCGGTGCAGTGCGACGCGTTCGATCAATTTGGCCTCATTGGGTGGCCATCGCGTCGGCCGCGACGAAGTATAAACGGGGCCTTAAGGCGGGATCTATCGCGGAGCAGCGCGGCGGCGTGTATGAGGCCCCGCTTATACATTCCACGTCGAGCGACGCGACGAGAAATTGATCGATCGCGTCTCTCGATCAATGTGGCCACAATGCGCGACGTCGCCACGCTCGGCATCGAAGTATAAACAAGCCCATAGGCCATTGTTATACCACCGCTCATCCCGAGCGACGCTTAATGCTATGATCCCATATCGATCAGGCGGCGCAACGCGATCGATATGAAGCATATCATTGGGCGTCGCTCGGTGTGAGCAGTGATATATTAAAGGCCATAAATATCGATCGTCTCCTTCGCTCAATCGATGCGGTTACACTTCGTAACGCCGCGCCACCCAACTTCTGAAGTACAAAAGCAACTTCTGAAGTAAAGTTGCCTTAGCCCTAGTTTATACTTGCGCTACCACGCGGCGCGGCACCACAATCGCCATAAATATCGATTTTTCTTGCCGTCCGGTCGATATCGATCCCGACCATCGTGCCGCGCCGCGCGACGGCGCAAGCATAAACTAGGGCTTAAGAAGCGTTTAGTGTGCACGCGACGCCCTACGCGATAAGCACCCATATCGATCGCGCGACGCGATGAATCGATATAAGCGCTTATCGCGTCACGCGTCGCGTGCACACTAAACGTTTCTTAAACAATCTCTTATCGATCGATTAGCGGAAATCGCGCAGGGCGCGCAAAAACGACTATAAATGAGCCCTTGTGGGTATCACTCTTCAACTGTCAGAACCACTTGTTTTAGTGTCGGCCTACAGCGACATGGAGGACGAATTCCACGACGCAGCTGAGGAGCTGAGCATTTCTGGCTCTAGGTAAGTAACTTCTTACCGTGTTTGTTTGGCTCTCCTAGCCGGTAGGTTTCCTGCATCTGTTCTGAATGTCCATCTTTACCCATGAATAGAGCTGTTACTACAGTGCGTTTCAAAAGTATGTATCCACTCTAAAACTTGCCCATATCTCGTTTCGCGTTTATTTTTGCAGGGTCGCACTAGCTCCGCTAGATTCCTCGTAGTCGAAAATAGGCAACCACTGACTTTCTGGGACTTTTTTTTTATCTCACACGAGGATCAGAATTTTTTGAAGAAAATTGATTGAAATTTGGCGTTTCAAAAGTATGTATCCACTTGTGAAAAACAAACTTTTTACTAAATTAAAAAGTCGATCAAACCATCATTATTTCTTATAACATCATGCATCGTATTACTCATGCTAATGACAAGGTTCTGTATGATTTTGTCTTTGCTGGTGTCCCATGTAATCAAAACTACCACCACGTCGTTGAACTGTTGGTTATTCGCGTGGGCTCGTTGAACCACGATCCCCCACATGTTCTCCTTTCCGTTACTTGAATGTTGTGACGGTAGAGCCAATCTCTGGTCGACCTGGACACATGGACTGCAGCGCTGCCCTGCTGCAGAACATGTTTCTGATGTCTTCTGCCTCTCAAGAGAGGCATAGGGCTGGACTCCACTACACCTTGACGCTTCAGACTCTCCCTGCGACACGACAAAAGCCTAAGCTTCAGCATTCCGCTGCTAAAGAAGCCGACCACTGTCACTAATGAACCGCTTCCAAACCGCCTCCAAGATTGCGACGACGGGGCTTCTCGCAGGTCTCTCCAGTAATGTTGGTATCCATCGGAGACCATCCAGATTATATTTCTTTCATCTATACCAAAAAATTATAATCTGGATGACCCCGATGGATACCGACATTGATGGAGAGACCTGCGAGAAGCCCCCGTTGTCGCAACCTTGGAGGCGGTTTGAAAGCGGTTCATTAGTGACAATGGTCGGCTTCTTCAGCAGCGGAATGCTGAAGCTTAGGCTTCCGTCGTGTCGCAAGGACAGTCTGAAGTGTCAAGGTGTTGTGGAGTCTAGCTCTCTCTCTGCCTTACTTGAGAGGCAGAAGACATCAGACACATGTTCTGCAGCAGGGCAGCGCTGCAGTTATGTGTCCAGGTTGACCAAAGATTGGCTCAACCGTCACAACATTCAAGAAACGGATTGGCCGGCCTGTTCTCTTGACAGCAACGGAATGGAGAACATGTGGGGGATCGTAGTTCAACGAGCCCACGCGAATAACCAACAGTTCAACGACGTGGTGGTAATTTTGATTACATGGGACACCAGCAAAGACAAAATCATACAGAACCTTTTCAATAGCATGAGTAATACGATGCATGATGTTATAAGAAATAATGGTGCTCCGATCGACTTTTGAATTTAGTAAAAAGTTCCTTTTTCACAAGTGGATACATACCTTTGAAACACCAAACTTAAATCAATTTTCTTCAAAAAATTCTGATTCTGGTGTGAGACAAAAAAAAAAACTCTGAAAGTGAGTGGTTACCTATTTTCGACTACGAAGAATCTAGCGGAGCTAGTGCGGCCCTGCAAAAATAAACGCGAAACGAGATATGGGCAAGTATTAGAGTGGATACGTACTTTTGAAACACACTGCAGTAGAAAGTTTGTGGCAAGGTTTTTTCGTGGAGATGTTGACTTTCAAAGGTGTTCCCGACGGCGATATTTGCCTTGCCAATGTTTGCCCAGTCGATAGAGTTGGATGGAATTCGTTCCGTGAGCAGGAGTTCCTACTTCAAGAGGTTTTCCCACTTTTTTCGCGGTTTCCTCGTAGTTGTGCTGTGTTGCGTAAGTATCGATTCAGTCTCTGCCTCCGTATACGCCGTGCATTTCATTTCGTGGTGGTGTGTGAATAGGTTTGATAGGGCCTAGGCCTTGAAGGAGGCGGGAAGGCCTCCGTAGGGGTAATCGTCAGAGCTTGTTCTTACTCAATTGAAGTCTAGTATCAGTTGATGGGGTCTGAAAGGGCTTTCTGGGCTAGAAAGTTAAAGCTTGTCGATTTACTTAGACGCTTAGATGCTTAGATGATGTCCCGTTGATTGACGATTTTCTCGAGTGCGTGTCAGAAACGTCTCCATTCATCCCTGTCACGTGCCAGAATAGCCCAGTGGGCTCTCCTCGTCCCAAGAATACAAAAAGCGTCATATCGCTTGTCGAGAACTTTACCAACAAGGTGTTGCTGGGCGTCCCAATGGGCGCTTTGGTGCTCCAAATGACCTCAAGAAATGCGAAAGCAGGAGGGGGTGTTCGCTGCCTGATTCAATATTCATGAAAGCGAGATGGCTCGTAATCAACAGCGGCGCTAATCCTATCCAGAGCTCCTTGTGAGCCAAGAACGTCGGGTGGAATCATCACTGAAAGCCCCGCCGGGTGTTACATTGATGTTCGTCTATTGAGGAGTCTTCGGGGCGTCGGGACTTTTCCAGTTTGGGTCTTCATGGTGTTGTTCAGAGAGGCATAGGTGAGCGCCCTGAGCCACGCAGAGCGTGAAGGAGCAGGGAAAGGTTGTTATTACGTGGAGTTTAAGCTTCACAAACTGTTCAGAGTGTCTTTAATGGAAGGAGCTACTACTGTGAAGGGGTTCACGGTTTTGAAGCTGCTGCTCCACTACTTCTTCCCATCTCAAGAGGGCTTTTGTGAAGATTATCTGCTCAGTACAACCTCTGATGCTGTGGAATCGAAGCTACAGTACGATCCAAGTGTCTTCCGTATCCAACTGCACTTGTTCTGGTGGCACTACATAGATGACAGAACAAGGGAAGTTGGTTAGAGAAAGGCAGCTGGTTCGTGCTGTAGCTTCCGTTCCACAGCGTCAGGGTCTGTACTGGGCCGACAATCTTCACAAAGGCTTTCTTGAGATGGAAAAAAGTACTGGAAGCAGCCGCTTCAGCACCACGAACCGCTTCACAGTAGTAACTCCCTCCATCAAAGGTGCTCTGAAAGGTCTGTGAGGCTTACTCTATGCAAGGTGTACCTTACTTCCGTCCTTGTGCTTTGAGGCCCCTGAGCGACCGCCTTTCCCATCAGGCTGTCGATATCTCTGCGCGATCGCCAAGATGCCACTATAGCCGGGGTCCGATTACTCCTAGAGGTCTTACTAGAAGACTATGGTTTCGGTAGATCTAAACGGCGGAAGTGGTGCACATGAGCAGAAGCGGCTCAGTTCCAGAAATACAAAGATGGAAGTGCCTCAACCAAAATCGCGGAAAGAACAGAGTTGCAGCCGATCAAAGATTGGGCGTAGTAACCTCTCACAGTTAACGGCTTGTCTCATCCTCAGCGCCGGCTATTGGTGGCCTAGTGGATAGAGTGACGAGCTTATAGGAAATAGACCGAGGGTTCGAGTCCGCTCGTTGTGAGTTCGTTTTGCATGCTTATAAAAGTACAGATAATTAGATTCCCTAGCAATATCAATGGGTTTCGGTCAGCTGGTGGACTGATTGACTGGTTGCAGTCGGCCTGTATCTATTAATTGGGCTGTTGAACGAAGCAAGCTTGCTAAGGAATATTTGACAAGTCATACACGGGTGTTAAGGCACGTTGAGTCAAAAAACTATGAGCTCCTCCCATGGCAAAATATACGTTGAGTTATCACAAAGTCTTCTAAAGATGGAATGGAGTTCAACATGCGAATGACAGCAATCAACCGGTTAGAGTTCGATTTGTTCCCATAACTTTCCAAGCTCCTTGGCCCAACCGGTTCTTCGCTGTCATTCGCATGACGAATTCCATTTCCTCCTTGGAATACTCTGTGATAACTCAACGTATATTTTGCCATGGGAGAAGTTCATGGTTTTGTGACTCGACGTGACTTAACACCCGCGTATGACATGTCAAATAAATCTCTAGCAAGGTTGCTTCGTTCAGCAACTCAATTAGTAGACACGGCGAACCGCAACCAGTCAATTAGTCCATCACTTGACCAAACTCTAATGATACTGCTAGCGAATCCAATTATCTGTAGTTTTACTAGCATGCAAAATTGAGTTACAACAAGCGGACTCGAACCCTCGGCCTCTTTCCTATGAGGTTGTCACCCTATCCACTAGGCTACCAATCGCCGATGCCGATAATGAGCTGGGCGGTTAGCTGTGAGGGGTTGCTGCACGCAATCATTGTCGGCTTCAACTCTGTTCTTTGTACGACTCGAGTTGAGACCCTTCCATTTTTGTATTTCTGGAACTGAGTCGCTTCTGTTCATATGCACCACTTCCGCTGCTCAACTCTATCGTTGGGATAGTCTCCTGGAATGATTAGGTCAGGCGAGCGGGTAGCCTCAAGTCCACTATCCGCTGCGGGCCTTCACAGTCGATCCAGAAGGAAGCGGCAACGTTGAATGAGCAACAATCAGCGGAACCCGTTCGTTGTTTTCGATTGGAGAGAGAGCGAAGAGCGTCGCTGCCGGCGGCGGCGGTGGCGGAGTCTGTTGTTCCTCGCCCATTGCCGCCGTCGCTAGCCTCCTCTCAACGTCGCTTCCACCTTGCCGCTGCCGTTCGTTTGCCCGTGGCTGACACCGCTGCCACGACGGTGCCCATGGTAGCGCCAGCGACACCAGTCAGCAGCACGCGGCCAGCAGCCCCGTCGCCCCCCGAGGGCAGATTACCTAGCGTTTTTCGGCTCCTGCAGTGGAATCGATCCCGGCGGTTACATGGCTGTGGCTCCGTTTTTCTGGGTTCAGTCGTCTTCGCAGTGACTCCGGATTTGCTGACGGTTTTTGGACGTGTATATGCCGAATACGCACTCATATTGCCTCCATTGTGTCCCGCAGTGCATGGCGCATCCCTTTAAGGAATTGACTAATGTCGTCCTTTAATTTTTGCGCTTTGTTGGTTCTAAACTCTGCTGAGGTTACTCCATGATTCAAGTAGGAGTAAGTTCATGACGTATCCGTGGGACGCCTATTAGGGATAAAGGATGAAGGTTGGTCCTAGACAGTCCCTTAGGTCCTGCTCATACTTCGCGACCGGAGCGACAGGGCGAAAGATACGTATCGATCAGTGCCGAACCGTTGCCTGTGGGAAATCGATAGGTAAGCTTTGCTCTGTTGCTCCTGTCACTGTCGTCGCTCCCGTCGCGGAGTATGAACAAGCCCTTAGCGGGATGCGCCACGCACTGTATAATGTCATCGAGACGGAAGGAATGCGTATTTGGCGTATACAATGACTTTTGGTGGCCAGTCGATGTTCAAGCCAATGTTTTCTCCCTCCAGATAGGTCTTGTGCCAATTCATTGACCCTAGAGGGACGAAAGGTCTCGTTTTCCTGGGTAGGGTCCGTCCAAGGGCTAAAGTCGAAATGCACGCGACAGCCTTCTTCGACTGCGCTTTCACGCTCTTTAGCAGGCCTATTATGCTTATAAAAACGCACGTTTGCCAATTTTTCTGTCCCTTGAAGTCAGCTTTTTAAGACCTTCCGTTTCGAGTGTATGTGTGTATCTCCATTGCCTTCGAAGTACTGTATGTATACCGTATCCAAGCTATATGAAATGTCTACAGCTGCCAACTTCGGCATAGTGGTTGTATTAGGCTGTCGCAAAATTAATCACCGAAACGGATCGCTCACTTCAAACTGCTATAACTCAGCATAAACACAACTTTATGATCGAAATAGAAACCACCAGAATGTACAATCTTTTGCCAACGAAAACGTAATGAATTTTATCTATTACAAAAAAAACTGAGATCGCAGGAATTAACGAAACCAAGGAGGCTCGGTAGTCGCGTCAGTTCATGATTTTACGAGAAAGGGCTGGAAAAGGTCGAATAATAAAATTAGAGCAACATCCACATATGTTTTTTGAAAGAGCAGGAAAATTCCTGCCGAACGGT